>JAIUZE010070092.1:0-233703 GCA_022085475.1 Heliosperma pusillum
AGCCAGCTTAAGTACTAGCCATCTCTGCTTAGGGGGTCGCCTAGTAGATTTTCTCATAGACGGTTATGTCATGGGACGGGGAACGGAATAGCTGTTGTCGCTAGGTCTGATCAGTCTAGGACTAGGATGTTTTTCCTACCTTGTGGTATAGCCTCGAGTTACAGAAGTCGACTATTGACTGTTCTAAGAACTTATGCCTGTTTCTAGAAGTATTGGTCTTTCATGTATGTATGATTCTATGAGTTCTAGAAGGTGATATGCAAGCCGGCTAGGATTGATAGAGTTTGGATTAACGGTTGTTAACTGATTCACATGATTACGTGTTGATTAGGGTTTGAGTGTATCATGGCCATGTTTCTGAGAGGAACCTCTGAGCTAGCATACCAGCTTCCATACCTCGAGTTATAGTTTATTATCGGTTTCACATGATAGCTTTCACATGCTAGGTTATATGTTAGTTATCTGTTTCATAACATGAAAAGCATATCATATATGTTAAAGTTTTGTATTTTCCATATACATTGCTTTTATGTTATTCATTTTTAATTAAACTCGACATTTCGTGGCTGGGAGAACTCGGAGTTACTCCCCACTGACTGTGGCTTCCGTGTTTATATTTAATGCGGTCGAACAGGTGGTGTTGCATATTTGGGGTACATGGACGAGCTAGCGAGTGAAGTTTTACCTTGGACCTATATTCGGTTCATAGTTGTATATTATTATACACTAGTTTATTTCCGTATTTATACGGGAGATATGTCTCCCGTCTTGTATATTTCGTTTGTAGAATATTATTTCCGTTTTGTAATGACCTTTTTATTTTATGACACCTTCTTTATGTATTATCATATTTCGTTTATGTATTTAAATATTTTTTTTCTTTCCGCAAATTTGAGGGTGTCACAATTTGGGTCAATTTTACCCAATTGACCCGCTCTAGTATGAATACAACATATTTATTGCCAATGTTGACTTAGCTTTATATGGATCAATTTAGAATATAGATGATCCGTCTAGATGTAATTTATTGCAATTTTTTTTATTATAGTTTTTGGTTAATATAAATTATGGGTAGAGAAAGTAACTATAGATTTTTTATATTATACTTTTATAGTCTTTGGTTGATATCAATATAATTGGCCCGACTTGAAAGCCAGGAGTCGAGTTGACACGACACCCGAACTAAGGAGCAAAGAATAACCCGTAACCAAAATTGATATTAACTAATATGACGTGATACAAATATTTATCGATGTAAACTAACCATTACCCCAAATAAAATTTATAATAATATCCCAAAAATGACTAATGGTCGAATTGATCTAACCCGCCCCGACCTAAAAAATGACCTGATCCGAACTCGACGTACCCAAATCAATTATAAATCTAATTTCAAATCAAAATAAATCCAAGTCGAGAATATATTAAGGGTCAAAATATAATTTGCATTTATTATTTATATATTTGTTCATTAATAAAAGAACTTTTTTATATAATAATATTATGTATATATTTTGGCTTAACTATCACTTAAGTAAACAACTTTTACTAATTTTTCAACAATTCATACTTTTTTACCAATTTGTCCAACACACTACTTTTTTGTACCAATTTGTCCAACATTCTACTTTTTTTAACAATTTGGGAGTTTGGCCCTAGAATGCTTGTAGTCATGTGTTCGAAACACGGCAACATGGATTTTGTGTATATCTTTTTCTATTTATACAATTTTCGTTATTGTTATAGGTTGTACTTCACTACTTTATGCCTAGACTTTTAAAGATTTTTTAAATATTCTTTTTCATCATAAATGATTCTTGAATTCCAACTAGTATACTTCTAGAGGTGGCAATCAAGTCGGGTTAGGTTAGATCATGTCCGGGTCAGATTGGGTCAGCCTACCCTCTCGGGTCGGGTTGGGTTCGCGTCGTTATCGGACCGGATCATTTCCGATCAAATGTTGTATCAAGCCGGGTTTGGGCCGGGTCATGATCGGCTCCGGCTACTTTATCCCATTACTTTATGTTTTGACCACTTGATTAAGTTAACCATTTTTTGGTTTAGTTACTTCATTATTAAGTCAAATGTATCAAATCTAAATGCTAAATCACTTTCATTTTTATCAATATTAAACTTAATAGTTGTCAAGTCATCAATTTAATCGGCTCAATATCAGGGCGGGTCGTGAACTGATTATCGAGTTTCGTCTGGTTACGGGTAGCCATCACTACCCATCAGGCCGGGTTGGGTCGGTTTTGGCTCGCAAAATTCTAGGGTTCTATCGGGCCGGGTCAGACTTGTCAGCTCTACGTCAATCTCATTTTAAATAAATTTAAAAAAGGGTCATGAGAATAAAAAAAATTGTTAATTAAATTTTGCCACATACATTTTTCTATATTATTTTTTGCAATAATTTTGCAGTACTAGTACTTCAAATTGTGACTTATGGACATGGTTGTTGATTATTGAGTAATGGTAGTGTTAGAAATTTGAGTTTGAAATTGTTGGGACAAGGTTGTGTTAGCATTAAAGCTGTGTGGAGGTAATTTGGTGAAAGGTAGTAGTGTGCGAATTTCGAGTACGAAGTTCATTTTAAGGAGGGTATATCGTAACAACCGTCTTTTATAATACAAGTTAGTGAGGTAAGTAGGCTTGGGGTCGATCGACTTTGGCCCTATTGGAGGTTGTCTCGGTCGAGACGAGACCCATCTCGGACGAGACAGGCATGTCTCGGTCAAGACACCTCTTGTCTCGGTCGAGACGGGCCTCGGTGTTCAGCACACGGTTAGTTTAGATCCGTATTTTAATTTTAATCTTATTCTAATCTTTCCTAAACCTGACTACCTAAATCTAATACTATATATACATAGCCAACATCAAATAAAGAGTCTTTTACTCTATTATCACATAAAGATGACATAGAACACCGAAACCCTAATTAAGAGGAGGAATATCAATTGATTTGGGATCTTTCTTCTAGCAAGCCAATTACTCATCTTTGTTTAACTCCCTATTTTAGCTCGGTTTATTTTATTATTGCACTTCTGTTAATGTGTTTATGAGATAATTACGTGTTCTAGGCGTTTTTATTGCATTATGTAGGAAATGAGGCATTCGGTAGCTTTGTCTCGTCAAATTAGCATTCATCCAAGTTCACAAGGCTAATAAGAGCAAGTCTTGATCATGCAAAGGTGTTCCAGGAAGCATATGGGCGTTTCGTGAAGAAATTGAAATCCCGGGTATGAAAAAACCAACTTTGGTTGGTTTGCAAATAAAGAAATGAAGTCCAAGTAAAAGCCCAAGATAAGAGCTTGCATTGGATGCCAAATGACTCCTATGATGCCTTAGACGGATTCATGAAAATACAAGCATTGGATTCCGCATCACCATAAAGCAAGAAGTTAAGACGAAATTAAGACAAAAACTCAGATACCCACGGCCCCGATCGGGGTTTGACTCCCCTAGGTGTTTACGTTATGCTCCTATTTTATTATAAATAGGAGCCTTAATCCGTCATTAGGAGATCATCTTGGACAACATTCTACACTCTAAAAATACTCTTTTACATAATATCATTAGTCATTAGATTAGGTTTAGAATAGTTTAGTTTCCATTAGTTGTTACAAATAATTCCTTTAAGTATTTCAATTTATATTACAAGTTCATTTGCAAGTTATTTGGTTCCATTGTGTTCTTCAATTCCAAGTTTTATTTCCTTTGTTGAGGTAATTCTATTTCTTGTATTGTTTTGTTTTTTCCTTTGTCATTTCCATTATTAGATTAGTTATCATTATGCAAGAGTAATTACTTTGTCTAGGGAATGAGGGAAGTCATGCATAAATAATATTTGCAATTGTTGAAATGAGATGTTATAATATCAAACAGTTGTTTTTATCACATCCTTGCATTGTATTGTTAGTCTTTGATTGTTGATCACAATCCTTGATTAAATTCGTTAATTCTTTCTATAAGTCGAGAGGCACGGAATTGAATTAGACTAAGCATGTGTTAGTAGATCGACCTAGCCAAAGCGAGAGTTCGTTAGGACCCGATCTATGGTTGACACTAATATCGAGAGGTGGGTGTCTTTAGCCTAAACAATTATCGTTATTATCAATTTCCTAGTTTGACTTGAGCATTTACATAATTTGCATGTGTGACCCGACCTCCTCAGACTCTTCCTTTATTATTATTGTTGTTTCATAAACTCAACCAAACCAATCGATAACCGACTTTGATAGAAGTCACCTCATAACAACTTGTATAGCAACTCCCGTCTCCTTGTGTTCGACCCCTATTACTACATTCATTTGTGTCTAGGTATTTATCTTTGATTAGGTGTGCGACAGCCTATCAGGTAGTTAGTAATTGTATGATTATTATGTGTATAGGAGACGAATTGATAAAAGGAACGATCTTTGATTACTATTAAGTGTGCATTCGGAATTTGCGAAAGTTAAGGTTCGATTCTACATTCCTACTCATCCTAAAAGTTAATATAGACCCGTCCCGGGCGAGACAGAGACGTCTCGGCCGAGACAGGGCCCATCTCGGCGAAACAGGGATGTCTCGATCGAGACAAGCCTTGCCCGAGCGAGACGAGTCTGGCATGTGATTGTTATTGCTTTTGGTGTTTGTTTGTTATGGATGGTTGCTTGTTATGATACTAGATGTGACTATAAGTACACTTACATAATGTATGAGTATTGATACAATGGCATGTGTTGCGAATACGACAAGTGAATGATTAATGTAATGCATCTGTTGCGTTTGTGACTTGCACGGTGGTTGGAAGGGGTTGTGCGGGCGTGGTGTTGAACGTAAGGGTTCGTTGATGGGGATACTTGTACCTTTGTGAATTGGGCACGGTGAATGGAGGTGGGTGTCAAGCGTGTTATAAGCATGGTGACGGGGATATTTGTGATGAGTAGGATGACTTGGAGATTTGTGCTAAGTGTGTCGTGTCACGCATTGACGTGGGTTTGTGAATGACTCATATCGTGTTATTAAATTATTGTTGTTGATATGTACTAATGATATGCATGGTGTTGTATGATACGTAATATAATCCCTACTCAATCGTTGGCTGACTTGTTTGGTTTGTGTGTGTCTTTTTGTCGTCCACCCAAATCTTTTAAAACTGGTGGCCTGTTATGAACCATTTGTTTCCGTTCAAATGAGGAGTAGAGTATCTTGCAAGTTAATAAGTTGATAAGATTGGCTTTGGATGATGCTTGTACGTGATTAGATACGCTACGAGACAAGTCTCAGAGTTAGTGATAACTATTTAGTATTGATTAGTATTTGAGTTGTAACTTTGAGTCTTTTGCTGTAATAGTTGGGTATTGATTTTTAAGTTGTAAGACAATTTATTCATTATGTAATAAAGTATTTAAGTTACTAAGATTATTGTGGTTTTGATATGTACTATCTCGGGAAACCGAGATGGTAACTCCCTTGTTTATTTGGGAAGCTCTAGCTAAGGCTCCTGGATAAATGAGGGTGTTACAAATTTAGTTCAGGTGTAAGTAATAATCATAGAGAACTAGACGTGGTAAACATTTGTGTGTTGGATTTGAGTTCAATTGATAAAAATCGGTCAAAGTATGGTTGGTAAACACGAGTTATACTAGAATATATATCGAGTTTGTAATACGTAACGAGGTCAAGTCATGATTAGATACGGCTCGAAGTATTTTCAAACATCAAAGTAATATCAGTACTATAAAAATAGTGTTTTAATCATATATCTCATTCATTGGACATATGAATAGTTTGAATGATCGTATTTTATTTTATTTGTTTTAATGAGTGCAATAAAAAAATTAAAATTCTATAATTTTTTAGAAATACGTAAGTAAAACTATTACCGAAAAAAAGTATGTATGGACAAATTCGTAAAAAGCAAATGATAATAATTGAATGAACATTGGGCGAGAGGGAGTATATAGTGAGAAAGACGGAGTAACTAAGAAATTGAGTTTTTAAGCAAACACTAATTGAATTGTCACTTATTTTTGGTGCATTTGTCCAACCTTTTATCTTCGGAATTAATTTTTCACATAGGGATTTTACTTTTTCATTAACTGTCCGTATCGTACCATTTTCCTTAAACCTAAACAAATTAAGTCTTTTATGTCCTTTTTCCTCTAAAATCGAATCTAATTGTTCTAAAAACTTGGATAATGGATTATAATTCTCCAATTAAGTAAACTGATCTTACTGTTTAGCAATTATTAATATGCTTTTGTTGAAATTATTAGAGTTCATAGATTATTGAAATTAATATGTTTTTTTCAGTTATTATCAATTAGGGTTTATGGTTAGTGGGGACGCGGTAGTTAGAGTGATAGACGGTGGTTATGGATAGTGTGGGCCGTGGGGTGGTGCGTTGGTGCGCATTGCCACGCCTTGGTTACTTTGACACTAGAAAACCAAGCTCGTGTGTCACTTAACTCGCAGTCCGTCGCAAGCTAAGCCAGGCAACCCTTTTTGCAGCGGAATTATATGTGTTGTAGAGACTAAGTGTGGTTGTGTGGGAATGTTACTTATATTACACTTGAATGATTAGGAGGATTACAAGGCTTGGATACAATACTTTGTGTGTGTGGTAGGATGGTTGGCAAATGAAGCCCCTCACCCCTATTTATACTACTCCTATGGAATACTCTAGAAGCGGAACCTTGTGGAATGCTCTGGACATCACAACCCATAATCTTCCAGAATGTTCCAGACACTACTAGAAACTTCTTGATGCGTGTATTTTATATAGACTTTCTAGTCTATTTATGTGCGCATTTCTATGTCATTTAGGTGATATTATATCACTATATGCCCCTATTTGGCTACTTTGTACTTTCATTACTATTTTGTAGGTACAAGCTGCGTAGTAGCGAAAATCGAGCCAAAACAGTCCACTTTGCATGCATTCAGGAGAATGGAAGGAATGGAACAGAAGTTCTTGCATGGGAAAGCGCAAAACCGTTCATAATCAAGTCCAAAGCCGTGTCCAACACTGCACGATAGGCCAAAAGACCTCGATCGATTATATATTTGGCTGATCGAGGAGAGTTGAAGTGAAGAGTTGCTCGATCGAGCTGTCCTGTGCTCGATCGAGTGGTAGCTGCTGAAAAGTTGCTCGATCGAGTAGAATTGTTACTCGATCGAGTGATTTTCTCCAATAAAGTCCTCGATCGAGTGGTTATTTCCCTCGATCGAGTAGAATCTATCATGGGCCTTAAGTCCGTAGCTTAATTAAGGTTTAAGAGTCGTGTTTTGCACTATATAAACTCTTATTTACGTCATTAATTAGGGGGATTTAGATTCGGAGTCATTAGGACTCAGAACCCTTAGGGTTCGGAATCGTTAGCATTAATCTTCCATTAGTTTCTGAACTTTATCTTTGGTTTGCATTCGGGTTTATCGACGTAGGATTTGTTCTTTACGCCGGATTTGCTAAGATTGTAAATTCCTTTCTTCTTTTCTCTCTTTACTTCTTAACCTTTAGTCTTAATTACTGTTTTCTCTTCTTAATTACTGCTTTATTATTGTCATGCTTGTTAATTGCGATTTTATTATGTCTATCGTCATATGTTTAATCGTCTTAGTTAGCATCGTTAATAATATGAGTAGCTAATTCTCTTGTATGTTGGGATGAGGGAAACTGTAGTAGAGGCATGTTAGGAGAGATTATTTTAGTTAGTCGTGAGAATCAGTCTATGCAATTTAATTGAGGTTTAGTCGAATGAGTGCACGCAGGAGACTAGGCTAGGTAGTTAACCCCGACCTGGATCGAGAGATTGGAAGGGAAGGCTTGCTTAGAATTGATAGGTGACTCCTAAGAGGACGAGAGTTAATTAGGAAAATCCCTAGGGCGGTTTGAGACCGAGAGGAGAAAACCATTGCTCTTCTCATTAATAAGATTGACTGACTTAGTTGACCCGTAGATGCCGATATTGCAGTGGACCGAATCCTAGCATATTTCTCTCTTATCTGATTTATTTCTTATTTATTTCTATCTTTTATTTCTCTTCCTTTAATCCTATTTAGTTAGTTAATACAAATTCAAAACCCCCCAGTTTGTTACTTGCAGATTTAGATTTCAGTTAATTAGTTTCCTCCCTGTGGAGATCGACCCTACTTCCGCTATCTTCTTAGTTAGTTGACTTAGGTTTTATTTTTGGTGTATAACGACCCACATCACTTCTACCATGTACATGAATGTTCTAGACTCTTCTAGACCCTTCTAGAACATTCTAGACACTTCGACACTCTTCTAGAATATTCCGGAATGTTCTACACACATACGGAATCTTCTATGACTCTTTAGAATGTTCTAGACCCATCTAGAACTTTCCCGCCTGATAAGCATTTAATTAGTCACATTTTTCCTCTCGTTTTCGTCCCCATTTTGGCCCGTTTACACGGATTTGCGTGCCCTTAATTGCATTTTGCTTCCCGATTTCCCGTGCTATGAATGTCGGTCTCAATTTGCAGGAATTAAGGCGGAAACGAAGAAATCGGTGCATAAAGGCCTTGCATGAGTCGGGATTTGGAATTGAGAAGAAGAAATGAGGAGAGAGATAACAGGTGGCGCAAGCCGGTCTACCGACCGGCGTCCGGCCACCCGGCTCGGACCACAACCCTCACAAAGAAAGGAAAAAGAGAGGGAGAAGAAATAGGCCAGGTAGAGCCGGCCGGGCACCCGGCGGCCGGCCTACCACCCGGCCTGCGCAACATCAGACAACATTCGAGAATTTTGGCGTGCTCCAGGCCGGTCGGTGGCCGGCGGCCGGGTTCCCGGCTTGGACTCACATTTCAATACTTAGATTATTTTTTGGAGAAGAAGAGAAGGAAGGGTCTGATGTGTTCCAGGCCGGTCAGAGGGCCGGCGGCGGGGCACCCGGCCGGGAACACAACACCGCATTTTCACCATCCTCTTCTAATTTCTTTCTTAAATTTGAGATACCTATATATACCCTCCCCCTAATTTTTGTAAGCAGCTTTTGATGAACTCTTAGCACAAAACCCTAGAAATTTTGTAATCTCTAATACTCACTAATTACTCTCTTAATCGTTCCTTAATTAAGTTTAGTTTCTCAATTCAAGTAAGTAGATCTAGTCTCTCTTTGTAGAACTATCATAGTCTTGGGTTTGTATTGAAGATTTTGGGTGAAGACATTCTCCCTATTCATTAATACAAGTATTGTTGGTATAAATTTCTCATCTTTTAGTTGTTTATGCAATTTATTTCATTTCAAGTTAATTATTTGTCATTTGATTGTTAGAATTATTCATTTCCAAAGTATGATGTTCATCTCCTTATTCCTATTGTTTAGTTGTTTGATTTCCTTCAACATGAGGGAGTAGCTTCCCTCTAGGGTTTAGGGGGAGCATAAGCGAGGATTATGTGGGATAATTGGTTGAGTGATTAGTAGACTTGTGGTGAGAATTAGAGTATTACCCATATGTACACTAGGTGTTTGATGAATTGTGTAACCGAAAGTTACACACTTTATCAAGTATTGTTTGATTATCTCTTAAGCGACGGTGGTAGAGATGATTAGACTAGTGTTTATATGAGTAATTTGAGACAAATGCGATAGCTTTGTTGAAGATTATTAATTGTTGAGACATTAGCTATTAGTTCTACTCAAACTTATTACCCACTTGCTAATTACTTGACTAACCCATTGATCCCCCCAAGGTGACCCCTTTACCTTAGTTTTCCATAAATTGTTTTTACCATATCTGATGTAGTAGAAATAGTTGTGTAAGAAGGGATGTCGATCTCAGGGACGGTTGTTGCTTAGAAATGATCTAAAAGTTGGCTAGAGTCTCTTGCAAGTCACAAGTAATTATGGGTTTGGGTTTGTTGACTAAACTAAGATAACAACAATTAAAAACAATTAAAAACGACAAAAGAAGTCTAAGACGAGAAAGATAATCAAATAAGAATCAATAAAAGGAAGGTCTAGGATTGATGGGTTCAAATGGGTAATTTGGGTTCTAGTGAATCGGGTTCATAGTTGATGGGTAGTCAAACTTGGGCGCGGTGGATTGAGACTCTCGAACTTACAATCCTCCCATATACCGAACCAAGCTAGCTCTCGCGTACACACGGTCGATACACCAACTATATGCAAATCCTAACATATTCCGAGGCTATCGATCTTACGGAAATGTACGATAAACATGAATCATGCAAGATTGTCAAGCAAGCATTTCATCAAACATATGGTATGCAAAAGTTGGAAGAAAGACAATTAATCAACAATTTAACCCGACAAACAAAGATTAACCCTCATTAAAACCCATTATCCCCCACTAATCCTAGATAAATCACTACTCACTCATATTCAAAGGGAATTCAACATTTTCTAAGGATTGCAAAATGAAATCAATAACAATAAACATTTTCTAATTAACAATAAGTAGATAACAATAATTGAAATGAAAACTTAATTAAAGGCAAGATTAAGTAGAGAAATTATACCAACTTGGAGAAAGATGAGAACTTTGATATAAATCCCAAGATTTTGTCACAAATCTTTGAATATAACCCAAGTTCATACACTAAACCAAGTTGAAATCACTAATTAACCGACTAATTTGCTTAATTTAGAAAGATTAATACAAGATTAAATACTAATTATATGAAAGTTTCAGATCTAGGGTTTCGTGCCCTTTAATTACATAAGAGGGTCTATATATAGGTTTACAAAATGAAGGAAAGATGGGCCTCGAGAAGCTTCATGGACTGGCCAAGTCACGACCGTGAAATGGGTTTCACGGTCGTGAAACACCTCTCAAGACCGTGAGATTGCAAGTCACGGTCGTGAGGGAATTGGCAGAGCAAGGTTAACTTTCACGAACAAGTCACGACCGTGAAGCATGTTTCACGGCCGTGACTGAGGTTTCACGACCGTGAAATGAGTTTCACTGCCGTGAAACCAAATCCACGAAAATCCTCCTTTTGGGTAAAGCATCTCACGACCGTGAGATGCATTTCACGCCCGTGAGATGCTCATTCCCCTTCTTCCTTCGCTTGACTTTGTTGTTTCCTTCTCGGTTTCGCTTGCCTTGACTCGGGTGGGCTTTGGCGCGTCGAGTAGGGCCCCCAAGGGTATGTGGGCCCCCCAAGGTATGTCGTGGGTCCTCCGAATGATTCACCTTCTTCTTTGTTGATCAAAAGTAGGTAGAAATCGCCTCAATTGACGGTTTACCTACAAAAACACGATAAAAGCAAGAAATATGCTAGAAGAAGGTAAAACACGTAGAAACGCTCCTAGGGAGCGTTAAAGGCAAACAAAACGAGATGAAAAGGGGTGAAAATGTGGGGTGAAATGACACTATATCAATATCCCTTTAGCAATTTCTTGCATTTAGTAGTTCATAGGTAATCTTCTCATCCAACTCTTGTTAGGCTAAAATAGGACGTGATCAAACTTGTAGTTGACCCCCCCCCCCCATCCTCGTGGATTCGACCCCTATATTTTACTTATATCGGGTTTATTTTTGATGTGTGAATTGACGACAAAAACCAACTCATCACCGACTCCTCTAGACTTTTCTAGAAACTACTAGACTTTATCTACATCATTCTAGAGTGTTTCAAACCCAAAAAGGAGAAAGGGTGCGTCACATGTGTCCAGATGATGCAACCCGTGACATTCTCCCCCACCTAAACCGTGAACGCCCTCGTCACGGTCTACCCCTCTGATCCGTATCCGAGGCTCGTTCATACCACTGTAATATGTTCTCACTGCATATTTGTGTTGTTGTCCCTTCGAAACTTTGTGTGGGGATTCCACAATGTTGGCACGCCCACATCCCCTTGTTTCCCGTGCAGGATGTCCCGACTTGTTGCACATTCGGATTTCACACGCCCTCGGAAATCTCGTTTCATGCACCAGTTTTGTTGGTGGCTTGGACCTACCACTACCCCTTCGTTGATGCCTACGCCTCGGCGTCCTTATCACCCGTAAGGAAGCGATCCTTGACTCAACTTCCTTTTGTTGTACGAGTTCCACCTCGAACTCGTTCCCCTTTGACATAAATGTGATTACGCCATCTCCAAGTACAAATGGCTGAACTGCATCGATGAACTCCATGCCAAGTACCACGTGTAACACCCGCAAATGTACCCTATTTGTATTTTAAAAATATTATACGGATACTTTTCAGCGAAATTTTAGTTTTAGTCTAAAACTTAGTTTCCCGTGTCTAATTTAGCAAATCCGAGTTCGTATTCGGTCTTTACTCGAAATTCCGTGTGAGTTACGCCTTAAGGCGCTTTTGGGCATTTTCCATATTTTTCCACTCACCTTATATCCCCTTTAAACCCTAACTTCCTTACTCACTTTTCCACTTACTCCTTCTTCCTCAACAAGTAACCAAACCTAAACTCCATTTATTTATCAAGCTCAAGATTGTCACTACTCCTTCGTTCCTTACTTAAATCCGCTAATTTTCGTCATAATATTCCCCTCTTATCGTCCTCTATCTTATTTGGTAATAAAATTACCGTCTTTCTCACTTTTCAATTTATCCGTCTTTCTCAAAGGTGAATTATATTCATCTTTTGTTGTCTAATTGTAGGTGGAGACCTTCAATACCTCAAGACCTCGACAAAGACTACTACCTAAAGGAGGAGGACCTAAACGGGGAGCAGAATGCAATCAAGGGCACGCAAATCCGCGTAAACGGACCAAAATGGGGACGAAAATGAGGGAAAAACGTGACTAATTAAATGCTTATCAAAATTCCCCACACTTAAGACTTACTCGTCCCCGAGTAAGTAAACAAAATTCGAGACCCATAAGTACCCTTATTCAATACTACTCTAATATTAAGGCTACAACCTAAACTATTAATAATATCCGACGGTAGGCAATTAACGGGCCTCCTCCGTCCCTTCAACTCACAACGAGATACTCATGAGGTAGAGTACCTCCTTGCAAGGCAAGTAGGGGCTTGCTCAAAATTTCGACGCATCCAAATGAAAAACACGTAAGAACACGACAAAGATGCATCTAACAAGAGAAAAATCACATGCCTCATCCATGTGACGGAAATATCTAAAAGGAAAACCGTTTAAATAATGCATGATCCTTGTAAGCCACTAATATCATAAAGCATGGAAAAATATTCGCCTCCTAGCGGTGCAAGTCTAATGAAAATTTCGAACCCCGTCTACTATTTGCTTGGCCAAAAGCGATAAAATGGAAGATGGAAATGAAATCCTCGTGACGTTATTAAGCACAATAGCATATGGAATTCACGTTTCTCAAATAAATGAGACACAAGGGTCGTCCCGTCTCACTATGCAACTTCAAAGGTAAATGATTCAAGAAGGATAAAAGGAAGTTGAGATTTGAGTCTAAGTGCTTGCAAAACTTTTCATTTCACACTTTGCTTTCTTTTTCTTTTTCTTTCTTTTTGATTTGCATTTTGGTTTGCAATTTTTGGCATGAAAGCGCACGGTTTCCGTCAAGGATATGCGGTCGGAACCAACAATAGGGGTATCCCCACCGTAGTGGCATCGAAAGGGGGCCTAGATATGGGCCCACTAGAATCCCTAGAAGTTCCGTTTTGCACTTCCTCGACGAAAACAAGAAAAGATGATAATTGACTCAATATTTTCAGCTTGTTTGATTTGTTTCCTTTTTTGAGCAAAAGTGGAAGAACAATGAATCATGGTTGGTTGCATAGCAAGAACGGTCACCTAAGAATCCTTTCTACCATCGGAATATTCACATCAATCGAGGTTGTCGAGGTGGAATAAGCGCAAACTCGTGACTCGGCAATAGTAGACGGGTTAAAACTCACTAAAAATGCACAACCCAGGGCGTCTAAAATTCCACGATTAAGATGAACACTTTATGAATAAAAAAGTAGCAAAAAGGGACTATGCACATTCAACAAGTTTTCCAAAAAGACAATTATTAAAACATTTTTCTAAATGCAACTATATGCCATGATGCAATCTAGCATATATACAACTTAAATGCACATGCTCTAACCGACTATATGACACATAAGCTAATGCTATCTCCTAACAGCACACAAGTGGCACACACGCCAATCAACAAAATCCACACCATCGTCATCAACACATCTCATCCTCAAATAAGAAGAAAAGGAGATAAGGGAGAAGAGAAATAGGAAAGGTCTCACCAAAGCGTCTTCATTTTCCCTTTTTCGTGCCTCATATGATGTGGGGCGCACCTATGGATGGAGATAAAAAGAAACACACGGCAATATATACAAAATAAACTATATACAAACTAATCTAAACATATTTTTTTTTGGAAAATTTTCAAATTTTTCGATTTTTAGGCATTTTTCAACTTTTTTCAAAAATCAACGATATATACAAAAGAAATAAAATCCTCCCCACACTTAAGTCTTACTCGTCCCCGAGTAAGTGACTCAAATATGAAAGGAGAGAAAAAAAAAAGAAAAGGAAAACAAAACAAATTTTTTTGGGTTTTTCAAATTTTTCGGGAATTCCCTCCCCACACTTAGCATTTACATGGTGTGAGGGGTGAATTCAAAGCAAATAACATGTTTTTGGGTTTTTAAATATTTTGAAAAATAAAAACTTGTTTTTGGGGTTTTTGATTTTTGAAGAGTAATCACAATATGAACATTATATACAAGAGGGTTAGCTCTAAGTAAATGCATGAACTACACTATATGCTAATCTAGAGTCTCGCTGCGGTGGTAAGGTGCATAAATGCAAGCCCCTCATGGGGGTACCTCCACAGGAAAGTCTAGTGTGCCATATCGGAGTCCCGTCGTGGCGGTAAAATGCATAAATGCACGCCCCTCATGGGGGTACCAACCACGGGAAAGTCTAAAAATGACAGCAAACAAAATGCAACTACGCTATATGGATGCAAGGCTAACATGTGACGATATGTTACAAAATTAAATTCTAATGCAGGCTGAAATGGATGCAACTAAATGGATAATTAAACTAAGATATAATACAACTATCTAAATGCATGCAAAAATATAAATATGATGAAGATTTGGATTAAAAGGGATCATACTCATGGGTTTCCGGCCTCAAGAGTATCCAGTGAAATCAGAGGATGTAGTATCAAATTGGCCATGACTGCCCTCAGCAAAAGACGCATCTACATCCCTGGCTCCCGAGCCAGAGCCGCCACCCTCCACAATCTCGAACCGTGGACCCATCCTGTCAAACCACTCGGCGTTCTGAGCCGCAATCTCTGGGTCCACCTCCTCCTCATCAGCTACCGGCTGAGTAAAAACCGGCGCAGAAGAATAATAGTCATGCTGAATATTGAAATCACCAAACACCCTAGAACCCTGATCATACCCGCCCTCTGGCCACATGAAATAGGACGGATGCGGGCCAACTGGCTCCCTATACCCCTCCCTACACCAATTATCGTAAGAAGGGTATTGGCCAAGAGCCAAGTCGTAATACATCTTGTCCATCCGCTGCGACAAAAGAGCTCTATCCCGAGCTTCCTCCTCACGCCACTTAGCTGCCGCCTCTCTTTCCCTAGCCGCTGCCTCTCTCTCCGTAGCTGCTGCCTCGGAGGCCAAAGTCATATCGGCCATGAACTGGATCAAGGAAGGATCCAAAGGTGGGAAACTGGTAGTGGTGGAAGTGGATGCGTCGGGTTGGGATGAATTGGGCCAAGGACGCCACTGCTGCTGATGATAGAAGGGGTTCAAATAAGGCAAGGTGGTGGAAGTGGGGCCCTGCTCCTCTCTCCTATATGTCGTGACGGGGGCAGTAGGATCTCGCCTAAATGCGGTAACTGGAGCTAAAGGATCTTCCGGGGTTTCCTCAGTAGGTGGTGGTGGAGGGTTCTCCTCCACTAGGGGAAGGAGATAGTGCGCGCTATCAGGAACCACTTTCATAGCCGCACCATTCGGGAGGGGAATAGAATTGACCCCTCGAACCCTCCAATAAGTCTTCCCGTCCTCAACTCTCTTTACTACCCACTCAAGCTTCTTTGAAATGTAATCCTCCGTCAACAATGAGCATCCCCCTAAACACCTCAAATTACGCTCATCTAGAGCATCTCTACAAAGGACATGGGCAATCTTGGTAACAATCCCCCCTAAATGGATTCCGGTAGGGCTAAACGGGTCATTGGCAATTTTCTGGAAGTGGATAACGACATGGTGACCAATGTTGACTCCAAATTTATTTGGCTTTTGGAACAAGTAAGCCGCCAAAATCGAAAGCTCATCGGCCCTAAAATTATGACACTCCTCTCTCCCAAACAACGTCCAACCCATAAACCTATGCCAAAACCTAATAGGGGCATTGTGTCAAGCATTTGCCGGCCTCTTAGTTCCCTTCGCAAATTCCATTCCCGAGATAGCAGTCCAAACGTCATTCACATTAAAGTTTTCGGGGACCTTGTATGACTTATGAAATTTGACCCCTAAAACCTTACAAAATTTCTCAAGGGGAAGGTTAAAAGCAGTATTAAGAAGGCGAAAGGAAACAATTTTGACCATACCAGTATTCCTATCCTTCTCATGACTAAACGAACTCAAAAACTCCCAAGTGAGACGGGGGTAAGTACGGAAGTGCTGACCGTAGAGTTCCCCCATACCCAAACCTTTGAAAAGCTCAAGAGTGACCGTATCAAGGCCGAGGTTCCGCATAGTATTCCGACAAATAAAACGGGAGTGGGGAAGAGGTCTACGCTTTAAACATTGAAATTTACCTCTCGCGATTTCGCTTACGAAGACGATATCGGAAAATCGTTATCCGGACCCATTCCCGCCGTCACTTGCTGGAGCCTAGCCTCCAACTCCGCCTCAAGTTGAGCCCTTGTTCTTTTCCGAGGTGGTTGTTGAGCCATGGTGATTTTCGTTATAATCAATTGAAAGAGGGAAAAATTGGGTTTTTGAGGTGGGGGATGATTTAATTTGAGGTAGTGGGTTAATGTTTGGGATTGAATGTTGGAGTGATGGAGTTTGTGGTGATTTAATGGAGTTTTTGTGAAGTTGTTGGTGGAGATTTGAAGGAAGAAAGGTAAAGAAAGAAAGAAGAATGAAGAAGAGTGAAAGAAATAAAGGGGCTCACGAGTGTTTATTGCTCTCGGGTAGGGTTCTGGGCCGGTCCAGGCACCGGCCGCCGGTCGACCGGCCTGGAACCCAGTACAAAAAATTGATTATTTTGGATTTTTGAATTTTCTCGTGTTCAGGTAGTGCAGGCCGGTCAGTACCCGGCTGCCGGTCGACCGGCCTAGAACTCGGCTCAAAATTTTCAACCTTCAAAATCTTAGTCAAATGATGCTCTGGGCCGGTGTCAGACCGGCCGCCGGTCCACCGGCACAGAGAACAGCTCGAAAATTCCCAAAAATTCACTTCATATGATAACGTGCTCCAGGCCGGTCGGTAGACCGGCTGCCGGTCGACCGACCTGGAATACCTGCAGTTCAAATTCCCAATTTCACAAACTTGCTACTGGAGTGCTCTGGGCCGGTCGGCACACCGGCTGCCGGTCGACCGGCCTGGAGCACTTCTCCATTTCTTCACTTCGTCTTCAAATTCACAACAAATCCCCAAAGAAACCCAAGTCACCAACAAACTCGACCCTACCAACATATTCCCAATGATACGGTTTTGATCCAAACCCGACTACAAATGTTTCAAATCTACCTAAGACTTCTTCCAAAGACGAAAAACCCGAGTACACAAATCCAAATCTTCACAACTATTCCTAATATGCATGCTATATACAAAAAATTGGTGGTTGTTGAGGGACTCCACCAAACCTATCAAATCACAAGAGTTTACAAACAAGACTCCTCCTCGGGAAGTGGATCCCCAAGGAAGAGTACTTCCACCGTTCCCTTTTCATCTCCATCGAAATATCTTTTCACTCGATGCCCATTGACCTTGAAATTACCACCTTCTTCGCTCCAAAGTTCAAAAGCTCCATGTGGTGAAATGTCGATAACTTTGAAAGGACCCGACCATCTAGAGCGTAGCTTTCCCGGAAACAACTTGACTCTAGAATTATAGAGTAAGACTTGGTCACCCACTTTTACATCTTTATCAACCAATTTGGCATCATGCCATTTCTTTGTTTGCTCCTTGTAGATCTTTGAGCTCTCGTAGGCATCAAGTCTTAGCTCTTCAAGTTCATTCATTTGGAGAAATCGTAGCTCTCCGGCCATATCAATATCAAAGTTCATCTCCTTTAAGGCCCACCATGCCTTGTGCTCCAACTCGATTGGCAAGTGACAAGCTTTTCCATAAACAAGCTTGTAGGGAGTTGTGCCGAGTGGAGTTTTGAAAGCGGTGCGAAGGGCCCATAGAACATCCGGAAGCTTTTGAGACCAATCCTTCCTACCTTTGCTTGTAGTCTTCTCCAAGATAGCTTTTATTTGACGGTTTGAGACCTCTACTTGCCCACTAGTTTGAGGGTGGTAGGCAAGAGCGGTCTTATGAGTGACACCATGGGAAGAAAGTAAGAACTTGAAAGTGCTCTTCCTAAAGTGCGAACCCCCGTCGCTAATCACCACCCTTGGGGTCCCAAATCTCGGAAATATAGTGTTTTTGAAGAGCTTGATAACAACCTTAGCATCATTTGTTGGGGTGGCGACGGCTTCAATCCACTTGGACACATAGTCCACCGCTACCAAAATGTACTCATTCCCACAAGAGTTGGGGAATGGTCCCATGAAATCTACTCCCCAACAATCGAAAAGCTCGATCTCAAGAATGTTTTGAAGGGGCATCTCATTCCTTTGACTAATATTCCCCGTTCTTTGGCACCGATCACAAGATTTGACAAAGTAGTGGATATCCTTGAACATAGATGGCCAATAGAAACCACCTTGTAACACCTTTGCAATGGTGCGAGATGTACCAAGGTGGCCCCCATAGGCCGAGTTGTGAATTCTATCAACTATCTCCATACCTTCTTCTCTAGGAACACATCTTCGAAACATGCCATCACCACACTTGCGAAAAAGATGTGGGTCATTCCAAAAATAGCGTTTTGAGTCATGCTTCAACTTCCTCCTAGCCCTAGCATCCAACTCCTCCGGAATGAACCCACTCACAATCAAATTTGCCAAGTCCGCAAACCATGGTGATTTACCACCTATCATCATCAAACTATCTTCTCTCAACCACTCATTGATCGGGCCACTCTCATCCTTCAACCCATGATCTTCGGTAGTCAATCTAGATAGGTGGTCGGCAACAACATTCTCCGACCCCGCCTTGTCTTTAATTTCCAAGTCAAACTCTTGAAGTAAAAGAACCCACCTCAAGAGCCTTGGTTTTGCATCCTTTTTCACTAACAATTGCCTCAAAGCGGAGTGATCCGAGTATACCACAACCTTAGCACCAACAAAGTATTGCCGGAACTTTTCCACGGCATGAACAATAGCTAGCATCTCCTTTTCCGTCGTAGAGTAGTTGACTTGGGCTTGATCAAGAGTTTTGCTTGTGTAGTAGATTACATGGTGCCTCTTGTCCACAACTTGGCCAAGCACCGCCCCGACCGCATAATCGGAGGCGTCGCACATAACTTCGAAGGGAAGGCTCCAATCCGGTGATCGGATTATGGGAGCCGTCACAAGAGCCTCCTTCAACCTACAAAAAGCACTCAAGCAAAATTCATCAAATACAAATGGTGTGTCTTTGAGAAGAAGAGAAGTTAAAGGCTTGGCTATTTTAGAAAAATCTTTGATGAAACGTCGGTAAAAGCCCGCATGGCCTAGAAAGCTTCTCACTCCCTTCACATTTGTAGGGGGTGACAAGTTTTCTATCACCGAAACCTTAGCCATATCAACTTCTATGCCTCTCTTAGACACGATGTGGCCAAGCACAACCCCCTCCTCTACCATAAAGTGGCATTTCTCCCAATTGAGGACGAGGTTGTGCTCCTCACATCTTTGCAAAACATTAGACAAAATCATTAGCCCAAGATCAAATGAGTCTCCATGGACACTAAAGTCGTCCATGAAGACCTCCATACTCTTCTCAAGAAAATCGGCAAAGATTGACGTCATACATCTTTGGAAAGTCCCCGGAGCATTACAAAGCCCAAAGGGCATCCTCCTATAAGCATAAACTCCTATGGGACAAGTGAATGTGGTTTTCTCTTGGTCTTCCGGGTGTATGGGGATTTGGAAAAACCCGGAATAACCATCTAGAAATGAATAGTAAGAATGCCCCGCCAACCTTTCAAGCATTTGGTCAATAAAGGGGATGGGGTAGTGGTCTTTGAGGGTGGCGGCATTTAATTTGCGATAGTCAATGCACATCCGCCACCCGGTCACGGGTCTAGAAGCTAAGAGGTCCCATCCTCTTGTTCCACCATAGTCACCCCTCCTTTCTTGGGCACTACATGGACGGGGCTCACCCAAGAACTATCGGTTATTTGGTAGATAATCCCGGCCTCTAACAACTTCATAACCTCACTTTTAACCACTTCCGCCATCTTAGGGTTCAACCTACGTAGCCCATCTACCTTAGGTTTGCTACCCTCCTCCAAGACAATCCTATGCATGCAAAGATTAGGACTTAACCCTTTGATATCATCAATGCTATATCCAAGTGAACCCCTATGAGTTTTCAAGACTTTCAAAAGTTCAAGTTCTTGGCCTTCACTCAAATTAGCATTAATGATAACGGGATAAGTCTCTCCCTCACCTAAAAAAGAGTACTTAAGTGAGGGAGGTAAGGGCTTAAGTTGTACCTTTGGAGGGAGAAGGCCCTCCACCTTCTTCATTAGCTCATCATCTACCTCGTGGTCATCTCCCATCTCCTCATCATGGAGTGCCACTTGTAGAGCTTCTTCTTCATGCTTCTCCTCTTCATGCACCTTCTCAACCACTTCTTCAATGACCTCTACCGAGCATGCCTTGTGAAACATTGGTCCCTTCACTAGATGTGGAAGATTAAATTCAAGGGTTTCGTTTCCCACCCTAAAGGTTAGCCGCCCGTCCCTCACATCAATGAGGACACCTCCGGTAGCCAAAAAGGGCCTACCAAGGATGATGGGAGTGTGGCTATCCTCCGGGATATCTAGGACAACGAAATCCGTGGGGATTAAAAATTTGCCAACTTTAACGGGTACGTCTTCAAGCACACCCAAAGGTTGCTTAACGGACCTATCCGCTAGTTGTAGAGTCATAGAAGTGTGGGTTAAACTTTCAAGTCCAATCCTTTTAGCAATAGTTAAGGGAATGACACTTACACTTGCACCATTGTCACATAATGCCCTTGAGATCATGACTCCCCCCACAACACAAGGGATAGAGAAACTTCCGGGGTCCCCAAGTTTTTTTGGCATTTTAAAAGAGTTAGGATTAATGAGGAGAGCACTACACTCCGCCTCCATAATCATAACATCTTGGGTACCCAAAGTCCTCTTGTGAGTCAAGATGTCTTTTAGAAATTTTGAGTAAGTGGGCATGTTCAATATAACATCGGTGAAAGGTAAGGTCACTTCAAGTCCCTCAAGCATTTTTCTAAATTGGGTGAACTTGAAGTTTTCCTTAGTTTTCAAAGCTCTAGAGGGGTAGGGGATATCGGAAACAACAAGTGGAGAACTAAAAGATACCTTTGGCATGGGAGTTTTCTTGGTTACCTTAGCTCTTGCTAGTGGTTGTACCTCTACTCCGTCATCATTGACATCCTTGTTCATCTCCTCTTCATAAGGCATAATTTCGACATACCCTTCTTCTCCCTCTTTGGGTTGATCATCTTCACCCTTTCCATCATCTTTTAACTCCAAGGTAGGAGTCAAAATGGGTTCTTCAAATTCTTCTCCTTCCTCAACATGCTCATCATTTGGAATCTCATCATTCATCATATCCATGTAGGGGTTATCAAGCACTAGTCCACTTCTTAAAGTCACCGCACATGCATGGTGGCTTGATGAAGCATCCTTGGAGCTTTTCCCTTGAGCAAGTAGACCTCCCGGAGGCCTTTGAGGATTGTTCAAAGCTTGAGAAGCTAGCCTAGCTTCTAATTCTCTCACCTCCTTTTTGTGAGCATTAGTGACATTTTGCAAAGCCAAGTTGTTTTGGATTTCCATGTTTTTGACTAATTGCAAAACTTCACTTATTGAAGGATCATTCTCTTGGTGGGGTTGATTTGTCAAAGGAAGGGCAAAAGCATAGTCATTCCGACTACTCGAACCTTGGTTGTTGTTTCTTTGATTGTTAAAGTTTCCTTGTTGGTTGTTGTTAAAATTCCCTTGTTGCCCCCTTGAACCTTGATTGTTGAAATTTGACCCTTGGTTGTTGTTGAAATTTGGCCCTTGGCCTTGGAAAGATTGATCGGGAACCCCTTGACTTGCTTGATTGTTTTGATTGCCTTGGTAAAAATTACCTTGGCCTTGATTGTTGAAGTTTTGGTTCCCTTGATTTTGATTCCAATTTCCTTGACCTTGATTCCAATTACCTTGGTTTTGGAAGTTACCTTGGTTATTGTAACCTTGATCATTGAAGTGTTGATTTTGGAATTGGTTGGATCCTTGACCTTGTTGAGAGTTGTTGAATTGATTGTTATAGTTTCCTCTAGAAAATTGACCTCCTCCTCTAGGTTGGGAAAAACCCGGAGGGTTGGAAGGTTGAGTTTGAGTGTGTTGAGGGTTTAGGACATTTTGGCTTTTGTAGCTCATGTTTGGGTGAAATTTTGAGCTTGGATGATAGAAATTTGAATTTGGGTTGTAAGCTCCTTGATTTTGGAATTGAGGCCTTGAGGGCCGTGGGTTGTTGTTGATACCTTGGAAAGCATTCACATGATGATAATCATTTCCACCTTCATTGTTATAAGAAATATTGTTCCCACAAACTTCAAAGGTGTGTCCATATCCATTGCAAATTTCACAAGTGGGGGTTTGATAAGCTTCCACCATGGGAGGTGCATAAGACCCACTAGCTTCATTCACATGATGACCTTGACTTTGATTTTGAGCCTTTTGAAGCTCGGCAAAACCCTTAGTGAAAGTTTGTGTGAGCAAATCAATCTTGGCATTGGTATCCGCATTTGAGAAGTTCTCACTTGGGTACTTAGAACTCCTCCTCAAGCTATTTCCTCTAGAACTAGTACCATAGCTAGATTCCGACTCAACCATCTTCTTAATCAATGCCGCCCCTTGTTGGTCATTCAAATGATCAAAACTCCCCCCCGCGGAAGCATTCACCATAGCCTTGGTTTGAGGGAGGAGAGTTTGATAGAATGTTTGAGTGACATACCAATCCGCAATTCCATGGTGAGGGCATCGGGCAAGTAAGTCAATGAATCGATCCCATGCCTCTCCTAAGGATTCTCCATCCTCTTGTTGAAAGGTTGTAATCTCATTTCTTAGCATCGCCGTTTTGGAGGCGGGGTAGTACTTACTTAGAAACTCCTTAGCCAAATCATCCCAAGTAGTGAAAGTGTTTGGAGGATGGTTATTCAACCACCTCTCCGCCCGGTCTTTGAGGGAAAATGGGAACAACATGAGGCAAAGGGTTTCCTCGGGCACCCCATTCCTTTTCATGATTCCTACCCTACTTTTGAATTTTCTCAAGTGGGCATGAGCATCCTCATCGGGGAGGCCTCCAAAGCTATCCCGCTCAATAGAACTCATTTGAGCCGGGTGAATCTCAAAGTTATTTGGGGCCAAGACACCGAAATTGATTGGAGATTGGGTATCATCGTGGTTGGGACGGTTACGATCACGTAGAGTCGTCATTTGTGGTTGATTTTGTTGTTGAGGTATTGTAGGTGGTGAATTTGGTGGTGTATTTTGTTGTGTATTGTAGAAGGGGTTTTCAAATATGGGTTCAATGGTGTTGTTTTGTGGGTAATCGATTGTTGGAGTGGATGTAGAAGCAATTGAAGTATTGGCTTGTTGATGGCTAACTCTTCTTGAATTCCTAACCCGAGCAAGTGTATTGGCACGGAGAGTCCTAAATAACCTTTCGGGCTCCGGATGGCTCAAGAACAACCCTTCACCCCTAGGCATGCACTCAAAGCAACTCAAAAACAAGTTAGACTCCTAGTGTGTTTTTGGGCACACTAGGGAAAGACAATAATACAAGGCACTCTACAAATAATCTAACAACTAAAAACCAACAAAAACAACAAGTAACTTGGCTAAATCTAAGACACAAAACAAACTACGAGTTTCCTTACGCCATCCCCGGCAACGGCGCCATTTGATGATGGTTTCGTCGTCAAAACAAACATCAAAAATAACCCAATGAAAGTAGTATAAAGGGGTCGAATCCACGAGGATGGGGGAGGTCAACTACTAGTTCGATCGCGCCCTATTCTAGCCTAAAAAATGATTGGTTTGGAAAGTTAACTAAAAACTAATAAAAACAAGCAATCGCTAAGCAATAATGATGAAAACAATTAAGGGAAAGACTAAGGTGAAGGGTTCGCCTTAGGGGGATTAATGGGCTAGTCGGGTAATTAGCAAACGGGTAAATAATTCGAGTAAAATCGATTGCTAATGTCTCAACAATCGATAATCATCAACAAAGCCATCGCATTTGTCTCAAATCACCCATATAAACATTTAGTCTAATCGTCTCTACCACCGTCGCTTAAGAGAAAATCAAACCATGCTTGATAAAATGGCAACTTTCGTTCACACATTTCATCAAACACTTGGTGTTCATATGAGCAATACCCAAATCATTTACCACAAACTTACTAATTAACCAACCTAATACCCCACATAATCCTCCCTTAGGCTCCCCCTAAACCCTAGAGGAGAATCTACTCACACATGGTAAAGGGAATCAAAGCACTAAAGGGAAGGAGGAGTTCAATCAACATTATGCTATGAGAAGAATAATGATAACAATCAAAAGATGAACTATAAACTAGAAATGGAAATTAATTGCATAAACAATAAAAAAGATGAGAAATTTAATACCAAACAAAACTTATATTGATGAAAAGGAGGAATGTCTTCACCCAAGTCTTCAATACAAACCCCAAAACTGAAAATGAAAGACTAGATTCAACAACTTGAAATGAGAAACTAAACTAGATTAGGGAAAGATTAGTAGAGTAATTAGGGACAAATTTAGGTTACAAATTTCTAGGGTTTTGTGCTAAGAGGAATGTAAAAACTGCTTACAATATAATAGGGGGAGGGTATATATAGGTCTCTCCAAAATTAAGGAAGAAATTAGAAGAGGAGGCGGATTTTGCGATGTTGCGTTCCTGGCCGGTCGACCGGCCGCCGGGCCTCTGACCGGCCTGGGGCACATCAGTGACTTCAGCCTCTTCGTCTTCAAAATCCTCAAAATTTCACTAAGTATGGAAAAATGGGGGTCTGGGCCGGTCGACCGGCCGCCGGTCCCCCACCGGCCTGGAGCACATTTACACTCTCATATGCTTCTGATGTAGGCACAGGCCGGGTAGTCGACCGGCCGCCGGTAGGCCGGCCGGCGCTACCTGGGCCTTTTCTTCTCTTTTTCAACTTCCTTCATTTGTAGAGTGGTGGTCTGGGCCGGCGGGCCGGCCGCCGGTCTGGGGCCCGGCCTGGGCCACCTGATGACTCAATTCTTCACTTCTTCCTCTCATCTTCGAATCCCGACTCATGCAGGACCCTATTGCTCCGATTTCTTCATTTCCGCCTTAATTCCTACAAATTAAGACCGATATTCATAACACGGGAAAACGGGGAGCAGAATGCAATCAAGGGCACGCAAATCCGCGTAAACGGACCAAAATGGGGACGAAAATAAGGGAAAAACGTGACTAATTAAATGCTTATCAAATACGCGAAAAGGTAACGGTGAAGGGTTACTCGATATCATTACTTGTTTTATATGCTTTAGTTGATGTTTACTAAATATCTAGTGATATTTATTAGATATGTAATATAGCTTGATGTTAGTAAATGTGTTGGAATTGATTGTTGTAGCTATGGAATTTGTGTGGGTTAATAATTGATGATGATTGTTGAAAGTTGATGATAATTGATGATAGTTATTTATGATTATTGATGAAGTGAGGTAGTTTTCGTGCTGAAGTAGTCCCAGCCGGCCGCCCGGCCGCCGGTCAGCCGACCGGCTGGGAGCGCGACAGAAACAAGTTTGCATTCTGGGTGTTGTGTTGTTCTCAGTCGGGTGCCCGGCTGCCGGTCCCCCTGACCGGCTGGGACCTCGCTTTATTTTTGATGATTTTTATTTGTTGATGAAGTGCCAGCCAGGTAGCCGGTGGCCGGTCCTATGGACCGGCTGGCACCCCCTGTGACTTCTTCTTCTATTCTTTTCTTATACATTTGTTTATAATAGTTTGTATGATTCGTTTATCGTATAAATTTACGTAAAAGCATTAAATATTCATGTTTAGAATATATGATATTCCATTCGCTTATATCACATGTTTTGTGACGGTTTTTTATATGTCCCTCTTTGAGTCGGTTTTACCTATGTTTTGATTTGAGCACAAATCGTTGAGTGCTATGATCTCTCATTCCCCGGTCATACTTTATAACCGTTAGACTTAAATGTCGGAGCGGTGAAGTGTAACCATGATGCCGTTGTGCATTTGTTTAGTAAGGATATGACGACGTTGTTAGGAGGCGAACGCAATGCGTTGATCGACCCGACCGTCAAATGTTGTATCCTTGCGAGGTGGTGTCATTGCATGTAGCGTACTTGCTTGAATTTTGACTATAGATCTTTTTCCGCCTCTTTCGTGTGGTTTAGCCGAATTTGGGGTACTCGACGTCTTTGTATGATCGAGTCTTGGATGTGGAACGTCATACCACATGTCGAATCGGGAAATGTCTTATTCCGAGAGTCTGGCCAGGTTTAGACTAGGACCGTATTATTATCGTCGTCCTACCGAGAGGATTAGAGTCTTGTGTGTACGAAACGTCTTGTCATACACAATTCCGGGAAACGTCTTATCTCGTGAACTTGTTTGTCTAGGTGATGAGTATACGAAACGTCTTATCGTATGCGGTTCCGGGAAATGTCTTATCCCGTGGGCTTCCATTGACTTGTCTTGCTATAGTACATGATGCTAGTGCGTGCCATTAACCGTGAGAGATTATGTTGTCATATTCGTATGATTGGATGGTTGTTTGTAAGTTGAATTATACGTGAACATTGAGTTGGACTCTTGCATGAAATATATGATTGACGTGGTTTTTATGTCGAGTCTCTATCTTATCAAATATATGCCGCGAACGGTGAGATGTAAGCCCTAGTGAGTATATAGTTGTCTAAGGGTATCTTTCCCGAGTCTATCTATAATATGATGCTTACCGTTTTGTACTTTATGCACCTATATCTTTATATATTGAAATGCCTATTTATCCTTCTCGTAATTCACATGTATATATATGCATGCTTCTACTTGTGTATTACCGTTTAAGTATGTTATGTGATATGGCTGGGAGAACCCGGAGTTACTCCCCACTGACTGTGGCGTTCGTGTTTTCATGGATGAACAGGTTGCTTGGATGAATTTTGCTTGTTGTTTTTGGGTTCGGGTGTGAGCTAGCGGGCGTTGGCCTCGGCGATTCACTCATGACGTTTCTTAGCTAGTTTGCTAACAACTTTGATATTTGATAACGTTTTGAGAGACTACGTTTCTTTGTAGTATATTCTACTTTAGTTTGTATTTATTTGACATTCCTCGTACTTTTATTTTGGCATGTAAAAAGTTTCAAAAATACCGTATTTTTCGCTATATAAATCGCATGCTTGTTATGTTTTATTTCCGCTATCGCGAGGGTTGTCACACCACGTCCTCGTCATCGATGTCAACCACTATGAACTTGGCCTTGTCCTTCCACTTTCCTAAGCGGAGAGGGACTTCATGGCCTGGGCCACCCCGTGTATCGGCGTAGCTGAAGAGTTCACCGTCTTCAACTCACCGGCCTTCGTTTTGGAGTAACGGATGTCCATATTCCTAGCCACTCTCATGGCAACGTAATTGTGCGTCGCACCTGAGTCGACTAGTATTCGAGTATGAACACCATTAACCTTCCCATTAACGGTCAACAAGTTCCCCTTGTACTTGCGTCCCGCCTCTTTATTTGTCGCTAACACCTTGCACGCGACCTCGATAGCCTTTTTAGTCGGCTCGACTTCACGATTTGTCGTAGCATCCAGCCCCGCAGGCTCCTTGCTAACGACCCCAATAGCCTTTAACGTCGGCTCGACGCTTCTGGTAGCCTTTACACTACAAAAAAAATCTGAATAGCGACGAACGATTCCGTCGCAAATACGCTTAATTCCGTCGCAAAAAGGCATTTGTGACGGAATTTCCGTCACAAGTACTGCGTCACAAATTTTCGTCGCAAAAGGTACATTCTGCGACGGAAATTCCGTCGCAAATTTTTGCGACGAAAATTCCGTCGCAATTCCTATTTTTAATTTTTTTAATATTTTTTTTTTCATTTTATCATTTCGCGCGTGAATTTATCTCGCGCGATTTTTTTTTACCGCATGTTTTTCCGCTTCAATTCATAAGTCACATATTCAATGTAAGAAGTGAGGGATTCTATATAAACATAAGAAAAGTGCTGTTTTTTTTCCGATGTGGGATGGATTTGCGACGGAAATTCCGTCGCAAATACATTAATCCGTCGCAAATATGTTTTCCCGCGCGAGCCAAAAATTCCGCGCTAAAAAAATTTATTTGCATCGGAATTTCCGTCGCAAAATCCGTCGCAAAATTCGTCGCAAAACACCAAAATTTCCGTCGCAAAGTCAATTTTGTGACGGATTTAAATTCCGTCGCAACAAATCCGTCGCAAAATGCCTTTTTTGTTCTAGTGTTAATGTCGGCTCGACATCAAGTTTTGTCACGGTAGCCAGTCCCGTCGGCTTGTCCACGACCCCCACATTGAGAAGTCTCATAGCCCCGAGCCTCCGTGGTTCATGGGCCTCTGACGACTCCTTGTCTTCATAGCGCATCACCATGGCACTAATATTTGCCCGTTGTGGGCACTCCATGACCATGTGCGGCCCTCCGCATAAGAAGCAGTTGAAGGTCTTACCTTTGTCGCGCCCCTGCGTACGACTTTGGTCCCGTAGTGCTTCCTTGGCCCTCATACCATCACCCCTGATGGAGCTTGATTGGCAGTCTCCCCCACCAATCTCGTTGCTGCTATTCGCCTCTTTGCTCCTCCTTGGTTCTCTTATCAGCTCGTACAAGGATTTTGCAGCCGCAATCGCCTCGTTTAGGGTCTTCACGTTGCGGCGTTTCAACTCTTGTTCCGCCCAACGTTACAACTCGCCCATGAAGTAGATGAGCAACAAGTTCTACGGCATACTCGACACCTCTAACACGGTTGATGAAAATTGCTTCACATATTCTTTTACGGTCCCTGTGTGTCGCAATGCCCTCAGCTTCTTCAAAGCAACCTTCTCGGCATCTTCGGGGTAGAATTGCTTCTTGAAATCTACCTTGAACTCATTCCAGGTCCTGATTTGGCACAGTCCCTGCTTCACCTCGCATTGTCGACGTCTCCACCATAGAATGACATCCTCGGCAAGTTACATACTTGCAGTGGTGATCTTCGTGACATCGTCTCGAACTTGGAGGGCTTCAAAGTAGCGCTCGACGCACCATAGGAAATTATCTATCTCCTTTGCGTCCCTACTCCCGTTGAATTTCGGCGGCTGAGACACCTTGATCCTAGTTGATGCCTCCCTAAGTATGGCACTCCCCGCCACTGCATCTCTACACACCACAATTTGTTCTTCAACCTCGCCAAGTCGCTTTATGAGGGGTTGGACTAGGGCCATTATCCTCTCGTCCATCCTCTTGTCAAGCCTCTCTTCGAGTGAGCTTGCCAAAACGTTAAACGCACCTTGCGTCTCCTGCTTCACAAGGTCGTCCACCCCATTTTCCAACACCTTGACCTGGTTTGAGACGTCCTCCAATGTCTCTTTGATTCCCTTGAGCGCCCCTTGGTGCTGCACCACAGCTTCATCCAAGCGCGCAAGCCGAGAAGCAGTAAACCCCTTTGCCTTCTGAACATTAACAGTCCCACTAGTTGCTTCAACACTCAACATTTATGCAATGTATGGTCTTCGCAGGCGAATCTGCTCTGATACCACTTGTCGCGCCTTGGTTACTTTGACACTAGAAAACCAAACTCGTGTGCCACTTAACTCGCAGTCCGTCGCAAGCTAAGCCAGGCAACCCTTTTTGCAGCGGAATTATATGTGTTGTAGAGACTAAGTGTGGGAATGTTACTTATATTGAAAGTCCATATACCTTAATTAGACTCCTCTAATTAGTTACTAAATTACTTGTTAATTTAGTATTTAATGATCTATGTAAAATGCATGCAAATATAAAGACATTTATATAAAAGAAGAAATTTTCTCACATTGATATGGAAAATATATGGGCACAACAAGAACTCCTTCTTGTTGTTCTTGAGCTATAATTATGGATTAACACAAGTAATCTCCAAACTAGAAGATCTCCTCTAAGTTGCACCAAGATAAACCCAAATAATCTACTCTTATTATTAACTAGATAATAAGACAGATATTATACTACTAATATTAGAATATATTACTACATTAGTAATACTTAGTAAATATTAGTATTTGAGAGTTTTTAGAGAGAAGATGAGTTTTTGAGAGATGTATGAAATAAGCAAGAATGAACTAGTAACTAAATTGAACAACAATTGTTCATTTTATAGCCATGAGGGCCGGCCTCTCCATCACCAAAAGAGTGATTTTTTCTTCTTATTTTATTGTCATGCAAAGGGGTGGTGTGTTGTAGTGAATAAAATGATTTTAGGTTTACTATTCATGTCATAATCACATGTTGCTTGTGAGTATGAATAAGAGGAACCATCATCACCATCCACTTCAATATGACCGGCCATGTGAGCCTTGTTTTGATCCATTTTGATTTTTGATATTTGTCCCACAAATACTTATTAATCATATGCTTAATTATCTTGTATAATTAAGTGTTAATTTGATCATATAACAATTATATGACACAAATAAATGAATAATATGTACTTAACATTTTAAGTAATATTTTACCATTATATCAATATATAATGGGTCCCACAATGCTTAGTTAATTTATTTTACAACTCTTTGTAAATATAATTAACTAATTACCTCTATCTCAAAACCTCAACTAATTTAGTAATTTAACGATTAATTAATAAGTTAAATCTTATTTAATTGTATTAAAATAAGATATAAATTTATTAGTCAATTATCGCATAATTGAAAAATAAGCTTAATCGAATTTGAGTTCTTAACTCAATTTCTAACAATTAACTCTCGTACATATCGAATATATGTAATGTACTAATTAACTGTATCGTATACAAATAATTAGTTACTATTTGGATTTCATCCTTTAGGTGTGACCGAAAGGGATCAGTTGATCACCGCCGTCAAACGACAATAACGTCAAACTCTAGTCAGCCAACCGTTATTGATTTACGTTAATCAACTGACTAATCATATATATAGTCAATAAATATCCCAATTATATTCCTTAATAAGATTTATCATGTGGCGCACTATTGTGGAGGACACCTACTCCAACATATATTACACTTGAATGATTAGGAGGATTACAAGGTTTGGATACAATAATTTGTGTGTGTGGTAGGATGGTTGGCAATTGAAGCCCCTCACCCCTATTTATACTACTCCTATGGAATACTCTAGAAGCGGAACCTTGTGGAATGCTCTGGACATCACAACCCATAATCTTCCAGAATGTTCCAGACACTACTATAAACTTCTACCATGTACATGAATGTTCTACACTACTACAAATACAGGCAATAACAACGCCCCATCAACAACGCATACTCATGAAAATAAAGAAAAACCGTTGTGGAATGGATAATTATTTTTCCGCGGAATTTTATTAAACCTAATAACAACGGTGTTAGTTTTTCGAACGTTGTTATTAGTTTTAACAACGGCGTGAACTAAAATAACCGTTGTAAATAAATTTACTAATAACAACAGTTTATTCTATATCCGTTGTTATTAATTTAGCGCGATATAATGAAAAGTAATAACAACGGGTATGAAAAACCCGTTGTTATAATGTGTTATTAATTTGGCGCATTATTTGGCTTAAATTAATAACAACGGATATGATTTTGTTGGACGTTGTTGTTAGTTGTAACAACGGATTTAACTTTGTTAACCGTTGTAAATAGGTAATCTAATAACAACGGTGAATATGAATATTAACCGTTGTCAATACTTTTAATAAAGATGAAAAAAACACAGAACACTAATAATACTGTACTGCAACACAAAAACACAAACACAAAGCGATTATACTGCATCACAAAACCACAAACACTAATAATTTATTGATTTCCTGATCGTCTCTTTGTCATCATCTCCGTCTGCTATTTCTTATTAATCAGGTATTCTAATAATTTTTCTTTATTGATTTCCTGAATTTCGTTTATTTGTGAATTAGTTGCCTTATACATTGCATTTTCTGAATTAGTTTTAATTAGTTGGATTTTCTGAATTACTTGGCTTACTATATATACTACGAATGTAGATAAATGACTCGAACTTGGATGAATGCTGCGAATATGAGTGACCCAAACTATAAGGATGGTTTAGCTGAATTTTATGAAGTCGTTGCGAACAATTTGAATGGTTCTTCTAGTATTCCATGCCCTTGTGAAAGATGTGGTAATATTAGGTATATGGCTATTCCGGACGTTAAAATTCACCTAGAAAAGTATAGTTTTAGTCGATCCTATACCCGTTGGATTTTTCATGGGGAATCATTAGAGGAAGATAATAATTTTGAAGAAGATGATCTTGAGGTATACGAAAGGATAACTGATGATCCCGAGTTTGCCGAGTATGTTGAGTTGGAAGCAGACGAGTTGAATGTTGGGTCTACAGATAATGAAGAAAAAGATGATGAATCAAATGCTTTTGAAGATGAAAACATTAATTTGGATGACCTTGACAACATGTATAAGAAGTTGTGTGAGTCTGAAGCGCCTCTATACCCTGGTTGTAAGTACACAAAGATGTCGGCTGTGGTGAAGTTGTATAATATCAAGGGGGCAAATGGGGTTAGTGACACATGTTTCACTAGTTTATTAGCCTTGATAAACGACATGCTTCCAGATGGTAATGTTCTTCCCGTTAAGACATATGAGGCTAAAAAACTAATTAGAGGGGTGGGTATGAAATATGAGAAAATACATGCATGTCCAAATGATTGCGTTTTGTATCGAAAATTATATCAAAACTTAACCAATTGTCCGGTTTGTTTTGAGTGGCGTTATAAGGATAAGGAAGGGATCCCGGCTAAGGTGTTATGGTATTTTCCAGTGATACCAAGATTCATAAGGATGTTTGCGAATAGCAATGATTCAAAAATGTTAACTTGGCATGAAACTGGAAGAATAAATGATGGGAAGCTAAGACACCCGGCAGATGGTATGCAATGGAAATCGTTCGACGCTAAGTATCCCGATTTCGGCATTGAACCTAGAAACTTACGTCTAGCGCTGTCCACTGATGGAATGAACCCACATGGAAACATGAGTACCCAACATAGTACTTGGCCAGTAGTGTTGGCAATATACAACTTACCTCCATATGTGTGCATGAAAAGAAAGTACTTGATGTTGTCGTTGTTAATTTCCGGCCCTAAACAACCTGGAAATAATATAGATGTCTATTTGGAACCTCTTTTAGATGATTTGCGAATTTTGTGGGATAGTGGGATAGAAGTATTTGATGCATATAGGAATGAAACTTTCAATTTGAGAGCGATGTTATTGTGTACAATAACCGACTATCCGGCTTATGGCGACCTTTCTGGGCATACGGTGCATGGGAAAGAGGCATGTCCATTGTGTGGGGAGGATATCGAGTCTGAATACTTGAAGTGTTCTCATAAGTATGTGTATTTGGGAAATAGGAGGGGCTTGGATCCTGACCATTGTTATCGCAAGCAGCAGAAAGCATTTAATGGACGTCAAGAACATCGTCAACCTCCTAGAATTTTGAGTGGGCATGAAGTTTATCAGAAAGTAAAGCATATAGAGATAAAATATGGGAAGAAGAACGGCTCTAAATTGTCTACTCGTGGGTATAAGAAAAGATCCATATTTTTTGATAAACTTCCATATTGGCCTGACCTGGAGGTCAGGCATTGCCTCGATTTCATGCACATTGAGAAAAATGTCTGTGATAATATTATCAATACCCTCCTGAATGTTCCCGGTAAAACAAAGGATAACGCCGCAGCTAGGGAAGATATGCAAATGATGGGTATTAGGCTAGAGTTGGCACCACAGAAGAGAGGTAATGGTACATTTTTACCGCCAGCAGCTTATACCCTTTCACGGAATGAGAAAAAAGAGTTTTGTGCATGCTTGAATGGAATTAAAGTGCCACATGGTTATTCGTCCAACATCAAAAGCCTTGTGTCGATGCAAGATCTAAAACTCACCGGGTTAAAGTCACATGATTGCCACACTTTGATGCAACAATTACTATCCGTGGCTATTCGCTCCATTTTACCTGAAAAGGTACGATATGCTATTACCAGATTCTGTCTCTTCTTCCAGTCCATATGCGATAAAGTCATCGATCCCGATGATGCGGATTCATTGCAGGACCTCGTTGTCACCTCTCTTTGTCATTTTGAAATGTATTTTCCACCCTCTTTCTTCACTATCATGATTCACCTGACCACTCACTTGGTTAGGGAGATTTTGTACCTTGGGCCCGTGTACTTGAGATACCAGTATCCTTTCGAAAGATTGATGAAAGTCTACAAGGACTATACATCTAATCGGTATCGTCCAGAAGGTTGTATTGCTGAACGTGCTATATTAGACGAAGCTCTTGCATATTGTTACGCTCATCTCTCTCCTGAGGAGTTAATTGGCGTTCCAAAGAATCGTCATAGTGACTGGATGACCGGAAAAGGTATTAGGGGCCGGGTTGAAAAAATTGTGTCACGTGACATGTTACATTTAGCACATACGTATGTGCTAAACAACGAAGATGAGGTGCAACCTTATATTGAACAACACAAAGATGAGCTCAAATACGATCACCCAAACAAGAGCGAGATGTGGATTGCAAACGAGCATAAGAAGACATTTGGAGAGTGGTTTAGGAATGTTGTCTTGGAGTATAAGAATTTGTATGGTGATGACATCTCTCCTAGGTTACTACGTCTTGGGTTAGGTCCAAATGCCAGGGCCACTTTTTTCAGCGGTTTTGCTATTAATGGTTATACTTTTTACACCCGCGAGCAAGATGAGTTGAGCACAATGCAAAATAGTGGTGTGAGTTCTGAATTTGAGGCAATGCACTTTGCTACTTCAAAAGATAAAAACCCTATTTGGGGAAAATGCCTTTATTATGGTGTTATTCAAGAAATATTGGTATTAGATTACATTGATTTCACAATACCTCTGTTTCGATGTAACTGGGTTGATAACAACAACAATTGTGTTCGAAAGGATAAAATGGGATTTACGTTGGTCAATTTGGATAAGGTTGGCAATAATAAGGATGATCCTTTCATAATGGCATCCCAAGCTAAACAAGTGTTCTATATCACCGATCCTATGGATAAGAAGTGGTCTGTTGTACTATCTATAAGGAGTAGACGGGGTGCACCCGATAATGGTGGGGATAATGATCAGGATGTCGTGTTTGAGGGAATGGATCACTCTTCCACTGTATCTTATTTCGACAATGTTGACACTGATCATGATAACATTGAAAGCATCTATATGCGTGATGATCATGGTGAAGGTATTTGGGTTAACGAAGAAACTATGTCGGGCAAGAAACGTCCCCGATCCTGAGGTGGTATTGTCTTTAGTTTTTGTTAGCTTTGGTCATTGTTGAAGATTCCCAAATTATTTAGCTTTTGGTCATTCATTATACAGTCTCCATGTTTTGGTTTCTGCTGATATTGCAGTGTATAGTGCTTATGATATTGCTGTCTTTGTTGGTTTCTGCTGATTATTATTGCAGTGTATAGTACTTATGATATTGCTGTCTCTTATAATTATAATTAAAAAAAAAATAAACGTAAGCAACAACAACGGTTGTTGTAAATATACCCGTTGTGGTTAGTAATAACAACGGTTATTAATCACAAACCGTTGTCATAGTGTTTACTAATTACAACGGGTATGATACTATAACCGTAGTCATTACTCTATCACAACGGTTTGTTTATGATAACCGTTGTCAATATTTGTAGATAGGAAACACACACTAATAATACGACTGTACTGCAACACAAAAACTCTATCACAAAGATCTATTAAAGGAAATGATCATTTTTCTGTCATCATCTCCCTTATTATTTTTTAATTTGTGAATTTGTGAACTATTTCTTGAATTTGTGAATGTCATTTCCTGAATGTCGTTTATGTTTTTCACCAATTCAATGTCGTTTATTATTAGCAAATTTGTTAATGTCATTTCCTGAATGTCATTCAATTCTAATTTTGCTTTATCGATTGAATAGCTTTGAATTGAATTAGTTTAATTACTTCTAAACTTAAGTCAAAAAACAAATTAACTTATCAACATTAATATTATTAAATAATAAGTTCAAACGGCGCCACACACAAATGGCGCCAAAACAACAACAACCAAACAACCAAACAACTACAACCAAACAACAACAACAAATTAAATTGAGTCCGGGTAAATCTCCCGGATAGCTGCCACCGCTAGAGCATATGCATCAATCGGGTCAGCCTCGGCCAGAGCCAACCCTTCCCACTGCTCTACCTGGGTCACTTCAACGAGGTCGACCCCATTTGGCCAACAGTAACGGTCATGTTCGGAAGCCACCCATAGATATGGCCCAGGCTGGTGGTCCGTGCTCTCAATAAAATCTTTTCGCCCATGCCCGGCCTTGTCAAACATTCTTGCCAGTTTGAATGCGGACGCACGATGAGCATCCGACATCCCAAACTCGAAAACGAGTTCCCCTGTAAAGTGCCTGCGATGATAATTTGGCCACATCTTCCTGATTAAATAGCCATTTCGAATAAGCGTATCACGGAGTTTTTTGTAACTTTTACACACAACGTAGCCACCCTCAATATGACAAGGCATTTCTTTCATGATGCAAGCATATGGTTTAGTAAAAGTTCCAGACATTTTGTATGGTTGATGTTAGTATTGAGGCTGGGAAATTTTGTATGGTTTAGCAAATATGTTATTGATTAGAGTTGGGAATTTTGTATGTGGTTGATAACCTGCTTGTATTGAGGCTGTATTTATAGAGAGTTATTTATTGGAGTTATTTATTCACATGCATGCATTGGTTCACATGAAGGCATTGATTCACATGCATGCATTGGTTCCCAAAACGACTATACATTCACATGCATGCAGTACGTTATTGATTGAGTAAATGTGTGAATATGCAGTCAATGCATTTACTGCAATGTGCAGTCAATGCATTTACTGCAATGTGCAGTAACCCTATCACAACGGTTGTGGTAACGAAAACCGTTGTGGTTAGTAATAACAACGGGTTTTTGTACCAATAACCGTTGTTATTGCGTAATAACAACGGGTTTTTGTACCAATAACCGTTGTTATTGCTCAATATTATTATTTTTAATTAAAAGATATTGCAGTCCAAACCCGTGAATAAACAACAGCAGAACCAGCATTGATTAAAGCATCCATTGAACATCATCAATGGCAGCATAACCCCTCTATAAATACAGCCTCAAAACCCCTCCTTTAAATATTCCATAACTACCCTAAAATTAATATCATCAATGGCAGCAGTTAACCTTCCCAACGATGAAACGACCCTTACAAAATTGATTGCAGATGAGGAGGAGGCTCTTGCCGTAGTTCCCGCTGATCATCACCCATTGATTAAAGGATCCATTGAACATCGAAGGGATTATTGGATTAAGAGGCGTGAAGCAGTCCGACTTGTCAACCAAGCGTCGTCATCATCATCGTCCTCTGTCTACCCACGTCGGCCTTATACTCGGAGGTTGGATGCCGCAAGAGATATGTTGAGCTGTACCCGTCCTACCTTATCTCCACATGCAAGACGTGTACTTGCAGGCATTGAATCTGTTATTGCAAAATACGAGGTTAATGATCCGGAAGTCATCAGTATCATCAATATTGTTCCGGATTGTTGGTGGCAGTGTGAGAAAAGCTTTTTACACTTAACCGGAATTGTTCCGGATTATTTAACATCTTTATTTATTTGATGTCGGATGAATGTAATGTACTTTATTATAAAATCTAGGTTATTCCTAATGAAATCAATGAGAAAGAATGTTGTTTAAAGTGTTTGAATTGATGTTCAATATTTTGATGTATTATTAGAAGTATATAAAAAAGGGTTTAGGGTTTAGGGTTTAGGGTTTAGGGTTTAGGGTTTAGGGTTTAGGGTTTAGGGTTATTTTGAAGTAACACACGTATACTAATAATGATACTTAATAATTAAAAGTGATCCGACCCGAAAATGATACTTAATAATCATCACGCGGATAATAAATAATGATTTCTATCGAATTAAATAAAATAACCTGATACTAGCGAGCTAATTAATTTTGGGTCGGACAGTTTCAGGTTTGTGATGCAAAAACGGCCCGTTTATTAGCGTACTTGAATTGGATGAACGAAGTCGATCGACCCCAGGCCATATATATATATATATATATATATATATATATATCATTATTATTTAATTTGGGAAACATTGACGTACGTGTATATATAATACTTACTTGAATTGCATGTATGTGCATTGATGAATCTGTTATTATTGCAAATTGTAGTACGAGCGTCGTTAATTAGAGATCCGGAAGTCATCATCATTTAATTATTATATATATATATATATATATATATATCATCATCAATAAGTAGTACATATATATATACGAGGTAATTAATAATGACACGTGCCCCCGACCCTGCCCAAAAGCGATCGACCCGAATTGAAGTACGTAGCTACGCTTGCTCTGATCTAGAAAGTGGATTGCCCGATCCGTAACTGCTGGCCTGGCCACCCGATCGATTAGTTTCAGGTTAACTAGTGATGCATGATAATTATAATAACCAGTTCCTTAATTAAAAAGAAAATGACCCGATTCGAGGTAATTGAATCAAAAACTAAAAATAATTAATAACTAACCCGATCGATAAAGTTATTAATTACAAACCCGCCGAATCTAACCCGATTGGAATTGATTCCCAGGCCAAACCCGATCCGAGCTAATAATTAAACGTAACTTACGCCTATAAAATAAAATTTAGAGCAAAGTAAAATAAATTAAATTAAATTTAGAGCAAAGTTAAATAAATTAATTTAGAGCAAAGTTAATGAGTTTATTTCGTGCCTCAAATTTTAATACCGCGCGCGCGTATCTGAAAAATTAAAAAAAATATACATAATCTATAAAAACGGTGTTTTAGAAATTCACCGTTGTTATTACTTTCAACAACGGTTTATAATAAATAAACCGTTGTCTTAGTGTTATTACTTTCTACAACGGGTGTTATTTAACCGTTGTTATTACTCTATAACAACGGTGGTTTGTAGGATAACCGTTGTCAATAGTTTCTCTTAATAAACCCTTTAGTTTCTCTTAATAAAAAATAATTTACAATCCTATAGAGTAAATTTTACACACGTACATTATCATCATCATCCTCCTCGTTTACAATCATCCTCGTTTACAACACAAATCTTTTTGTTTAGTATCATCATCATCCTCCTCGTACTCGTGATCATCATCCTGTTCTCTTTATCATCACCCTGTTCTCATTTTCTTTATCAGGTAATTTTTGTGTTTCGTCTTTAGGGTTTTAAGATTGAAGTTCATCTTTTTGTTTTCATTTTCTATTTATCGTTCTCTTTATCATCTAGTTTCATTCCTTTCTAAGTTTTTAGAGTTTTAGAATCTCTGCATGACTCTTTATTTGTTCAGTTACTATTTCATTCATTTCAAGGTCTTAGGGTTTTAGAATCGCTGTATGCATGACTCTGTTCCGTTACTATTTCATTTATTTTGAAGGTCTTAGTGTCTTAGGATTATCATGGGTGAAAAACGGAAAAGAGTAGACAACAATGATAAGGGGGATAAGCCTGGTGAGAGGGGTGCTTCGAAGTGCTCTGCAGCCCTTGCAGCTATATCGGCAAAAACGCCGATGGAAATAAAATGGAGTGTGAAAGGTGTTCCTACTGGTCCAAATGCTAGCCATTTAGCCACTTGGATTGGAGTTACAACCAAACAGTTTGTGCCTATAGATTTAGATGATTTCAGGAATATAAATCCTTCATTGCAGAACTTACTCTTGAAACGTATAAAGGTATGATAATATCTTTAGCTAAACACCATTTTATTTTGCATAAGTTACTATTACATAAGGCAGGAAGCCGTATAAAGGTTCGTGTAAAGGTATGATATTAGACAGCCGCTTATTAGTATATATGATGATGATGCAGGAAGCTTTCGATATTCCAGACTGCCATGATAAGTATCTATTACGTAAGGCAGCGGCAGTCTTAAGGCAGTGGAGGTGTGACCTTGCCAAATTACACTTGTATGTGGACAAGGAGACGGGGCAGATGCATAAGAGCCCACCGACAAAGTACCCCCACATCACTCAGCAACAATGGGATAATTATAAGGCGAAACGAGCTACTGAAAAGTTTCAGGTTAAGTATCCATGTCATATGTTTACATTTTTGTAAAACTCTACTTAAGGTTACATTTTTCTAAAAGTTTCAGGTTACATTTTTCTAAAACTCTACTTGTATCTATAATTTTCTAATTGTCTCATCTACTTGCGATTTTATATGATTTGAAGAGCGTTAGCGCCAGAAATCGTGCTAACATCTCACAGAAGCGGGGGGTATATTATGGTTCTCGAGGCGGTTACAGATTGATAGAAGAAAATCTCGTAAGTAGCATCTATATATTAGATTTTTTTAATCATACTTGGACTTGATATACATGTATACATATATTATTTTTGAGTTAACGTGTAGGTGTCAAAAGGTGTGACCGACTTGAATCGGCACGTAACTTATAAAGAAGGGCACACGCCTAAAGGATCCCGAACATGTAACGAATATGATCAGGAAGTCTTGGCCAACATAGTAAGTATTATTTTTATTAAGACGGGTTTTTAATAACTTTATTGTTCAATTCTTGTATGTCTAACTATCTATTTATTTTAGTAACAAAAATTAAATTAAGTTTATTTAATATATTATAGGAGAATGTTCTGAAGGAGGTTGCGGAAGGGAAATTCACTCCGAGTGGTCGTGACGACGTTCTTGCTAGAGCGATCGGCCGTCCCGAGCATCCAGGTCGATTGAGGGGCGTCCCATTACATGTCGGAGTCACGAAATATTATGGGACAACTAGCTCGAACAAGAAGAAGAAAAATAAGGGGAAGGCTGACATGGTACGTATACCATTTGTTATTGTCATTTAAAATTCACATGTTATTGTTTTAACAAATTGCTGATTCTACATTTTGGGCGTGCAGGTTCAGTTATTGGCCTCCGTGATACTGAAGATGAATTCTGGAGGCAAGCCTTCCGAAGAAGAATTGAAGATGATGGAGGATGTCATTAAAAAGGGTGAGGTAGTGCAACAGATTTGCCAAGAGGCAGACACTACTACCTTGCCAATACATGAGGAGACGGCTGAGAAGATGGGTGAGGTACCTACTGCTGTCGAGGTTTTAATACCTCAAGCCGATAAGGTAAATATGATTTTTTTTTTCTGCATTTGTTCTTTCTAGCAGCCATGCCTTTGATTGGTTTATTTTATTAGGTAAATGAGTCGGAAAAGGGGACGCAACTTGAGGAGACGGGTGAGGTACCTAATGCTGCTGAGGTTTTGATACCTCAAGCCGATAAGGTAAATACGACTTAACCATTTTGAACCTCTGCATTTGTTCTTTCCAGCAGCCATTGCATGCCTTTGATTGGTTAATTAATTTTATAAGGTAAATAACTCTGAAAAGGGGACGCAACTTGAGGAGCCGGCTGAGAAGACGGGTGACAATAAGGAGGTATGTAGAATATAAGAAGTTAGTATATGCTGTCAGTGCTAAATCTGGTCTGGACATGTTCAAGTATAATAGCCTACCCACCAACAATAAATACTTGTAACTAACTTTACATTATATACTCAATATAGATCATTTATGATATCTATTATATTTTGGTATTTAGTAAATAATGTGTATTCTTCAGGCCACAAAAAGGCGGGTAGTTGTTCGTCTCGCCGACCCTTCATTCAAAGAGAATGTGATTGTTGCTCGGGGTTTCGTATACCCAAAGCCCAAGGACTCAGCGGAAACCATCTTGGTTCATGGCGTACGACTCTTGCCGAAGCATGCAAAAGTGGGGATAGTGGGAGTCGTGAAGGGCTATGGAACCCGTAAACTGCCCGTCCCAGTCCGCGACGACATAGTAATACTGGCAGATGCGGTTAAATGTTTTGTCCAATGGCCTCAAAGCCACATTTTCTTGGCTCGTGATTGTAAAATTCAACAGAATGTAGACGGGGTTAGAAAAATACATCTAATTTAACCCGCCTTTTGTCTTTGTTCATCACCTTCATAAATAGTGAAATTTATATGTTTTATTTTTGTTTTGTAGGTAACAAAAAACATGGATAAGTCTAACTCGATAGACAATAATCTTTCTACTACCTCGTCAAAACAACAACTTGATGAGGTATTTAATCAACTCTCTTTATATTTTAAGTTCTACTATCGCCTCATCATTGAAAGAGCAACTTAATTTAGTTAGCCACATGTAGGTTGTGAAAGGTAGCACACCGCATCATTTCCCCAAGCTGAAAGAGGTCAGGAGTCTATCCGGTACTAAATATCATGGGAACGTTTACATGGAAAAAGTACGAACGGTGGCGATGCTGGAGCTTTATAAGGAGGCTGAGAGACGCATAGCAAGCGAGCAATTAATAGTTATTCCGCTCGAGAATGATATTGTAGGGGTAGAACGCCAAGCAATGCTGGATTGGGAAACGCTAGCCGTTTGGGCTGGCCTTGACGAGATTGATGTCCAACACCTATATGTTTGGATGAAGTAAGTTTCTTAATAAATTAAATCATGCAGTATTCTAATATTCTGACTAAGTAAGATATAGTGTTTATAATATCGGAATTAAAACCGGCATGTAGGTACTTGAACTCGGTTGTGATCCCCGCCGAGACCAATATTAATCCACTTCCTCAATACGGATTCATGTGCCCAAATGTTTTATCTATGCATATCGAGATGTTTTCGTATGAAGAACGTGTAAATTATATTGCTGGGGAGTTGGCGAAAAACAATAAGCTCATTTTTGCCCCTTATAATGAAGCCGGGTAATATATAATTAATATTACGATTCCAAATACAATTGCAGTTTTATATGTTTGGTTATGATGCATGTTGTGCTTGTTAATAATGATGTGTCTCTCGATCTCTAGGAGACATTGGGTGCTAGCAGCGATCAATCCGACCACGAAGAAAGTATTTTGGTTGGACTCTTTGCATGGACAACCATCCGAGACCTTTAAGAAGTTGATTATTAAGTAAGTTTATAATACTGATGATGATTTGGCACATAATATTAAGTTTCATTTATTATTATTAAGTAAGTTTATGTGACTTTCGGCCTCTTTCCTTTTTTAAAGGGCCTTTGAGAAGAAAAGAGCAACAACCGGCGATCAACCGACAGAATATTCTGATGATGGCCCTACTTTTATTACGATAACAGGGGTACGTACGCGCAAATACAATATATACCTTAATAATTAAGTGCATTAAACTAATTACGCATATACATCTGTCTTTTTTAATTACGCATTAAACTAATTGGTAATTGCCTTCTCGTCTCTTCGTTTATTATGTAATAATAGGTCCCTAAACAGCCGGATAGCATCCAATGTGGATACTACGTTTGTCGTTTCATGTTGGAGATTATTAGGCGAAGATATATCAGCATTCCAGAAAGAGTTAGTAGTTTAATGTAGCTATTATTTACTTTTTTTCATTAGAGCTGATATCTTTTCTGCTATATATATATGATCGATGTTGCTAATTATGTATGATATGCCTATACTGTTGTTACCCTACTGATCGATGTCTTTTATTTGTTTTATCCGCAGTATTCAATCAACACGCCACATGTCCCTGAGTACACTAAGCACAATATAGACGAGGTAAGGGACTTGTTGGGCAAATACGTCCTTGATGAACAAACAAAGAATAAATGAAACTTAGATTATTTTGGAAGCAGATAGGGAACTTTAATTTGTATGTAGAAGTCATTAATTAGAGCGAGTTGTAAGTATGAATTGCTCTGAAAGAGATCATTTTGGTTGTATATATCATCTTGCTGCTGCTGTACATGAATTGCCATGTACATGAATTGCTCTGATTTATATATAGATATATCATTTTGCTGCTTCTGAAATTGGTTTATGCTGCGTACTGCTGCTACTGCTGCTGATTTATGCAGGATTTTAACTGGTGGCATGGGAACAAATTTCAATTTTTTCAAAAACAATAATAAAAATAATAACAACGGTTTTTCAAAATTCATTAAAAGCGTTGTAACATATTTCCCACCAAAACTTATCATACCTTTAACAACGGTGTATTATAGAATACCTGTTGTTATTAAAACTTTCCACAACGGCTTCTTTATTATACTCCGTTGTAATTAACAATATTCACAACGGGTTTGAAAAATTAAAGCGTTGTTATAATCCTTCCCACCAAAATTAATCATACCTTTAACAACGGTTTAATTTCATAGAACCGTTCTCGTATCTTTCCCACCATAATTATTCACACGTTTTAACAACAGTTATCTAGTAATAACAACGACTTATTACCGTTGTTAAAACTATTCACAACGGTATTTTTATTAAATCGGCACCGTTGTTAAAACCTTTAACAACGGAGGCTTTAACAACGTCCGCTTTTTAATATTACAACGGTTTTTAACCGTTGTCATAGCCTGTTTTTGTAGTAGTGCTAGACTCTTCTAGACCCTTCTAGAACATTCTAGACACTTCTACACTCTTCTAGAATATTCCGGAATGTTCTACACACTTCCGGAATCTTCTATGACTTTTTAGAATGTTCTAGACCCATCTAGATATTTCCCGACTCCTCTAGACTTTTCTAGAAACTACTAGACTTTATCTACATCATTCTAGAGTGTTTCAAACCCAAAAAGGGGAAAGGGTGCGTCACATGTGTCCAGATGGTGCAACCCGTGACAACATGCTCAGAAGACATAACACATTAAAAGTCATTCTGCCATGTTGTTTTCCTCCTAAGATGAGAAATAGAGCTTTATAATGACCAGTATAAATCATCATTTGTAATTGAATGTCATTAATAATCAATCACATATCACGAGGAATGAATTTCTTTTATTAACATATAACTTGTACGGCTGTACCCATGTTATTCTATTTGGAGAAAAGGGACGTCAAGGTTGGCCCGAGCATAGGTCATCAGAGTAAGGTTGGACGGAAGAGGGTGCCGAAGGGAGGTGAAAGGAATGGAGGCGATGAAGGGAGGAGAGTTGAAAAAAATCAATTGACGGAGGAAAAAAATAACAAGGGTATAACTGTAAAAAACGTACGTGATTTAGTAAAATGCGTATGTGAAAAAGTACGTTTTTTTATATTTTTTACCAATTTATTAAGGGACGTGCTTTTTCACATACGGATTTTACTCTTTCACATACGACTTTTACAATATTAGCCTCGTCATTTTTTCATTCACTCCCCCCAATTAATTTTTTTCTACCTTCCCTCACTTCGCCGCCGACCGACCCATTAACGGCGTACCGACGTCGGCAAACCACTAACACCTAAAAATTTAAAAAAAAAAAAAAAATAGAAAAAAAAATTATACGCAGACTCCTTCCCCTTTTCCTAACCACCACCACCAAACTACCATTGCAACCACCAAACTACCATTGCAACCACCAAACTACCACTACCACTTGCTCCGGCCGTTCCGCCTCCCCTGGCTCCGGCCGTTCGCCCTACCCCTCCCCCTGCTCCGGCCGTTCGCCGCCCTCCCTCTCCCTGTTCACCCTCCCCCTCCCCTGCTCCGGCCAACTCGCCTCCCCCTCCCCCTGCAGTGGTCGGTCGATTGAACGGCCGTCAACCCCTAGTCGTTGCCGCGCATACCACCACCCATAACCCCCTAACCACCACCACTCATAACCCCCTAACCACCACCCATGAACCCTATTGAATTGTTAAAAAAAATTATTTATAATTGCAAAAAAAATAAAATTACTTTATTCATTTGAGAATTATAATCCATTACTGTTCAATTATTTGATTGTATAAATTTGATTTAAGATTAGTTTCTTACATAAGAATCAATTTGATTAAGTTTAGGGAAAAAATTGATTTGATTAAGTTCAGGAAAAGAAAGAGAGATTGTGTTCTAGGATAAGGGTAGCATATGAAAAGTTTATGAAAAAAATGTATGTGAAAGAGTAAAGTTCGTATGTGAAAAAGTAATTCCGTTTATTAAAAGACAATTTATTTTACCAATTTACCCGCAATACCCTATTTTTTTTTACCAATTTGTCAATTTGGCGTATCAATCATCTCAAGTTGCATCCAAGTTTGCACATCGGAGACAACTTTATACCTGCATTACCCATAGGGATACAACTTCGTCGTCGCGTAAGCGCATCTCAATAAAGACAATACCTCATTTGGTCATTCAGTCATTCTTCATTATTTCTCCACACCACCACCTTGCCACTTTTCCGCAAATCTCTTGCGACATACCCAAGTACTACTCCACTAAACTACTACCTCACCGAATCTCAAACCTTGCAAAAACTAAAATTCCCCCTAAACCTAATTTCATTCTTCCCTAAAAATCCCCAAACCTAAAACCCTAAATCTCCATTTTATCTCTTTCCATTCTATGTAGATTCTGCTAGTGTTTTTTGCTCGCAACTCCTCAACAATGGCGATGGTCACCAATCCTACTCCGCTGCGTTTCAGTCCTTCTACTAGTGCTGCTAGTTATGCCAATCTTGATGCTCTTAATCGCGTTGTTTCTGATCTTTGCACTAGAGGCCAACCCAAGGTTCCTCATTTTCCGCCTTCTATCCTTCATTTTCCGCCGATTTTAGTATTTGGTGTGATTTTTTAAGATGATTTGTGTTTTAGTTTTGATGCTTCTTGTTTTTCTGCTACTGAATTTGATGATTGGAGTATAGATGATATTTGTTGGGTTTTTCGGGTTTGTCTTATCGTGTGCTGTTCCTAATTGACCAAATTATTCATGATGCTTCCGTTCCGAATTATGGAATATGGTTTGTCAAGTAAAGAGAATATTGGGGCTTTTTAGCTTTGTTATTTTGTGGTGGAGTTCAATTTTACTCAATTTAAATTCTCTACATTTTCTATTTACCTGGTGAATTGCTACATTTAGGTTGATATCAATACCCATGTGATATGCAATCCGTCGTAAGGATGTGTTTGAAAAGGGGAATTTGGGGGGAAAAAGGAAGGGGAAGAAAAACGAAGGGAGATAATATCCCTTGTTTGGCTAGCAAAATGTAGTTGGGCGAATTTTTAGGGGAGGAAAAATGGATCGACTATTTCCCTTTCATTGGGCAAATCAAAATCTTTCCAACAAAGGAAAGATTTGGAGGGAAAACTTATTCCCTCTATTCCCGCTTTCATCCCCTTCCCTCTGTTTCTTTTCTACCTTTTCTTCTCCCCTCCCCTTCTCCCCTTATGACTTTTTATTTAACACCTGGAGTGGTAGATCTTTATATGAAATTAGGGCATCTTTATTTTATCCATTAATTTTGGAGCTTAAGGACTTGCATTTTCCTATGGTGGATCGGTGGGTCGGTTTGCCTAGAAGATACTTTATCCAAGGATAATTGATTAGTCAATTGTTTGAGCCCCTTTGCATGAAAATCCCAAACACTGCATATCTCCCTCGTTATGTGTATCCAATGGCATACAACTATACAAGTGTTCCATTGTCAACTCATGATGATCATGGAAGCATTCCCCAAAGTGTTGGTTCTTTTAGCTTAGCTAGGATTCTCCTATTCTGCATTAGTCCTAATATTGTGGCCACGAATATGATATTGGGCCATGATTGTGTGGTGGCCTAATTGCATCATCATCGCAAGACTTTGGATAATAATTATGAGATATTTTAGTATTTAGAATAAGGAAATTGGGGACATCAAGGCCTTATCATAGTTCTCACGGCTCAATCAATCATATTGACCAATGTGAATTTATTGGTGCAACTGATTGGTCAATAAACTTTTTGATTAATTTTGAAACAAATGTCTTAGTGTATATTATTGACAATAGTATAAAAAAATGCCGTTAAGCCACATTGTATTACCTATAATTTTCAACTTGTACTGTTGTACATGGTCCACTTTTACAGTGATTGTAAACCAAATAGGGTTATTAGTGTTACTTCCCCACTCGGGAGAATCTTTTTTTTCTTAATTATGTATTCAGAAATTCACATGGACTAATCTGTTGCACCGACTCATTGGTTAGGATGGTACTATACCTGTTTTGAGAAGACATATAGAAGAAGCAGCACATGATCTCAATGGAGAAGCTTTTTCCCGTTTCATGGATCTGCTCTATGATAAAATATCTAATCTCTTAGAAAGTGGCGACGTTGCTGAAAATTTGGGAGCTTTAAGAGTTATTAATGAGCTTATAGATGTGCCTCTTGGAGAGAGTGCCTCAAGAGTTTCAAGATTTTCTGCTTACATTCGGACTGTTTTTGAGGTGAAGCGTGAACGGGAGATTTTAGTTCTTGCCAGTAGAGTGCTTGGCCATCTTGCTCGTTCCGGTGGGGCTATGACTGCTGATGAAGTGGAACACCAGGTATATCACGCTTTTTGTTTGTACATATTTTTTATCTTGTTTGTTGTAACACCATATACTGCCTCCTTTTCGTTGATCTCTTTCAGTTTTTCTTTTTGGTCCATTTTTTTTGTTTTCTTCCGCTATCTGTATTTGGTCTTTCACTTCCCTCTCATGCAAGTGGTCCATGTACTATTACACTTCACTACTTTTGTAAAATTTGTTACTTTAGCATTTTAGAAATGGTATAGATCGAAGAAATGGAGGTATTATTAATTTTTGTTACTTGAACAGATCAGAAATGCATTGAATTGGCTGCGTGGAGAGCGAATTGAGTATCGTCGCTTGGCCGCTGTTTTGATTCTAAAAGTAAGCTTTTCTCATTCTTCTACATTTTTGGCATGTATCGAACTTGAACTCACCAGTAACCATCTCTAAAATTTATGTCATATTTGCTTAAGGTATAGTTAACTAGTAACTCACGAAATGCAAGCCTAGACACCATATCTCCTTCCTGCATTGTATAGTAGAACGGGTTCCTGCTGTTTGCTCATTGGTTGTTGAGAAATTGTGGACTTTATGTCCTAAGTTATAAGAGGACTGTGAAGAGCTGTTTGTGAAGCATGTAAAGTTGAGGGGCTCAAAGGGGATTTCTTGGGATCAACTTTCCAAAAAATTAACCCGGATTTGAGATGTTGAGCAGAGGATTTCTTAGAAATAAGTCGTATATCATTTGGAGATTGTAATGGATCAAGCAAAGAGGTCTAATGAGAAACAATGTTATAGGCAACAGCCGCAACACTTGAGGTTCAGATACCAGGAGGAGAGGTCACATAATCTATTTACGGACTAGGCACTAGAGGAAGAATGGAAACAATAATTACTCAAGAGGTCATGTAAAATCATTTCATTTACTGTTGAGATTGACACGAGAACTTACTATTATAAATTTCTGCTTTGCTTTTGATAGAAGTTAATTTGATGGTCCTTTTTTGACCTGTGAACCATATTATAGCTGTTTGAAACGTTCTTATTGGTCTGCCAATTTGCGTTGCTCTCGTTCGGTATTTTTCTGTCATGTGAATATGTTATCTTGGTGTTGAAAGGCGGTCCGTAAATGCACAATTGCAATTTCTTAATCTTTTTATAGTTGCCTCTTGTAAGGATGCCACACTGAGGAAAGAGTGTCTTGGAATATAGACAGGCATTCAGATGTTTTTCCAGTTGATGGCTGGGAAGAGCTTTTTTTCCCCTTTTATTCTGCTTTGGCTGCAGCTAAAGAGAAAATGCCTATAGAAGATATGCTTAGGAGGAGAGGCTTCGTTGGTTAGGCCCCCTAGTCAGTGTTTCCCGTGTGAAAAGAATGAAATTCCACAAACCATCTTTTACGTTATTGTTCTTAGGCCTTCTCCCCTCCGTGGCATACTGGCATCTATCTGCGTTGAAAGACTAAAGATGTCCTATTTTACTTGGAAAAGCATGATGAAGACGGTTTGGATTTTTGAAGCTCGAAAGATGATTTCATTGCTGATTTGGTTGTCCACTTGACAGTTGGATGGATGTAACTTTTTTTTTATATTTGATGATACTGCTTTCACGCGTAAAGAAGTTGAACTGATCTTTTTAAAGTTATTAAGTGCTCTATTTGGATTAAAACTTGCCCTATTCCTTTGTCGATAAGATTAATCATGATAGTGTAAAGAGCTTAATTACTTTGTTCTCATTTTGTATATGGGCGTTACTCACAAGGAATTTTTTGTGAATGGGTGTCACCCGCAAGCGTCTTTTCAACATGGTTATCACCTTCTTAATGTGCTTATTAAATTCAACTATCACTCACCTATATATATAAAAAAAGAGTGGATGGCTGGAAAGAAGGGCTAGTTTTGGAGTGGTTTCTTGTATGGAGGCTGAACATGATCGGGTGGATCAGGATGTCATGCTATGGTGTAAAGTTAAGGATGGATACCAATATTTTTATTGGGGGTCGCACTATGAAAGTCTTGTTTAAGGATGTTTAGAAGTTGGTTTCTAGCATGGAGGTTGAACATAATTGGGTGGGTGTCATGGTGGCTGAAGAGTATAGAGTTCATGTTATGCTAGTCTATATGTAAGAATTGGGATTGTGGCCTGACCGCTTGAATAAGGAAAATGAAGAATCAAATAGGTGTTTGCTGCATAACTTTGTATCAACCTTCAAAGAGTTAAAATGTTATTGTGGCTTGAACAAGGAGGATGAAGAATCAAACAAGTGGAAACAAGATAAGACGGATGAAGCTCTATTTTTACGCTCAGTTAAGCAATTGCTTAAATAAACCTCCACCTTCTTCGGAGTAGTCTAGTCATGTTTGCACCAAAATTAAGAGTTGGCTGCAAACATGATTTGTATGAAAATATATACAAGAAAAGTGAGCAAGGGCTCAATTAAAGAAGATATATGTAAGAAAGTGCGTGCCCTATGTGACAGACTCTTTGTGATATGTAGTTTGTTACTAATGTTCAGAAACTCTTGGATACACTTTAGCAGTTGTTAACATGTGTGTAAATCACTCTTCTTTGACTATTCGATGAATTAAATTTCATGTGTTTTGTTCGATACTGCCACTTTGCACAAGACTTCAAATTTCATTATATGTAGCTGTCTGTACTACTGGATCATTATCAAGTCCTCTATACTGACCAGCATTTGTAATATTGTTTATGTTCATATATTGCTCATGACAACATGAGAGCTTAGATTTCCCCCCCCCCCGATTTTCTTTTGCTGGTGTTGCCCCCTTGGTTTCCTTTCTAATGAAAGCCTTGATACATGTTAATGTTGTACTAATTCACCTATTAATTTAATTGTCCAGGAAATGGCAGAGAACGCTTCTACTGTTTTTAATGTTCATGTGCCTGATTTTGTTGATGCTATTTGGATTGCCCTAAGAGATCCATCTTTAGATGTTCGGGAGCGTGCCGTGGAAGCTCTACGTGCTTGTCTCCAAGTTATTGAGCAACGTGAAACGCGCTGGCGTGTCCAATGGTCAGTGCTGTTGTGTTCTGGGCAGTTTTATATAGGAGTTTCCTTTTTTCTACAAGAGATATTAGCCTTTCTTTCTTCTAGACAACTATTGCTTCTTTTTTTCTTTGAAAAGATAGTGAATACGGAATATTTGAGACCTGAGAGGCTGCACCTGGTCACCAATAAATGGCCAAGTTCTAGTGGAATTTGTCGGTATGATTCTTTGTGAGACAAAAGAGTTTTAAGGCGGTAAAAGTTCCAGTTTTGATCATAAACTTTCTAACACCTAATGGAAACATGAAAGTTTATGTTGTGGTCCATGCGGTTGAAATATACTCCCTATCATGTATTATATAAGCGTGGGATAGTTCATGTCGAGAAGCATTTAATTTCTCCCAATATTCTGATTCCGTAGTTTGGAAGATGTTTCCATTGGTGATTTGGTGGTTGACTTCATGGAAAATCATCGTATTTTGATGATGTTGTTTCCAAAGCGTAAAAAATTTTAACCTAACCTTTTTGAAGCTGTTGTATAGTTGGAGTTGAGTTTCGCACTTGGATCCACGCTTGCCTTTTCTTTCTTTTGTGAATAACATTATCATGATAACGTGAAACCATAATTACTTTGTTCACATTTTCTAAATGGGGGCCTCCTTCATGGTGTCACGCTGTAATCTGATGTTCTTTTGTATACATGTGTCACCTGTTGGACGTGTTTCAATGTCCATCCCATGTTTATCCTAGACTAATCACATTGGCTACGCTTGCTTTGTTTTATGGCACTTTTTATCAGCTCTTCTTTCTTATTGTGTTTAACACGGATGATTCACGAAGTCTAAAAAGTTGCTATTGTTGCTATTTGGTTATGCTTATATGTGTTTCTTGGTATTAATATATTTGTTGGATGATGAAGGTACTACCGCATGTTTGAGGCTACTCAAGAAGGACTAGGGAAAAATGCTCCTGTTCATAGCATACATGGTTCATTGCTTGCAGTTGGGGAGCTTCTGAGGTTGGTTGACCCTTTTTGTTTTGTTTTCTCTGATTGAAGAATTTGAAATGATGAAGAGGACACTTGATTTGCATGGCGAACTTATAGGCTTATAGGAGATAGCATATGTGGAAAATGGATTTGCTCACACTTGTTTCAGGCATGTTACTGTTTTATTAGGTTTCAGCTTTAATCACTTGAGATTAAAGGAGATTAGTTATAAGAAATCGATTCAAAAGTCTCCATCTTCCACAAAAATAACTGACATATAGAGGTAACATTTTCTGTTTCAGCACGTTTGCTTTTACCCAAATGGATTGGCCAAACACCCCTCCACAATTCTCATTATTACCTGAGAGGGATTATAGGGGATCAAGCATACTCAACTTTTCGTGTGAAAGAACAAATGGCTCTTTGCAATTGACTTTGAACTTAAAATGGAATTTCATTGGCTATTTCATGAAAGAAGTGCATAGGGGTTTATAATCCATTTTGATCAAGTTCATTATATTAATGCTAAAAGAGGTTTTGAGAAGACCATTGATGTATTATAGCTTCTGTCAAGAGCCTGAAGGCTATTATTACCGATATCTGATTTTCGTCTTAATCACTGGCTTTAATAGAGTGAGATGGAGAAGTATTTTTGTGCTTCTTGAGGTATATAAGTGTTTTTTTTTGAAACACAAGCAAATTCGTGACTTAATTACAAGTATATAACTTAATATTAGTGCCTCAAACTCTCAAAGGTGGGTGACAGAATCGGATATGCTAAACATTCCTTTATATTGAAAACATAGAGAGCTTCTTTTCGGGTGACCTATAATATTAGTTAAAAGAAGCGTGACTAGGGCGCTTTTAGTAGCTTAAGCCCACATTTAGGAAGACACTCATCTAAACGCCTCGCTATGCCTTATAAACAAGGCACAACCAGGTAGGTGCACTAATACTCAAATTCAATTTTTTTTCTCTTTTCAGTTTCTCTACTATGCCCTTCTCTTTACACATTATCTTCAGTAGCTGTTAACTCTTTAAAATCTAAGAAAGGAGATATTGCACCAGACTTATCTTGCAAACTTGTTTGCAAAAACTATGTGCCTTGTGTCTATAAGGCGCGCCTTCGCTTCGCGTATTGTGCTCATTTGCTTCGTAGACCTCTGGACTGGTGCGTCTCGTTTCTTTTCATACATATGACTAGGGGTGTTAATGAGCCGAGCCCGCTTGTGCTCAAAAACCAAAACTCGAGCTTGAGCCGATCTTGAGCTTACCCGAGCTTGAAAAAAATGTGCTCTTTATAAGCTTGCGAGTTTTAACGCGAGCTCGAGCCAAGCTCTAGCTCAAGTCTAGCCTATATATAATTATTATATTTTTGATTTCTTTTCTTCTGAAATCTTCAAGATTCGAAAGTTACATGTAAAAATATTTGGCTAATAAGTGAAACATTTGATATGTGTGATACAAAGATATAATTATGATAAATTATTTTTATAAAATATAAGCAATATCTTATCTAATCAAACAAGTTCGAGCTGCTCGCCAGCTTTTCGAGTCGAGTAAGTGTTTTCTCGGCTTGACTCGTTAAGCTCTCTAGCCAAGCCCGAGCCCGAGTCGAGCTCGCACGAACCGAGCTTTAACCGAGCCGATCTTGAGTTGCTCACGAGCTGTCTTGTCTCATTATCTCTCCTAATAATGACAATTTCATAAAAAATGTGACCGATTTTGGTGTCACAATCTATGAAGCACACATATAGTCTTATGAGCTGTTTGACTTTTTTTTTTCCCGTCTTATATTTAAGCTAAGGGATAGTGGCTCTATTGGAATTGGAATAGAGAGATTTCAAACTTCAAGTATAGAAAGATTCGCTTTTGTTTAGTAGTAGTCTTGTTACTTTGAGAGAGTAGTTGGCCTCAAATTTGTTTATGTGTTCATCACAAATGGATAAATGAAGGAGTTTGCTTGACATCTGTCTACCCTTATCTGAACAACTGCAGTGTGGTTTCTTGTAGAAGACAGTGAAGGTGTTGGTGCATCTTTCGTTTTTTTGGCTACAGCTTCCAGTTTATGATCTCCTTGAGCTTTAATTGTGCAGGAATACGGGTGAGTTTATGATGTCTAGGTATAGAGAAGTTGCAGACATTGTTCTGAGATATCTAGAGCATCGTGATAGGCTTGTTCGCCTTAGCATAACTTCGTTGCTACCACGCATTGCCCACTTTCTACGTGATCGTTTTGTTACCAACTATCTGACGGTTAGTTGATATTTTTATGTAGTGTGAATCTTGTTCTTATTAGTTTCTCCAGCAACATTTTGGTATCTTCTAATTTTATATTTTTTTTATTGGTCTTATTAACGTAGTTATGGGAATGCGTTGTTAATGCGCAGATATGCATGGATCATATTCTTGCTGTCCTTAAGATACCAGCTGAGCGAGCTAGTGGTTTTACTGCTCTTGGAGAGATGGCTGGTGCCTTGGATGGGGAACTTGTTCACTATTTGCCGACAATAATGACTCATCTTCGTGATGCCGTGTGTATTCATATATTTTGCCTTGCGTCTTCGCCCTTAAATTTATACTCAACTTATTTTTTAATAATAAACAAAATAAATATGGGTCAGCTTCCATGGTTCAACTACTTGCAATTAATATATATTCTTATTTGATTCAGATTGCTCCTCGTAGGGGGAGGCCTTCTGGGGAGGCTTTATCTTGTGTTGGAAGCATTGCAAAAGCAATGGGGCTTGATATGGAACCCCATGTTCGTGGCCTCTTGGATGCAATGTTTTCTGCTGGGCTTTCATCTCAGCTCGTAGGAGCACTTGATCAGATTTCTGTCAGGTATACCTTAGTTTATGCATCTTTTTGTGGTTCTTCTGAGTGGAAGTTAACATTTGATCGGTGATGATTATCCTTTTTTTTGTGATACGTCAGCATTCCATCTTTGCTTTCAACAATTCAAGAGCGATTGCTAGAGAGCATATCTTTAGCTCTATCGAAATCTCATCACACTCAGGCTAGACCAGCTTCCACAGGTCGAGCAAATGTGGTTAATGCACCAATGATGGTTTCAGATGTGGCTGGCCCTGCGGTTGTGCAGCTTGCGTTGCAGACTTTGGCACAGTTTAACTTCAAGGTTTATGGTCTACTATCTTGTGGAGAAGCTGTCATTGATGTGTTTATGTGTCATATTAGTACTCGTCCATCCCATTTATATTGTACGAGTCAATGACTACTTTGACCTCTAAATATTCGAAATACATATAGACGTACAATTGAAATATTCATATTGATTTATCGAAACGATTATTTTAATATCATTACTATTTTTAACATGTTGTAACTTCCGTATTGTAAGGAGATATTGGTGAAAGACGACATTATTTGACCAGTGAAGTCAAATGAGGAGTATGCAAATGGGATGGAGTGTTTAATATAAAAACAATATCGAAGTAGAGGCTAGGAACGTTAACAGCCAATCTATTTACTGGTCGGATCAGCTCTAATAGCTGTCTTAGTTTACCTTTCGATGCTGATGTTATTTGCTTTCTTTTTGAGGCGCTGTTTGACTCTAATGCTGTATTTTAGGGTCATGATCTTCTGGAGTTTGCAAGGCAGTCAGTCATATCTTATCTGGAAGATGAGGATGCCGTCACACGGAAAGATGCGGCTTTATGCTGCTGTAGATTGGTAGCAAATTCCTTTTCTGGCACATCTTCTCAGCTTAGTTCTGCTAGGTCTAATCGAACTGGAGGAAGAAGACGCCGTCTTATCGAGGAGGTACTTGCCATTTATTAACTACTGTAATGTGTTGCATTCATTGCTGTAAGATGTTCTCTTTCGTAATATCAACCATTAGCTCTGCATTATTTATGCAGCCTTTTCCAAGCCATGTAATATCGGTTCTTCATATTATCTCGCATACCTATATCCGACGCTCAATGCTTTTACATGAGTATGAGTTTTGGACACTTCATTTTGAGCCAAAAATATGATTTTTTGTTTCCCGTAAAATACCTAAGTTCGACACTTGGACACACACCCGTAAGAGATGCCTCTAACTGAGTCGGAGTAATATGGGTGGAGTGTTCAAAACATTGCAAGTAATAATAAACCCCAGGAGTTCTTTGGGTACCTTTCCAGAAATAGATGAAGGAAAAGCCTTATTAATAATGGAAGATCATGGAACACATTGATCTAGGTCCATCCTCTGCTAGGACCAAATTTATTGTAATTCTTTTTGTTATTTGGATCCGAGGCATGCTATAACCAACATTATTTTGAACTGAAGCTTTGATGTAATTTTATTGTAGAGTAAATTAAAAAATACTCTGTTATAAGATTTAGTTTTCTAAACTTACTCCCTTATAAGTCCGTCTTTTTTTAACGCTCCCTCCATTTGTCTACATAGTTATACCTTTTAAAGTTTAAATTGGCTAAGGCACAAACGGAATAAGTTCAAAAATAGATGAAATAAGTGACTTAATTGGAGTTTTGAAACAATTTTTTATTGAAGTGCATCTTAAGGGAGTAATTTTAGCAAAACAACTTATAAGAGAGTAAATTTAGAAAACTGAATCTTATAAGGGATTAATTTTTAATTTACTCTTTATGTATTCCTAATTGTAATAGCTGATATGCACTTCACCCTTTGTTTATGAAAATACGAGATTATGTTGGACATATATTGATAAAATGGTGAAGCACTTTTAAATAATGGATTCCGGATATAATGATCAACTGATGGTCTTTTATTTTTCCTCTCTTGATAGATTGTCGGAAAGCTGCTTATTGCTGCTGTTGCTGATGCTGATGTTAGTGTCCGGCTTTCGATTTTTCAATGCTTGCATGAAGACCGAGGCTTTGATGAGTTTTTAGCTCAAGCTGATAGTCTAAGTGCCATCTTTGCCGCTTTAAATGACGAGGTATCATACATCTTTCTTAAAATCTTTGCGGTGTGTTTAATCGCAGTGAAAGGCTCTATTAACAAGGCTTGAAATTTAAACTATTGATGTCAAAAGGTGCGGTTTATATTAGATACCAGAACGCACCCACCACTTAACACTGCATAGTCGGCAGGTGGTGGGCGGGTGTGGAGATTAGAAAAATTACCTGGGGTGAAATTAACAATGTACGTGTGATTATTGAGTGACTGTTTTTGTTATTGTTTCTTTTTTCACATTTGCTTTTTCGTCAAAATAATTAAAATTCTAAATCATGGTGGAAATACAAAGCTGTTTTATATTTATTGTAAATTATCAATCAACTAAATATGGCAGTGGATTATTTGATGGTGGGTAGCGAAGAATTATGTCTAATGGCCATAACCATCTATGCACTTCCACCTATTAAGCACTAGAGGCTTTTATCCAGTCTTACCTCATATAAATCTCGTGTAGCATACTAACATGTGACCTAAGGTTGGTGTTGTCTGAATAAGGACATTTTCTATCAGTTCCGTTCGTACTTTTTGTGCGCTGAGCCCCTGAGATCCTTAAACAACAAAACTATAGAGTGTATTTTGTCCTCTGCAATTACTTGCTTGAACTGATGTGAGTCCTCCGTCCAATTTGTCAGCCATGGGCATAACCATCTATGCACTTCCGCCAATTAAGCACTAGAGGCTTTTATCCATTCTTACCTCATATAAATCTTGTGTAACATACTAACATGTGACCTATGGTTGGTTTTTTCTGAATTAGGACATTTTTTACCAGTTCTGTTCGTACTTTTTTGTGGGCTGAGCCCCTGAGATCCTTAAACAACGAAACTATAGTGTGTATTTTATCCTCTACTATTACTTGCTTGAACTATGTGAGTCTTCCGTCCAATTTGTCACTCATACTTGGTAATGTATTCTGATTGGTTTACTTTCAGGATTTGCAAGTTCGTGAATTTGCAATCTCAGTTGCGGGAAGATTGGCTGAGAAAAATCCTGCATATGTTCTCCCAGCTCTTCGTCGTTTTCTTATACAATTGTTAACTTATTTAGAGCAAAGGTGAGTTTGAAGAGTTTGTTCAGCTCAATAAAAACATTATAAATTATTCCCTCCATGATTATAAAAAGTGCTCTGTATGGAAGAGGCTGGATATTAGTCGGTCTTAATCCCTTTTCCCTCACTTATTCTGGCCCTAATGGAGCTCTCCAAGTTCCGCATTCTGCTAGGCTATTCTGTCAGTTGTGATTGGATGTTTGAATTATTATTAATTAGCACTTTTGATGCATTGATTTTTTTTGGAGGAATTATTATTAAACTGAAAGTAAAAATTGTCACAATATAGAGATTTAAGTCATTTGATGGCAAGTTGCAAAACAGTAAAAGTAACGTCTCTTTGAATTATAACCCTGTATTTTATATTCTGCCGTGCAGTGTCGATAGTAAATGCAGAGAAGAAAGTGCAAAATCGCTGGGATGCTTGATACGCAGTTGTGAACGTTTGATACATCCATATATTGCTCCCATACACAAGGTGACATATGTGTTGATCTCATTATATATGTATTAGAAACATTTTTGGAAGTCTAATATTTGTCTTTGATTAGGCTCTAGTGGCAAAACTTCGTGAAGGATCAGCATCGAGTGCTAATAGTGGAATTGTTGCTAGTGTTTTAGTAACTGTTGGAGATTTGGCTAGAGTGGTGAGCAGCTTTATATCTTTTATATGTTACTTTGCATATACTTGTATCTGGAAAGGATCTTTGATTGAGGTTGTTGTTTCATGAATGCATTTTTTTGTGTGTGAAAGCATAGCATATTAGCATGCATCATTTGTTATAAAGATTGATTAGTTACATCTTGTTAAGTACTCCTTTCCATGTTCGTTTATCTTTCTAGATTTCTGTCAATAGTTAGTTTATTTTAAGCAATTATGAGTTATACCTATGGGTGATATCTAGACCTGGCAAATTGAACCTTGCCATAAACCTGAACCCGAAAACCGATCGAAAACATTTGTATTGATAACCGATCGAAAACCCGATATGAGTAACGTCAATAGCACCCGTAACCCAACTCAATCCGAATCGAACCGCAGCTGAACCGAATTCAATAACAACTGAGTGATACCCAAACTTGTATATATCTAAACCGATAAGTGATACCCAAACCTGTATATATCTGAACCGATAAGAGCTGAACAGAATCCTGAATTATTAATATTGATTTTCTCATAAAAAAACTTATATTTTAGATGTTTTTTTAACTAATTCTTTATTTACTAATGATTTTATGAATTACGCAAATTCTTATATTCAAATTGAAAAGTAACTGGTACATTTTAATCTATTTTTTAGCCTTTAAATAAGAGTAACAATTATGAAATGAAACTCAACTTAACTGATATAGACCCGACTCAAACCGCACCTGACTCGAAATAGCACAAACCAATTAAAGTGGCTAACCAAAGTGATCCCGGTTGAAATCAAACTGAACTGACTACTTGGTGATGATTTATGTTGTATGTACCTTTTAAAAAAGTCTTGGGTATGGCTTTGAAATTTTTGATGTATTTTTGATTATTGTAGTTTTGTGGCCTGTCCAATACAAGTTTTTTTTTTTTAATTTTTTTTTTAAAATAATGTTGGGAAAGTAAATAATTGGTGAATTAGCGTTGGCTAAAAAATGTTTACCGACACAGGGTCCATCTAGAATTGTAGATCGCGAAGCTGGGAATGGGGAAAAACGTCATCGTGCATGGCGTGTTCACTATAGACACGCCATGGTGGGTGGCATTTTGTGTTACTTATTTTAAGACATATAATTATCTGTATACTTAAGAGACACAAGTTGCTTTGTGCTATAGTGGTTACTGGTTAGTAGCTTGATGTACTAGCAAGGAGACCTGAGTTCGAATCATTAGCCAACCATTTATTAGTGTTTTATGTAACATAAATAAGGTATATCTGGAATCAGGTTAGAAAAACAATTTGCTTCGCGTGGGATTCAACGACCTTGCATTTGAGTCAGGGTATGATACTCACCAAAGTTTTAAGATTCTTACACATCAGCTTTCCACTAACTTTTATTATTATTATTATATTATTCAGACCCACTTCAGACTCTATACATTATCAGTCAGACTCACCTCAGACTCTACTTTTTCACTTGCGTAGAAAAAAATGTTGGGTTAAAAAAAAAAGAAAAAAACATCATGGCAAATGGGATCCATTCATTGGATTACTTCCCTTAAAAAAATGTTTGAAGGCCCCACAAAAGTCTTAAGTTGAGTCTTGGATTTCCAAGACTCAATCCAAGACTCAACTTAAGACTTTGTAAAGACTTGGGTAGATTATTGGGAGTCTTGAGTGAGTATTGTCTTAAGACTCATGTGAGTCTTGTCTCAAGACTCACCAATAATCTTACCCTTATCCCAGGTACTTAACATTACAACGACCTAGTGAGATTTTTCATTAGCTATTATACAATTTTCTATCTTCAAGCAAACACCCCATCCCATATGTGAGTGTTCTCTTTGGACATGCCACCTGACTTGACATGTTTTTCCGGACCCAAAATTTTAAAATCTGAGGCTACATGGACCTTACATTGTCTGATAAGTTTCTCCAAACTCCATTTTACTGTTTTTATTTTTTAGCGTTATTTTGAAAAAAGACTGTGTCTAACAGTTATAGAGGATATCGATTAAAAAATATCAAGGGGTGGCACCAATATTTAAAATCAGTGCTGGATGATTAATCTCCAAAGTTATCATGCGTAATCATATCTAGAAAAAGAAGAAAAGTCAAGGGCTTGTGAGAGTGGATCACTTTACTCCAACTATACAATAATTTCAAAAAGTGGTAATGAAACTCCTGATGTGTTGAAGCAGTAAAGTGCAATGATCCCTTTGATCCTAGTATGCCTTGAACTAACCAAAGGCAAAAGTGGCTGAAGATTGTCAATGGATCCGTCATCTTCACTTCACAAAGAAAAACTGCTGGCACTGTGGTCTTTTGTCTGCTCCATTCTGAGTAGGAGACAGAAAGAACTTTAGTGCTAGGGATTTGGCTCTTAAAGAATGACAATGAACAACTGTTAATTAAAGTATTGTTACACACTTACACCTCGTTTCTTTTTGTTTTCATGTTTTAGTTTATTGGAGTGCCGGCTAACAAAGTTGTATATGTATTTCAGTATTTTACCTTCCGGATTCTTCTTTTCATTTTGATGCAGGTTTTTTTTAATCTTATTCTTGGCATTTTCAGTGAATTATCACTCTCAAACATATACAAGATGAATGATTGCGTTACCCATATTTTAAGTTCTTTATGTATGAATACTTATTACTCTTAATTTTTTATTGAAGTTAGTCATTATAGAGTTAGAGCTTGCTGAGACTTGTCTAGCCCAATCTTCTTGTATTCGTGTATGGTATACTTCCTTGCTTTCTTCTTTATATGTAAGAGTGCGGGAAGGCTACTTTGAGTGATACTTTTTTAAACCTTTTCAGAGGGGAGCAACAAGAAGAGATCTAACTCTTACGATGTTTGTAGAGAGTATGTACTAAAAAGAAACCGTTTTCTAGTACAGTGGAGATAATAATCGACAAATTACATAACTTGCTGTGATACACTATTTGAGGCTCCGGCTAATGTGCATCAAGATGCATTGTGTTGTTTAACATGGCCATTTAGAAAATGATTGAGTTGGGGTTTCTTGTGCATTAGTGTACTCACATTCTTGAGTTGTTTATGCAGGGTGGCTTTGCAATGAGACAATACATACCAGAGCTAATGCCACTTATTGTAGATGCTTTAGTTGATGGTGCAGCTGTCATTAAACGAGAAGTAGTTGTTACAACCCTTGGGCAAGTTGTACAGAGCACAGGGTTCGTATTTTTGGGCTTTCTCTTTAATTTCTATGATGTTCCTGTTTTATTAGGTGCCTATTGTGGTGAACCTGCTTTGTCCCTATTTAACATGTTTCTTAAAAAAAAAGGTACGATTTAAAGGATACGAACACATTTGCATGCCATTCACCAAGGGTAGGCCATCCCCTTAGCGGTTAGCGCCTCTTTGTAGGTGTCCTCGAATAGGAGTCATTTTTATTGATATGGTAAACTATTAAAGATAAGCCTTTAATAGCGTTCCATGCATTTCTTTCAGTATCGTAGGTCTGTGATCTCTCAATCTTGTAAGTATAAGGTTCAAAAAACAGTATAACCTGTAATGTTAAGTGTTTAATGATCTTGAACTATGAAGACAGTATTGGAGCATATTTCAGGGTAGGCCTGACTGATTCTCAAACTGAATAATGGGGTTTGTTCATGAACTAAGTTGCCGGTTTATGTGTTAACCTAGTTTTGGATATGTAGCGTTTTACAAATTAGAACCGGTTTCCTGACCAAGTTGATCACCAAGTTACGAAACACCTATTGGATTATGTCCATTATGGCGGTATGCTACTCAGTACTCGCTCTCATATGTTTCACTGACAGGTATGTCATAACTCCATACAACGATTATCCTCAACTGCTTGGGTTACTCCTGAAGTTGCTCAATGGGGATTTGGCATGGTCCACCAGACGTGAAGTACTGAAGGTATACGACTATACGTTCTTTTTTGATTAATTGCTTTTCGTCACTTTGCTGTCGCTGATTGTTAGCTTATTGGCCAATGTAGGTTCTTGGTATTATGGGTGCATTAGACCCTTATGTTCACAAGCGCAATCAACCAAGCTTGCCTGGTTCTCACGGGGAAGTAAACCATACAACTAATGAAGCGGGTCAACACATTCGATCCATGGAGGATCTCCCCATGGATCTGTGGCCTTCTTTCACAACATCATCTGAGGATTACTTCTCAACGGTAAAATTAAGTGAATTTAATCGTCTTCATTATTCTCTGCTGTAATGCACCACACTTCATTGTCCAAAATTTTCTTTTCCTGGGCGAGAGGTATGGTGCTTTATATCTTCTATACAGTAACACATTTTGTAAAATGATTTTTTAGGTTGCAATAAATTCACTCATGCGTGTCCTTAGGGATCCTTCTCTCTCGAGCTATCACCAAAATGTTGTTGGATCTCTTATGTTCATATTCAAGGTATTAGTGGTTTCTCTGTTTTAAGTAAACTAGTGATTTAGTTTTCCTGTCAGAAAGGATGTCATACTTTTGTTCTTGTTTAAGACATAAACCGGATTCAACAATTCTTTTTGTGTCCTTACCTTTGTGCGGAATAAACACAGTCTTGCTTTGAGCATAATATCCCTAGCTAACCCGTTTTGCCGTTTGTTTCTTTCAGTCCATGGGGCTTGGCTGTGTGCCGTATTTGCAAAAGGTTAGTTGGTCTCTTTAGTTGAGTGCACTTAAATTGACGTGGTTAGTTCTTGTTTCTTGTGACATAGCTTTTTTGATTGTCAAGATTGCTTGATGCTGTCAGCATGTTTTTCCTGTGAATTTGCTGTGGTTATAAAATTGCATCTAAGTGTGTGAATTCTACATGGTTATGCCGATGAAAGTCCTATATAGAAAAGTTTGGTGGACTGTTATAGCCATTTAAGTACTGGGTGCGTGGTGTACTTCCATTTTTTGTCAACCTTTTAAAATTTTATAGCCATTGAGGTACTGGAATGTTGAGTTATCTTCACCACATGACATCTTAAATGTACCTTTTACCTAGCTTAGGCCATAGAATCTTTAAAGATATGGTCAACTGCTGATTGGAATCTACATTTGTCCGTATCTAGATACGCTTGAACAACTAGTGAATCTCTCTGTTAGTCATTTCTTATGATAGCTTGAGAGGTTAATCTTCTTACTCTCCTTTTGTATAGGGTCGTCACCCCCCCCCCCCCCCCCCCCCCCCCCCCCCCCCCCCTTGATTTCATTTTGTATATAGGCATCATTCCCGTAGTGACCTTCAATTATCCTCTGTTACTTACAAGAAAAGGTAAATTATTAGTACACATATATAATTGTAGTTGCTTAATCCTATATTTTCTGATTTGTTTGTGCCATTGAATCTGGACACCCTTTAGCTAGACACCGATTGGGTTAAATACAATGTTATTCTGATTCCATGTTTGTTGTAGGTTTTACCAGACTTATTTCAAATTGTCCGTACGTGTGATGATATCTTGAAAGAGTTTATTACTTGGAAACTTGGGACTTTGGTGTCCATTGTTCGTCAGGTGGGCTCGCATTATACATTCCTTCCTAAATTGTGCCATGTGATGCTTTTTGGTTGTCTCATTTGAAGGTTTCTATGTATGCAGCATATTCGTAAATATCTTTCAGAACTGCTCGCACTTATTTCTGAGTTATGGACTTCATTTAGTTTGCCACCTGTTAACCGTTCTGTCCGTGGTTTACCAGTAAGTCACTTGGTCTCTTACCTCAGTTGTTTTGGTCTTCCTTAATAAGTTGATATTGAATATGTAGTAAGAGTTCACTTTGTATGTATGCTTGGTATATGATACTTTACATGCTCAGGTATTGCATTTGGTGGAGCAACTATGTGTGGCACTGAATGATGAATTTAGGACATATCTTCCTGTTATTCTTCCGTGCTGTATACAAGTTCTTAGTGATGCAGAACGGTGCAATGATTTTACTTTTGTTCCTGATATTCTCCACACTCTTGAGGTTTTCGGAGGTTTGAGGCGCTAATTGTTTAGTTTGTCACTTTTTCCTCGTGCCCCGCCTCGTATGGTCCGTTGTGTATTTACATATGCTTTTTTCAATACAGGAACTCTGGATGAACATATGCACCTTTTGCTTCCAGCACTCATCCGTCTATTCAAAGTGGATGCTTCTGTAGGTATAAGACAAGCAGCCATCAGGACTCTTACAAGATTAATTCCTCGTGTGCAGGTTTTTAGCTAATTTTTGGGTATATATCGTCTCAGTTGCATTAGGTGTATGATTGAATGATATCTATATTCAAATTGTTTTCCATTCTCTGTTGTTCAGGTCACTGGCCATATATCATCACTTGTCCATCACTTGAAGCTTGTCTTGGATGGGTTAGCATTTTATTTTTTTCCTTGTTGGTTTTTCTAATATATTATATACCTATGCAGTACACAATACACATTAAGGAAATTAAAGCATAGGGAGGAAAGAAAATACTTTGCCATATGTCATTTAATGGAGGTTTCAAAGGTTGTGCTTATCTTGACGCCGTGCTGCATTCCTCTCAGCTTTCCCCACAGTGGGTCATGCCACTGTATTGAGAAGCCTTCATTTACTAGGAGACTCCTTAGCTAGTCATTCCCTTTAGTGTTTTGCTCTTCATTACCTAGTTAGCTGTGTAAGTTTAGAGTGTTGATTCGTAGGATCTTGCTTTCTGGTATAAATGAAATTCTTTTAAAGGGGTGCTTACTTGATTATAGGAGCTTGTCATCTTCAGTGTGAGGTATCTTTGATTCATATGAAGGTTCTTGTTTTCCTGTTCTGAGAATTTATCTGTTTTTCCATTAGCAGTTCATCAAATTACCTGTGCTATCATTTGGGTAGATCAGAGACAAAAACCGGTCACAGTATTAAGAATGCTTGGTATTGTGGTTGTTTGATTTATATCAATTTATGAAATGTACTGGCCAAAATCTTGCTGCATTGGGCGACAAGAATTATTCAGTTGGTGTTGTCTTCCCCCCCTCCTTGTCTGCATATACTTTTTGTTTTGACTTCTGACTATTTTTGCTTTGTACTCCTTAGGAGAAGTGATGACCTTCGGAAAGATTCTGTTGACGCACTCTGCTGTCTCGCACACGCCCTTGGTGAGGATTTTACTATCTTCATCCCATCCGTACACAAGCTTTTGTTGAAGCATCGGTTGCGGGTACCTTCCTTCTTCCATTTTCTTCATCCTACCATTTCCTGGTAATTTGTTGCTAAATTCATTGACTTCTATAGCACCGCGAGTTTGAAGAGATAGAGGGACGCTTTCGACGACGCGAACCACTAATATCAGGGAGTACAGCTGCTCAAAGACTAAGCCGCAGTCTTCCTGTTGAAGTTATTGCTGATCCTCTTAAAGATGTTGAGTATGACCCTTACAGTGAGACAAGTGACTCACACCGTGAAGCTAGAAGCCATCAGGTAGTTATTTTTATGTTTGCAAGAGACTTGTAAAATCTTAACTTAACTGAAGCAGTGTATAAGTGCATGCTTGGGAACTTTTCATTTTATTTGTTGCGTTAAACTATGCATCCTTGATTGACATAACAGTGTGCTCTATTACTTGCACAACAAGAACATGAACCGTGACAACGAACCTTGCTCTATTGAGAGAGCTATTCCTTAGGTTTGGTATATGATGGAAAAAAGATCCCACTAGAGGCGTACCTGCAATTCAAATTATTTGTTTTTGTTGTACTTGCAATTAGAATTCTGTTGATTTTGTTCTAAATCTTTCTCCAGTACATGATAAAGCTGTGTAAGATATACTTCAAGATGAGTTTAATATTTTCTTACGTATTATTCAATGCAGGTGAATGATGGACGCTTGCGTACTGCAGGGGAGGCATCTCAACGCAGCACTAGGGAGGATTGGGCTGAATGGATGAGACATTTTAGCATTGAACTGCTCAGAGAATCTCCTTCCCCAGCTTTGCGAACTTGTGCTAGGCATGCCCAGTTGCAGGTACTGCTATGTTTGTCCATTGTCATATAGAAATGACCACTTCACTTTTTGTAAGCTATCTTAATCCCAAGACTCTCCAGCCTTTTGTAGGAAGAGAATTATTTGCAGCCGGTTTTGTAAGTTGCTGGTCACAACTCAATGACACGAGTCAAAGGCAGCTGGTTAGGAATCTGGAGACTGCATTTTCTTCTCCAAATATACCTCCAGAAATTCTTGCAACACTACTTAATCTGGTAAATTTTTCCTTGCTGTTCTTGTTTTTGAAAAAATGTATCCAAATTGGCTATATTGCATTTTCAATTTTCTTTTCTGCAATCCTTGATGATTTTCTGTTATCATCATTTTTGAACATTGCCTTTGTTGTTGTGATGGTTTAGCTGGTGGTAGAAGTTCGGGAAAGTACTTATTGTCTGATGCTAGATGGGTGGACTTCTTTTTCCTGTTTTTTCCTAGCCAATTTTCCCATACTCTGATAAAGATTTTGGTTTCACATAATTTGTCAGATAAATGTGATTGTGAACTACTATAGATCGGATATACGTCCGGCTGTAATACTCAGCTTTGTATATTTTTTTGCTATTACCGCCGTCCCAATTTTTGGTTCCCAATAGACTTCGGTTTTCAGCCAATAATAACTTTGACCATTAATACTTCAAATACAAGCTGAGATGCAGCGTAATCTGTTTCATGCTTGATTTGTCAAAGCAACTGTTTTGATTTCTCCAATTTGAAAATTTGTAAACTACCAGTTTGACAAAGAATTGAGCAACGGTTGCCATTTTGTTAATTGGTATGAAAGATATGTTCTATAGCTGATGGTGATCTTGGTATAAGACATTTTTGATTGTGAATGTTGCATTTAAGCAAAGTGGATTTTGACGTTTGCCATTTAAAATGAGGGGCCTTGCAAGTGTGTCATAAGCATCAAATATGGATTACTTAGTACATAGGCTAGGTTGATGAAGTAAGGAGGATGATGGTGTTGGCCTTTAGATATCAATTACTTCTAGTTAGAAAAATTTCCGATTCTCTGAGAGTGAGACCTTTCAGGTAGAAAAGAAAAAGGAGCGAGAGTTTTATTTTGGCCACAATGTATGCTGTGTAGACGACTGGACGCCCCTTTATTCCTTAATCTCTTTGGAATTCTTCTTAAAAAGAAGCTACTATTGCGGAAGTTTTATTGGAAAGCAAACGTTATCATTGGAATATTTTGCTTTTTAGGTGTCTCAATGATCGGGATGAACCTTTTTGCTAAGGTTTTTGAGCAAAGAGATCATAACATAATCAGAGGCATCGTCTTTTGGCGTCTTTCTCTGTTAAGAAATTGTTCACTTTTAGAAAGGCCCACAATTCACGACTGGCCCATGGGGATTGGGAGGTTTTGAGCTCTTACTAAAGCTTGTCTCCGTGCTAGTAACATAAGTGAAAATACCTATAGAAGATATGCTCAAAAGGAAAGCATTTATCTTGCTAGTCAATGTCTTGCTATATAATATATTTGAAGTGTGAATATCGCACTTAAAGCAAAGTCGATGTGGAGGTTCGCCATTGAATACAATGCACTTTGTAAGAGTTTCATTATATAGAGTACATATGCTAGGTTGGTGGAGTAGGAGGTTAATAGTTCTCATGGTGTTGACCTCTAGAAATCTATTACGCCATGTTTAAAACTTTTTCAGTCCTTTTGTGGAAAAGGGAGCAAAAGTTTATTTTGGCACGATATTTGGTGTATAGACCTCCCTTTATTCCTTTAACTCTTTAGTATTTGTTCTCATACAGAAGGCACTTTTGTGGAAGTTGTCTTATGAAAAACAACCGTCGTCATTGTAATATTTTGTTCTTTAGGTTTCTGAATCATTGGGATGAACCATTTTTATTAAGGGGCTTAGCGTTGTTTGTTAAAAATGTGCAGCAAAATTGTGCAACAAGGGGCTGATAAGCTAATCTGGATGCAAAATCATTCGGGGTCTTTCTCCATTAGTAATCTTTTAGAAAATGCCACAACTTACTTGACCCGATGAGGTTGTGTCGGGTTTGTGTCTTTGCCAACATTAAATGATTAATCATTATCCCAACCTGAACTCGAATCCCAACTTGAACCTGACCCAATTACATAAACAGGTCATTTGTCTCAATCCTAAGTAAGCCAATTTTATTTTCTAAAACCCGACGACTCAGCCTGTTTAACTCAATTATATTTAAGTAGCTCTTTTTTGACCCACTTAATCCGTTTAACCCATTAAACTAATTAACTCTACCAACCTTTAAAAGCCATTAACCAAAAAATGATGAATGATAATTCTTATTGTTAAGCAAGTTAATTGGATTATTGGGTGAACCCAACGAAATTATGAGCTGTTTAAATTAACGGATTATCTTTGCCGGGGTTGTGGTGAACAATCTCAACATTAACCTGACCCTATAACTTTTCTGTCGTGTCTGTGCCAACCCTATTGAATAAATGGATCGTAATGTCTTAACCCTACCTGCTACCTTCGTGCCGGCTCAGTGTTGTGTTGTTAGGTAAGATAATTGATTGCTACCTCTACAATTTGCGACTTCCTTGCCATGGAGAGTAAGTGCAAGGCTCTTACATTTTGTTTTTTAGTTAAGCCAGTAACCATAGGGAAACACCAACAAAAGATATGCTCTAAATGAGAAGTTTTAGCCTTGCTAGTCGGTGTTCAGCAAATATAGCAAATTACCCCCATAAGTTTGGTTCTATGTGCAATTTAGCCCCTTAACTTATAAATGTACCAAATTGACCCCATAAATTTCTCCTAATGTGTAACCAACCACATTTTTTATTTTTAAGAATAAATTTACAAAAGTAAATATTTTACTATTATTAAAAGTCAATTATTGATTAAAAATATACATCGTAAGATTCCTACTTCATATCAAGAATTTCCTAATATTTTTTTTATAAATTGTTGTAGATTTATATATTTTGATTAGTACTTCCTCCTTTCCAATCATTTTTTTACATTTGTGTAATATATATGAGGTATATTTTTAATCAAATGTAAAGAATTGATTGGAATGGAGGAAGTATAAGATATTTGCAATATGAGATTTGTAATAAATTTAGGATGAGAAATTATAAGACCGAATTTCTTATTTAAATTAAATTTGAATCACTTTTTCATTGAATATGTACAAGTTGTCTTTTAATTTCTAATAGACACATTTAAAATTGTTTTTATAATTAAACATAATAATTTTTAGTAAAAAAATGGTAACAAATTTGATTTGTGCTTAAGTGCACATATTTTGAAAGTTAAGGGGCTGATCTACTACAAGTGAAACTTAACGGGTAATTTACACATAGTAGTTAAGTTATGAGGTCAAATTGCTACTTTCCCGGTCGATGTTCTCTTTGCGGTGAAGATAAAGAGTCTATTGATCATCTTCTTCTCTCTTGCTCTTTGGTCTATGTCTTTGTTGAATCTATCCTTGTCTCTTTCCTCGGAAGGCAAAAGGTGTACTCTAATTCGAAAAGAAGAATGAAAAAGGACGGGTTGCTGAAGTTTCGATGATGGTTCCCTTGGCTGTTAGGTGGTGCACTAGGATTGAACGCAATCGTCGAATTTTTGATGATGGTGCCTTTTCACCTCAAGAAGTCAAGTTTCACTTTTTTGAAGCTATATATTTAGAGCCATATGCTTCAACGAATTTAAAGCTCGTCTCTTCTTTATTTTGTAGATAAGATTAATCATTATAGTTTGAGAGCGCAATCTCTCATATTTTTATGGGTGTCACATAGTGTCGTTTTGTGTATTCTGCTTCACCACCATGAAGTGGTGTTGTAGATGGGGGGACCTCTATGATATCGTTTTGTACATAGCCGTCACGTTTATTATATTTTTTGGTACATGAGCGTCACCCTCTCGGCATCCGTTAATAAGTAATCTTACATCTTATAAATATATAAGTAATCTATCACCATTTCGTAAGTTTGTAAATTATTATCTACAGTGAGTATATATTGATTCAAGTCTACATCGTTTGACTACCAAAGTCTAATGAGTTAGACATAAATGGATGGATAGAGTGTGTTTTAGCATAAAATAAGTGTCAAGACCTCCGATTTGTAGACATAAGGAACTCATTTGCTAGGTCTATTTTCACAACAACACTCGAAGTTGTTTTTTAGAGATAGAATGTCTTATTTGGACCATGTCATGGTCTTATGAGCATACCTGATACTAGCATCGAGATTTGATACGAAGTGTTATATAACCCAATCCTTTTACTTGCAACCACATATAGTAATGTTTTCTAACACTTTGAATCAGTTTTCTGGTACTCAGAACTGTGTCGTGGAGGAGCCATTGATCTAGTTGTGTTACTTTTCCACTAATGATTTGTAGAATGTACGAGAACCAGTTCTGCTACAAAATTCTTGATTGTTTTTTTTTGTCACCTGCTCCCTTTAGGCAGAATTCATGGAACATGATGAGAGACCTCTTCCAATTGATATACGTCTTCTTGGTGCTCTTGCAGAAAAGGTATTATTTTGTTGTTCTTTGAATTATTGCCCTGTGCATAAATTTCAATCTTTGGCGGCACGGGCGATCTAGAGGTCTATTGTCACTTGGTCAGCCATCCAAGTAACTCCTTTCTATTGATTTTTTTTCCAGTGTAGAGCATTTGCAAAGGCTTTGCACTATAAAGAGATGGAATTTGAAGGTGCACACTCTAGGAACATGGATGCTGATCCTGTTGCAGTGGTTGAAGCGCTGATACACATTAACAATCAGTTGCATCAGCATGAGGTTTTTTAGAACCTTATATATTACTCCTCCACCTTGTTAAGCTTGTCCACATTCGACTTTGATTGTCAGTCAACTCCAACTTAAACCGATATATTCTCCCGAAATACAATAGTTACAAAGTTTTTAAAACAGCTATCTATAAATACTTGCTTTGATTCATCAAATCTTATATTTGGAGAATTTAGTAGTCAGAGTTGACATCTGCTGACTATCAAAGTCATTTGAGGAAAACAAATTTGGGATGGAACTCTGAAATTACAAAGCTAGCATGTTTTTTTATTTTTTGGCTTTTGTATTAATGATAATATTCTTGTTTTCTGACAATGTTTATATTTCTAGGCTGCTGTAGGAATTTTGACCTATGCGCAACAGCATTTAGATGCTCAGCTAAGGGAGTCATGGTATAAATTATTCATGACCTTGTTGAGTTAATTTTGCCAGACGAGGTTTTTAATTGGCTATGATTCTGCAGGTATGAAAAATTACAGCGGTGGGATGATGCCTTGAAGGCATACACAGCCAAGTCAGCTCAAGCAACAACCCCACATGCTTTACAAGAAGCTACGTTAGGTATGGATCATGTATCAAGGTCGAGCCACAAATGCTAATTGGCATTATCGTAATCGGTTACAGTTTGAATCAAATTCCCCCATTCACTCGAACATAATGTACAGTACATTCTCTGTTATCTAAATTCCTAGGAAGTAAGATTCAGGGTGACTTTGACTTCTTTCATTCAGAACAAGCAATTTGTCATTCTTTTAACTTGTAAGTCCCTGAAAATACGCCAATGATATTGTGGATTTAAAAGAAAAAAGTGAATATGAATGAGCCCAGGCAGGGTTTGAAATCGTGGTATCCTGTCATGTTTGCGGTCGCTGAAACTGTACTCGAAATAGTGCTTGATGTGGTCGTAGTGGACTTTCTCGTGGATATCGCGTCAGTTTGTCTAAATTATTAGACAAGTCTACAATAATCGTTTACTGTCATTTTTGCATCATGTGCATGACTAAATTAATTTACAACATTATTGATCTAGCCAATTTGCGATGTAACTGAAGTTACCCAACCATCTCAAGCGTCTCTTAGCCCATTTTATTTTGGTTTGACGTATCACGATATTTCGTATCAGCTTCTTCTGATACCGATACATCATGGTTAACGCAGTATATATCGTCTGAGACTTTGCAGCATGGGCCCCAGGCTCCCACCGTATTATGCAGAATCTGCATGTGGCTACAGTTGTAAACCCGTCAAAGTATTTATTGATCTTCTACTTTCCATGATACTGCTTCACCTAGAAGCGAGACCCGGTTCTTTGCTGCTATTTTGAAAAATTGGATCTTTTGAGAAGTTGAACAAACCTGGATTTTTTGCATGAGAATCCTCATCTTTCTGAATCGTCACAATTATATTTAGCCCATTATAGCAATGTTGCATAAATACGTTTGTTTACCTGCGTTCGATGCAAGCCACGACACATGATCCGATATGACCTGTAACATATGCCACATGTCTAGATCCAACACGACTCTGTTGTAATGCAGGAATCATCGGATTTTTTCGAGGGGAAAATGAAAAGCGATTATACAATTTAATTTTGTGGGGCGCAAAATTTAAAAAGGCCTCCCAAATACCATGAGGCATGTCGTGTTCGCATGTACAAGATTAGTCAGGCAGTTGTCTGACCATAATCACGTGGTGTTGATATATGCTACTAAATCAAGGCTGCGAAACAGAAGCATGGTTTTCTTATAAAGATTTCTTTAATTTTTGAAGGGCGTATGAGATGTCTTGCGGCACTAGCCCGTTGGGAGGAGCTGAACACTTTATGCAGGGAATACTGGACACCAGCTGAGCAGACAGCAAGAATGGAAATAGCTCCAATGGTGTGTGCTTGTAGTTTTCCTTAGAGTTATCATAATGCAATTATGTAAATGGGTTTTTTTTTTTCGTAAATGCTATTCTGGTACTGCTCCAATTTGATGTGCTATGGCTTTTTCAGGCTGCCAATGCTGCGTGGAACATGGGCGAGTGGGATCAAATGTCAGAGTATGTCAAATGCCTTGATGATGGTGATGAAACTAAATTTCGTGTTCTGGGTAATACTTCAGCCACTGGCGATGGAAGTAGCAATGGTACATTCTTTCGAGCAGTTCTTTTAGTGCGACGTGGAAAGGTGGAGTTTCCTCTATTTCGTCTTGGTTTCTGCGGTTGGTTTTCGAACTTATTTAACACATACAGCATTGCAATCTCCTTTCAGTATGATGAAGCCCGGGAATGTGTTGAAAGAGCAAGAAAGTGTTTGGCAACAGAGCTGGCAGCTTTGGTAATTTATTCCACCTTCAAATTTTTATGATTATGCAAGTTTGTTAATCACCACTTACCTGTAAAGAATATAATGCCAGCCTTGGAGTTTTTTTTTCTATTTATTTAAAGTGCAGCTTCTAAGCAAGAAGCACGTGAATTGTCCAGACAAAAAATTGAACACAAGTTTTGCCGTAAAGCTTTTATGCTAATTAAATTACAAACACAAGTAATGACCAATGCCTGCTCGAAAATGCAGCACTTAGCTGCAATTTCATAAAAAAAAATCCTCAGATTCCTCCTTAATTGTAATTCAACTGAATGTTATAAGATTTATACACCACTTCACCTCATGTATTGCAGTGTTCAGCAGCACTTATTGCTGATTGCTACATGGAAATCAGTTTGGAGTTTTTATTATGATGTTTAATTTATCGTGATGATGCGTGAATCCTTCTCAGACTATTATGACAGTTCATGATCTGTGAGATCGTTGGCGAGCGTTCATGACTCGTATTAAGCTTATAAACTCTGCTGTCGTCTTTCTTCTGTTATTTGTATAACCTAAGTTCATTCACATAGGTTTTGGAAAGTTACGAGCGTGCCTACAGCAATATGGTTCGTGTGCAACAATTGTCAGAACTAGAGGAGGTAATGCATTCAATTCTGCTCACTTTCTCTCGTGATTGTTGCCATCTTTAAGATTGAAAATCGTTTCTTTTTCAGGTAATTGATTACTGCACCTTGCCGGTTGGCAACCAAGTTGCTGAAGGGCGTCGCACACTTATTCGAAATATGTGGACTCAGCGCATACATGGAGTGAAGCGTAATATTGAGGCATGCTTGTTCTTTTTTCTTTCCTTTAATTTGCCCTTCTTTTCTCTGGGCAGGATGAAGGATTAGCAAGGAGGATAATCAACTAGATAAGAGAAATAACACTATCTATTACGTTCTTAAAATTTTGGGGGAAAATTACAAGTGTCTTCATTTCTTTTGGCGTGTTTGACTCATTGAAGCATTATCTTGTTAGTGGTGAACTAGTATAGACCCCGTGCAATGTATGCACGGTATATATAGAGGTTATTTTTCAGTGAATTATACTTATTGATTATAAATATAAAACAATTTATTTTTTAAAATTATCATCCTTAATCACATTTTGATATGAGAAAAATAATTGAAAAGACAAAATTAATCAAACAACTAATGATATCATTTTGATATTTTAATGAAAACAATTTCTTTACCATGAATTGAATTGTTTTATTTTATAATTCACAAATTAGTTTAACTATTTTTGTAGTGGTTATGAAGCTTGTAATAACAGTTTATAATTTTGTTTTATAGTGAGTATAGTTTATAGTTTAATGAAAAGATTATCGGTTATATGATTTTAATGAAAAAATTACAGTTTTAGTTTCATGGAAAGTTTATATCTTAATGAAAATAGTACTCCCTCCATCCTGGTTAATTGTTGTCCTTTCATTTTGACACAAAGACCAAGGAAAGAGTAAAGGACCATTTGTGGTTATACTTAGGACCATAGTCCCATTGGGGGGTAGGGGACAACAATTGACTGAGACACCCAAAAAAGGAATAGGACAACAATTGACCTGGACGAAGGGAGTATATCTTTATGTAAATATTTTATCTTAATGAAATATCTTTTCATTTTGTATCCTTATTTAGTGTGTTCATTTTGGAGGGAAAATTAATGGATAGACTTATTCTCTTAGTATAGGGGGTAAGTATAAGGGGGATGATGTGTGCAGTTTGTGGATAAGCATGTTCTAATGCTTTTGATAACTTGTATTTTTTGTCTATTTTGTTTATTTTTTTCTCTATCATCCTAAACCCGGTTTGCTAGAGGATTAATTGTCTACGGCAAAACATCTGATATTTTCAGTTTATCTATGACTTCTCTCTCTGTAAGTCTGTATCTATATTTTACTCACTCATATTGGGATCGCCAGGTATGGCAAGCTTTATTAGGAGTGAGAGCACTTGTCCTTCCTCCTACAGAAGATATTGAAACATGGTTGAAGTTTGCTTCCCTTTGCCGGAAGAGTGGGCGAATTAACCAGGCTAAATCTACTTTGGTCAAACTTCTACAGGTAATGACAGATGATGCGAGTTATCCAGCATAAAACTCCGCACATGCAAATACTTTACTTCTAAAATTTAAATTTCAGTAGTGTATGTTAGTTATATTGTAGAGATCAGCTATATATTGATCTTTTATGTTTTGATTTGTTCAGTATGATCCTGAAACATCCCCCAGAAACGTGCACTATCGAGGATCCCCACAAGTTATGCTTGCATATTTGAAATACTTATGGTCACTCGGGGAAGATTACAAGCGAAGGGATGCATTTATTAGGTTGCAGGTATGCTAGGATTGAATATAGAGCATGGTCTTTGGAATTCACTTTCTACTCCTTTTGTAAAGAGCCAATAATTCATCTTTTCTTTTGAATAGGAATTGGCCATTGAGCTCTCCAGTTCATCGAATATCTCAGTCACTCCTCAGACAGTAGGAAATATTTCAAGTCCAACTATTCCTCTAACTGCTCGTGTTTATCTCAAGCTTGGCACTTGGCAACGAGAACTTACCCCAGTCTTGGATGATGAAGCAGTTCGAGGTGACTTTTTTAGTTATGAACGTGATTGTTTGACAACAAATCAAAAACCTTCAAATTATTTACCTATGAAATTGTTCATCTCTCTTGTTCATCAGACATACTTGGTGCGCTGGAGAATGCTACCCATTGTGCACCTAACTGGGCAAAAGCTTGGCACTCTTGGGCTCTTTTTAATACAGCCGTGATGTCACATTATACCCTGAGAGGTACCGCAAGCATCGCAGGACAGTTTGTTGGTGCTGCAGTGACTGGATACTTTCACTCTATAGCATGTGGTGCACATTCAAAAGGTGTAGACGACAGTCTGCAGGTATCTATTTTTCCAGTAGCTGATGCGTTGTCGTTAAAATCAGATTTTTCCATGGACATCTGATTTCAGTTTATATACTGTTGAGCGGTATGTCTGTCTATTACACACTTGAGAATGAACTAAAGATAGTGATGATTCCTCTCAATTTCTCTTGTTTGAGTCTAATTAGTAAATGTGGGCACTTTTACGTTTCAGAATTTAAACGTGTCGAGTTTTTTAATTTGCTGTTCTTATTCAGGGGCATCTAGTGGCTAAGTCTACAATTATTTCACTCCACCCTGCTATGCTGATTTGGACTTTCAAGTTCCTTTTTTTTTTTGTGATGATATCTCTGTAAATTATGATTATAATTAGTTTAGAAGGCAATAAGAAAGCAGCAGTCATGTAAAAGTACATTCCCCCAAACTTTATATGCAACATCTGACCCCAAGTGTGTTCTTTGATTGTGCCTTTCTTGCTAGAGTTAGTTTCTATTTCTATTACGTATCAGAGATGTGTATTAGGTGTATTCATACAGATTTTGCATGTGTCTTACTTCAGGACATACTTCGTCTTCTCACTCTATGGTTCAATCATGGAGCAACTGCCGATGTTCAACAAGCTTTACAAAAGGGATTTGAACTTGTCAGTATAGACACATGGCTTGTTGTTTTACCTCAAATCATTGCCCGGATACATTCTAATAATCCCGTCGTAAGAGAACTCATACAGTCACTTCTGGTGCGAATTGGACAAAGCCACCCTCAGGTTTAGCTTCAGTGATCTCTTGCTATTTTAATGTTTGGTTACATGTTGTAACTTGTATCTGTCTTGTTTTGTTAAGTAGCCAAGTTTACTAGTTACCTATTGCAAAAAAGTGATCAGCCCCTTGTCATGTTTGGATTGTGGAATTAACTGCCATATAAGGCTCCTCATGGATAAGAGGTAATAGCTAATAGGTGCAAAATGGAGAAAGAAAGGATGCACATGTTGCAAGTATAGTATTATTACAAACTGTCACTCAAAGAAATGCTTACAGTAGTGTTGGTCATTTTCCTTTATTCCATCATATTCTAAAGTCAAAGTATAGTAAGTCTTCGTCTCCATTGATAATGGAAATCTTTCCTATCTTACACTGTGTATTAACCAGTGTGACCAGCCAGTGAAAGTTAGTTTGTATCCATGTCTAAGTTTGGTCCAGTGACAGTGTGATACTCAAAGGGGCATGTTTCGAGTAAAGCTCTTTACCTGCTGTAGTCTGACTATTGAATTTCATTTATATGTACAGGCTCTTATGTATCCTCTTCTTGTGGCCTGCAAATCAATAAGTGAAATGCGCAAAGCTGCAGCTGAGAAAGTAGTTGACCAAGTGCGGCAACACAGTAGTGCTCTTGTTGATGAAGTAACTATTCACTTTGCTTTATACTTTCGTCCTTTATTAAATTTTCTAGAATTAGCTAGTCTTATTTCCATCCTGCGTACAGGCTCAACTAGTGTCAAAAGAGCTAATCAGGGTGGCAATATTATGGCATGAAATGTGGCATGAAGCATTGGAAGAAGCAAGCCGTCTTTATTTTGGAGAACACAATATTGACGGGATGCTAAATGTCCTTGAGCCGTTACATGTGATGCTAGAGGAAGGGTTTGGTAGGCCTGACACCACCATCAATGAAGTGACTTTTATTCAGGTATTCCTCTCCCCATTTGGCATTAATATCTAAGATACAAATGACTGTTTATAAACAATGATTTGTGAAGATATCTAAGGGCCAAAACTCTCAGCTCAAATAGACTACTGCAATTGTTCAAGCAAAGCCTGTACATTTGAACCCCTGCCATTACCTCACTCTGGGATAGTTTCGTTAGAGGTATTGAGATGATTTTGAAAAGTATCTTAACAAAAAATTGATATTTATTTGGCTTTATTATTCAGACATACCGCCAGGACTTGCTTCAGGCATTCGAGTGTTGTATGAGATACAAGAGAACTGGAAACGAAGCTGAACTTACCCAGGTATAGCCTGCGAAGAAACCGTCTGTTTTTATCAAAATTGATGATTTTTCTGCTTGACAGTTGACATAGAAATTAGCTGATAGATTTTTCAGATAAATGATACTCCCTCCAGTTTTCTATTTTCTTCCCACATTTTTGGAATTCTTATTTCTTTACATCCCACTTCTCTTTCTTTCCCTTTTGGCAATGTTTTAACGACTTTTTGCTAAATTATCCTTAACAACTTACCAATTTACATCAATTTACATCAATATACTAAGAGAATAAAAATTCTCCAAAGTTTTCGCTCTAAAAAGCATCCAGCTAAAAAAGGAAACAAAAGACTTCTTTCATTATATTATTACCATTCCATCAAAGTATAATCTTTTAATCAAATAATCCCCATCAAAATATAATATTTTAATCAAATAATAATATTTTAATTTAAATCTAATTATAATCTTTTAATTTTAACTAAAATAAAATAAATTCGCTATAATTTTATAAACTATAAATTTCTGAATTTTATTATTGTTATTATTATATTATATATTAAAAAATAACTTAACGCATACTTTATATAAAACAAAACCTTAAACTGATATTATTAACTTCGTGAAAAAAAAACCCATTAAAATAAGTTGATATGAGCTGGGTGAAAGTGATGCTAGACCTGTGCTCCGCTGAAAAACAGAGTAGACTGCATTTTCACTTTCATTTACTGGCACTGAATTGTTTTTAGAGCTGAATTTTCTAGTACTTGCATTATATAGTTGACAATATTTTGTTTGAAATCACAAATGATAAATGGTGATCCTTCTTTCTTTTATTAATTATTTAAAGTCCAAGTTGAGCATTGGTTGCTCAAAACCTTGAGCCTCTTCGGGCATTGACTTATTAAGATATGGCAAGAGCTATAAAGTATGACAAGCTTTGAATGGCTTACAAAACAACCGTGTATGCTTTCAGTCAGGACTGTCAGTGACTCCATGGGGAGTCTAGCATCTGCCCTAAGACAAGGCTTGATGTTATGTGACTCATGAATGACACAAACAGATTTGTGCATACTATTCTACAAATTGTTCATTTTCAAAATTAATGGATCTCATTTTTAATGAAAACCGATAGTATTACACTAACCTTCACTAATTAAGTGTTTATGCATTGCATAATCATTGAAAGTATAGTGCATCCAACTTTCCTTTCAAGTAATGCGATAAAGGAGGCCTACCCTCATCCCCCGACTTTGCAGTAGTGAATATTCTGGGTCCGTGTGAGTCATTTTTGATTAATTGTGGACCTACATTTTTTTTTTCCTTTTACCTTTTGTATTTCTCTCATACCAAGCTTTGTCATTAAACTAGGAAATACATTACGGTAATGACTGACGGGTTGCCTTTCTGCATCTTGCTGCAATTATAGTGCATTCTATCACCTATTCGAGGCTTCCTTTGTTTTCTTTTTAACTTGCGTACGCTTTATTATATCATTTGTGCTTGTGTGTTGGTTGTGAAAATTGTACTGTTGCTTTTGACCAGGCTTGGGATCTCTATTATCATGTTTTTAAACGGATAGATAGGCAACTCAACTCACTTACCACCCTAGACCTACAGGTATAAAATGTCTTGCCTTTAGTTGGTATTCTTGTCTTTATTATATCATGATTAGTGAATAGTGACTCCCCATTTCTTTTCGGTCAGTCTGTTTCACCTGAGTTGCTGAGTTGCCGTGATTTGGAGCTTGCTGTTCCTGGAACCTATCGTGCTGGTAAATACTCCAGTAGCTCTATAAACTATTTGAAATGATTTTGTGGTTAATGACTTGTATGGTTTGGCTCCTTATTGACATTCTAGATGCGCCGGTCGTGACAATTGTATCATTTGCTCCTCAACTTACCGTGATGACCTCTAAACAACGGCCACGGAAGTTGACCATTCATGGAAGTGATGGTGAGGATTATGCATTCTTGCTCAAGGGTCATGAAGATTTGCGTCAAGATGAACGCGTGATGCAGGTTATTCCTCATTGATTAAGTAATGTTGCTTAGCATCTATGTTGCTTTCAGATACAATTATTCTTTGCCGTGCTGATTACATTATCTTTATACAGTTGTTTGGTCTCGTCAATACTCTTTTGGAGAATTCACGAAAGACCGCTGAAAAAGATCTGTCCATCCAACGATATGCTGTCATTCCGTTGTCTCCAAATAGTGGACTAATTGGATGGGTTCCTAATTGTGATACACTGCACCATCTTATAAGAGAGTATCGGGATGCCAGAAGGGTGGGTTGAAGCTCACTAGAAGTTTGATCTACTACTAAATTATCTTAAATTTCCACTAACCTTGATTTTTTATCTGGTTATCAGATCACCTTGAACCAAGAACATCGGTTGATGCTCAGTTTTGCTCCAGATTATGACCATTTGCCACTTATATCCAAAGTAGAAGTTTTTGAATATGCCTTACAAAATACTGAAGGAAATGACTTGTCAAGGGTGCGTAATCGTGTATAATAGTATAATCAACCTTGTATGTCTTCTCTCTTGTTTGTGTTATTTTTTGTTATAACTAGGACTTGATATATTGTTTAACAGGTCCTATGGTTAAAAAGTCGCACATCGGAAGTCTGGTTATACAGACGAACAAATTATACAAGAAGTTTAGCGGTGATGAGCATGGTATGTTTTGTTTTCTGTTACTTCATTGTCTAATATTTTCATACTTGTTGAACCTTTCCTAGGGAAGATTTAATGTTACGACACTTCTAGTGTTTAGTGATATATCGTTAAGGCTGTGGATTATATTGGGTTTATTCTGGAAAACCTATATCAATTGTTTCCCACTTTGTTTTACTTCCTCTGCTTTCATCAGTGTTAATTTATTTCATCTGGCATGGAATGTTGGTAGGAAACAATCTCCCTCCTCATCCGCGACACTGATATTCTTTTGAGGAGATATTTTAGCTACATATTTGTATCTTTGCTAGTATTAGCCTTAAAACTCTCTGATTTTGTCGATAACCGCTACTTATACGCGCTCCTTTGTAGGAACTTGGCTCTTCAGAATCATACAATCTCTAAGCATTTGTATAGATAGAAGTGGGCATTTATTTTCTTGTTTCTGATTGCTACTGACTCTGACTTCAGAGTTCATACAATCTCTAAGCATTTGTATAGATAGAAGTGGACTTTTCTTTTCTTGTGTCTGATTGCTACTGACTCTGACTTCTATGATCCAGTTCCCTGTGTTAGTTTTCTGTATTGCTAATGTGCATGACGTTTGTGTTTGAAAGTTCTACAAACCAATCAACAGCAACAACAATATCCTAGTGTATCAGAGGCTCCCGAGTTCTGCATATGGTGGGGTAAGGGGTTGAATGTAGGCCTTAGCAAGTTTAGGTCCAGACCGGAAAAATGGACTGGACCGGACCATTTGGCTGGATCGAACGCGGACCGGATGTATTTAGGTCCGATCCTCAGTCCATACTTTCGTAAGTTTTGGTTTTCGGTCCGGTCCGGTTAATTTCGGTGCGGTCGGAATGGACCGAAATTTAGGTGTGTTGTGAATAATTTTCGCAACTTCATAAAGTAATCAAATATTTTATCTTCAAAACGTGCGGCTACCAGCTTTCCATAAATAAGGGGATCTTTGCTGCTTGGTGATTATTTATGCTAAAGATACTTTAATCAACTAGTTAATTTTATCATATACTTAAAATTGAAAAATTATAAACTTCAGTCCAAGATAAGACCTAAAATATACGGGTTATGTCCAGTCCAAGACCGAACCTTGTAGGTCGTTTCTGAATGACCAGCCAAGTAGTAATTGACGACAAAAGAAGCCCAAGATGGTAGAGTTAGTCTATATCCCATCATTTAACCTATTTTTATACACAAGTCAGTCTGGCATGCTACTGTTTGGGTATGTTCAAGTCTTGTTAGTTATGTCTTTTTACATGTCTTAAGGGTAGTCATGGTTACAATGTATACGGCCTTACCGATTCGCGATTTGCTCTTATAGAATGCGTGTTATTTATGTAATGTCAGTAACCAGCATGAATAGAATTCACTTTTAAAGATTCACGATTTGTAGCGTACCCGAGCTAATCTGGTAACCATGAGGGTAGTTTTCAGTCAAATTTCTTCATGTGGCCATGATTTGCGATTTGTAGGGTACCCGAGCGAATCCAGTAACCATGAGGGTAGGTTTTAGTCAGATTTCTTCATGTGGCCATGACATCCATGATGTCTTAAAAATATGTCATGTGTAAAACAAGTTCCTACACGGTAGCATAGATTTACATATCTGCCACTCTGCCACGGCACCGATTGTGACCTCATTATGAAAGTTTTGGAGTTTACTGCAACAACCGCGTTTACCGTCTTTTAGGGCGGACCACATTTAGCGAGATTAGGCCGCAATAACCGATACCGAGTCCGCGATTGAAACCTGGATTAGATACTATCCTCAGTAGAGAGCGTGTTACATCTAGGGCTGTTTAAAATGTGATCTGGACAGTAAAACCAGATCCAACCTGGACCAGAAGCCATGTGCTCCAGTGCACGGGTAGTAAAATCGACTTTGCAAAACCCGACCCAGACCCAGACCCGAACAAAGCACCTGGGTTGACCCGGCTATCTGACCCGGCCGAATGTTTATGGTCGCCTGCCGACTATTATGCCTAAATAAGTTGATAACAACACACATGAAAGTTACTGGAACTTGATCCGACTGGATTTCTTGAAAACCTGAACTGACCTGATCTTGTTGACCCGTTTGCCAGCTATAGTAAGATCTGTGAAATTCGGGGTCTGACCTACTATTCTGTGAACCTGGTAAAATACTAGGGTTATAGATACATATTTATTTACACACACATATATACCAACCCAAATCCCTTTTCATTCTGCCTCCCTAAGTACCTGTCTCCTCATGTTTCTTGGTTTTCTTTCTCCATGATCCTCCTTCTCACATTACGGTCTTTCTCTTAAATTACTACGAAGTAGCAAACTACCATACCACCATTACCGTCGCAATTTCTCTCCTCTTAACACTACTATAACTAGATCATTCCTAGTTCCTACTACACTATTGAAAACCATGATTTCTTTTTCCGATTTTTTCCCCTGATTTGTGTGTTGTGATATGGGGATGTTACTTTAGTTATAAACTTAGCATTAGCGGTAACATTAATATAATTTTGAGTATAGTAAATAGCTTCTTAATTAATACTCCCTCCTATTCACTCGTTTCTTCCCCCTTTCCTTATTGGGTTAGTCGAATCTTTTTCCCTCTTTCCTTTTTTGGATGTGGGGTTGTATATTTTGTTTGGTCCAAATTCATTTGCATGTGGGGTAGTGTGTTTTGCGGGGTTCCAAATTGATTTCCTTAATTCTTGTGCAAAATGGAAGAGGGAAGAAATGAGTGAATAGGAGGGAGTATATAATTTGTGAACACACCTGTAGTCGGTCCGGTTTTGGACCGGATTTTCTGGTCCATATATTAGTCGGTCCAGTCACCGGGCTCTAGTTTTGCACACAGGCGGTCTTCTATGACATGTCCTTATGTCATGTGAAGATTGATTCCTGTATGACCTCTCCTTCTGTGATGGATGAGATGATGAAACAAATAATTCGTGTTATGCCATGGTGCTCTTTTTGCCACCTAAGTAAAAGCCTTAAGTGTTCCCTTGTGTCTGTTCAAGATCTTATAAGCCGCAATGGCCTTTGCACTGAGTTTGCTACCAGCATGCTAATATTTGGGTTGAATGTTCGTCAGGTGGGGTACCTGCTTGGCTTAGGCGATCGGCACCCAAGTAACCTAATGCTACATCGTTACAGGTATTTAATTTTCAGTATAGCTTACTTGATTCAATATTTTTTTTACTTAGCTTAATCGGCCACATTCTGTTAGTGGGAAGATACTGCACATTGATTTTGGCGACTGTTTTGAAGCATCCATGAATAGAGAGAAATTTCCTGAAAAGGTGCAGCATCCCTTCTACTGTCTTTTCTTCTAACATTTCATTAAGTCGCTATATTGTTATCAAATTGTAGTTATAATTTGTATTTACTGGTGACCTTGCTCAATGGTGCGTTTAGGTACCGTTTCGTTTGACTAGAATGCTTGTGAAGGCAATGGAAGTTAGCGGTATTGAGGGTACCTTTCGTACGACTTGTGAAAATGTAATGCAAGTACTTAGAACTAACAAGGACAGCGTCATGGCAATGATGGAGGTAGCGATCCCAAAGCCTTTTCAATATTCATTGCTCTCAATAATATGGATCCATGTGAATTTTCTTTTGCAAGGGACATAGTTTACACATCTTACTCTTGAACAATTACACGCCGGAATTATAATTACATGATCGTCTCTGCCAACATGAAATGAATGACATTGCGTCTTGTATCTGACGTCGTGCATATGATTAAGTTTTTGTGAATGAGACATGTGTTTAACTTGCAAAATTATTTTCTGATAGGCTTTTGTACATGACCCCCTGATAAATTGGCGCCTTTTCAACTTCAATGAAGTCCCACAAATGGCTCATGCCCCAGCTGTTGTTAATAGCGAAGAATCATCCACAAGTACTAATCTTGCACAGCCCCAGCGTGGAGCACGAGAAAGAGAACTACTTCAGGTTCTAAATTTCTTATTTCTGAATATTTATGTTATTCTCTCTTTTTTGCATATGGCCGTCCTCACCTTTTGAGATACCACCATATCTAATATTTTTGAAAACATGCGAGTAAATACTATTACATGCACACTTCATGACAGAATTTTTCGCAGAGAATTTAATTATACAGCAATATCTGAGTTTGAAAGCTAAACGAAAGTCCCAAAACCACGATAACGACAAATATAAAAATGGGTCGTGCTTTTTCACATACGAATTTTACTCTTTCACATACGCTTTTTACAATTTTATCCTTGTCATTTTTTTCATTCCCTCGCCCAATTATTTTTTAAATCCATTCCCTTATCTCCTTTCACCACCAACTCCACCACCATTCACCAACCCATTGCTCCGGTCAATCCAATTGCGGACGATGTTTCTCCTATGGACTTGGCTACCCCTTCCCCAGAAGATAACGAAAAGTTTCAATATTAAGAACAAAGCATTAACTGAACACATTGATGGTTTCTTGTCCTTCGTGAGTCAATACTTCAAGAATTACTCTCTGATAGCAAACTGGTAACACATATGATTCAAAAGATGACAAGATGAAGTATATGGAAAGTTGGAAACAGATTATAGTGCACTGTAAACATATTAATTTCATTGACAAACCCTAACAATTTTTTTTAAAAAAAATTATTATTAAACAACAAAACTACTCAACCAATTAAAATATTATAATCCATTTTTCATGGTTTTATAACAATTAGTCCGATTGTTTGGAAAAACGTATACGAGACTTTGTTTTTCTAGGTTTAGAAAAAGGGTATGATGTGGAAAGTTAATGAAAAAGTGTATGTGAAAGAGTAAAATCCGTATGTGAAAAAGTAATTCCGTATAAAAATAAGTGAAGAGAGAGTATTTATCCTTTTCACAAATCTCTCACCCTATCTCGCCTTCTTTTTAGGCCGTGCACCAACTTGGTGATGCTAATGAGGTGCTGAACGAGCGTGCTGTGATGGTTATGGCTAGAATGAGCAACAAGCTTACAGGGCGTGATTTCTCTACAGCATCTACTGTTACCAGTGCAAGCCAATTGACATTAGATAGCAGTAACCCGGTATCAGGTGATGCTCGTGAAGTTGAACATGGCTTGTCTGTCAAATTACAGGTTCAAAAGCTGATAGATCAAGCTACTTCATATGAAAATTTATGCCAAAACTACGTCGGGTATGTATTCCCACATTTTCACGAAAACTTGTACTCTTATCAATACCGCTTCCTGTAAATTTGTGCAAATTGAACCCAGTCGTCACCCAGCGTATGTTCTTTTCAGGTGGTGCCCTTTCTGGTGAGCAATGGCTAGCCATGTCTTATTATGGCGTGTACATACTCCCCTCGCCTTCAGCCAGAATGTTACCCGCTTTAACCATTGCATTGAAACGCAAATGGTCGATGATATATCCTTGTACAGATGTGACAATTGTATAATTTGTACAGAAATGAGTGGGTTTAGTGCAATAAAGAAGGGTTTGTAGTTGCCCAACCATCTTGAAAAAGAGGTTAGCAAAGCATTATGTAAATTTGTAGTTAGAAGTCCATGCTCGTTAGCTCACTCATTGAACTGAACGCCATATCAATGAAGAGTAACTCCGTGTTCTCCCACCCTAATTACATCCACATTGAACATTAAGAAAAGTAAATCAAGCATAACAAGTAACATTTGAGACATATAAGACAATAGATAGAAATAGATGTATTCAACATAAGTTACACAAATCCATCACTAAGATCATTCATAATCCCGTATACAAGCCGTACAACATATGAATCCACTAGTATATCCAAAACATGAAGCTATGACCAAAAGTACGACATCTTTGAAATTAGGTGACTTGCATCGTCGTGATAAAAAAAACATCACGACGCATGGCCTCCAAAACTAATACTAATTAATGCCTTAATGTGCTTAAAAACAACAAATTCGCATAAAACATGAACTGAGACAATCGACCAGAAACAAGTGTCGGTCAACTTATTATTTTTGTCGATTGTCCTCCAGGTGTCGATCGACCAACTCCTTCATTCAGTCGACTGATACTTTTTATTTGCTTCTCCATTCAATTACACTTTACTAAGGTGAGGTTAAAAGTCGTCACAACCAAATCAAACAAAAAAACTCAAGTAGTAGTATGAGATCGAACACGAGGACGGCGGGGGTTACTTACCTAGGTAATTTAAGTCTAAGCCTTGCCTAGAAATAAGATGATTGGTTGATAACTAATAGAAAACAAGACGGTGAAAAGAGAGACTAATTAAATTGATTAAAAGAAATTTAGGGTACTTGAGTTCACTTAGGTAGGAAGGGGGAGATGCAAGAGTCAACAAGGAGAAGAGTGATTAAACAATATTTAGGCCTAGCCTTGACCTTTCGATCAAGGATTATTCTCAAGCCTAGATCGACAAACTTTCACAATCAGCAAACTAAACTTATCATGAACATGACATACAAACACTACCCCTTAACTTTCAATTCTAGGACAGCATAAAACGATAATGAAAGATACAAACTTTCATTCAAACAATTCATCAAACACTTACCATGCATGAACATGAATATTAGTCAATCACTCAAATCCCAACATCAACAACCCATTATCAGCCCCTCTAATCTACCTAAGATCCCCCTAGACCCTCGAAGATAGTCTACTCACTCATGTTAATGATGGTAATAAGAAAAGTAAACATGTCTAAATGCAAAACAAACAAGAAAGAAAGCATAAAATTCAAGTAACTATTCAACTAATTAAGACAATTATGAAAATGAAATAAGATTAAAACAAGGTAAAGAGAACACAATGATACCAACTAACAATAAAGATGAGAATTTGGGTTGAATGGAGGAAGAATTTCTTCAATCTCTTGATTACAACCTAATAACACTAAAAATTCAATACGAATTAATGAAGATTAAAACTTGATTAAGGAAAGATAAAAGTTTGTTAAAGGAAAGATTAAGCTAATTCCCTATTTCTTCGAACCTTGCCTCGTTCTCCCAATCGTGGGCACATGAAACCCTTTTCGTCCAAACACATGAAACACGTAAAATAGCAAAGATAGATCGAGGCATACACAAAATAGGCGAAAAATTGGCATAAAAGACAGTTTTCGACAATAATGCAAGCGGGAATGGGGGAGAATCGCTACAATATAATACCCTATCATAAGGCTTCAAAGAGGCTAATCTCCGAGCTCCATTAACAACTAAACTTGGGACATAAGCTCTTCTCCTCATATTTGACAGAGTTTGGCTTACATTTGGGTCTTCAGACATCAAGTTCTGTAAAAGTGAAAACATATACCCAAAGTAGCAATCAGGAAAATATGGCACCAAAGTGGCTCCTAAAAGGGTGTACTACGGAACTGTTGATCTTTGACACGCGTCGTTTTGATGTGTCAAACGATATTTATAACAAGACTTATGATATAAGATTAATTTAGTCCATTTCCCCTCTTCTTTCCCTTGCATTTAGACTCCAATCGACGCGGTTTTAGCGTCGATATGCTTGCACTTTGCTCCTTGTTCCGTAGGCTCCCCTCGTGTAGATTACCATCCCATTTTGTAGGTAATAGGCTGAGAAAGGCAAAGACGGAACAAATAGCAAGACAAGTCGACTTCATGGGACAAGAAAATAGGGAGAAACGAGGAAGAAGCCCTCCCAGCCGGTTGGCCGGCAGGGAGACACAACCCTCTACAACTATACAAGGAAGAAGAAAGAAGAGAGGCAAAGCACCTGTAGTCCCATGTCGGGAGGTCGGCCGGCCACCGGTCCACCGGCACCCACCTACAGGCCAACTTAAAAAAAGCGAAGAAAAGAGAAGTAAGTTCCCTGCCGGTCGTCCGGCAGCCGGTCCACCGGCAGCCGGTCCACCGGCAGCCGGTCCACCGGCAGCCGGTCCACCGGCAGGGACTTTAACCTTGATGATTTTGAAGTTTCTTTTGGGCAATTAGAATTTTTCTCGGCGCCGGTAGGCAAGCTGGCCGCCGGTCCACCGACAGCCACTAGAAGACTCCGGATTTCGCCTCTCGGTTTCTTCCTTATTCATTTTGAGATCTAATTAAGGGGATACTATAAATACCCCTTTGTAAACCCATTTTGGACACACGACCCTAGACACAAAAACCCTAAATTAAGCTTTCAATATTTTATAATCATTACTCTAATCCTTTCATAATTTGCACTAATCACTCCACTTTTCTACTTAGTTATCTATAGATCTAGTCTCCCTTTTAGCTATTGTTGAAGATTTAGGTTGTATTAGGAAGATTGGAGGAGACTTTTTCTTTGTTTATTAATCCAAGTTTTCATCTTTATTACAAGTTTGGTATAATTCTCATCTTTATTTCATGTATTTGTAATTTAATTACTCTTTCATGTTTGTTTGATTAGTTTTTATGTTGAACATGTCTTCTCTTGTTTATTTCATATCAAAGTATCCATCTTTAATGTTTATTCATATTAGTATATGTGAGTAGTGTATTACTAAGGTAGATTGGGGATTTAGTGTAGCTTTATCGGTTGACTGGTAATTGGGTTAAGATTTAGCCATTTATTTGGTAGTCTACTTGTTTTGTGCACATAAGGTGTTTGATGAAATGTTTGAATGAGTAGTTTAAGTTATTTCCATGTTTAATTACTAGGTTGAGTATGTAATAGTTTGTATTAGCTTAGTAAGACGGTTGCCTTATTATTGGTCTTAAATGTGTTTGTTGGAAACTTCGAGTTTGGTTAAAAGTCATAAAACTTGGTTTTGTAGTGCATGTGTTGCCTTGTGTTGTATTTTGTAGTAGGAGTATGAGTTGTGAACGTCCTCTTAAGGAGGGAAGACTGTAATACTCCGTATTTCAAAGTACCTGGTACTCGGTCGAGTAGGTGTCACTCGACCGAGTGGGCTGTGTACTCGACCGAGTAGGGTGTACTCGGCCGAGTGAAGTCGGTGTGTCAGTTAGGCAGCCTTCTACCTAGTTGGCACTCGCCCCGAGTGTAATGTGCACTTGACCGAGTGCAGTGTACTCGATCGAGTACTTATGTACTCGACCGAGTGCATCGGTCTGACAGGTTTGTCGAGCGGTTTTGGATTAAGATGATTAAGGGTTATAAATAAATCTCGTCAGTTAATCTATCATCCTAAAACCCTAAAAGGTTTCTTAAACTCTCTAAACCTCTCTTAAACAGCTTATCTAATCTCAAGGCTTGGATGGTTGATTACTAGTTCGTCAGATTCTTCCTTTGCATTGATCGCCTTGTAAGTATACTTGTCTTTAATTAATGTTGTGTTTGTGGGTAATTTGTGGGAACCCTAATCTGAATTGGGGGATGAGGATTTGAATTGTTATTGATTTAGATTAATTGTATGATTGTTAGGAAAGAAATTCGTAAAATAAGACTTTTGACTGATTGCTTGTGATTGCTTGCAGAGTTGCGAAAAGGTAGGGTTTCTGATATAGGAGAAACATGAGTATATGTTCAAAAATGCAAGTTTAAGTCATTCTTGACTTTTCAGATTCGTTCCCTTGACTTTAAAGCTAAATATATCACAATATATAGCTAATTTTGACGTGATTTCACTTGGAGATGAAAGTACGTGATGTTAGCTTTCCAACAAGTGGTCACACACTTTATTTGGTTAAGTAACGAAGAAGATATGACCGTTTTAAGATGAGCTGTCCAGATTGTACGCCGGTGACGCAAAATAGACGTGACATTCAAAATGTATGCAAGATGGAAGCTTGGTTTAAATTGTTCTTAAGTTTACTTTCCTAAATAGAGATTTTTTATTATTTTTCCTAATTTGAATAAAGTAGTGTGATGATCTTATTTCCTAATAAGATAATGTTCACATTAATCCAAATTACTATCTAGTTAGTTTAAGGTAAGTACTAATAGTATAAATAAGGAGTCTTGTAATCATAATTTCATATACAATTGAGTTGAGATTATATATTTTTGTTTGCGAACAAACCCTTTCTTTAAACTTGCAAGTTTATTGAATAATTCTTCCTTGCGAGGTTGAATTCATGTTAGCTTGATATCAAGCGAGGTTGAGAGTTACACAAACGAGTTATTCAAGTCTTCTTTCGAGATCACTTGTCTAATTCAAGTCTTAGTTGAGTGATCTTGCGAGATTGTCTTAACTAATTCGTATCTTTTTATATTATTTTATTTCCACTGCAACTTTATCTTTGAAAAAGTAAAATAGTTCGTTTATTTTACATTAGTTTCTCTACTCAGTACAGTTATGTTGATTGATGTGATGAGATATATTGTTTATGTTATTTGATTGATTGATGATGATGATGGAGTTCGAGATTCGAGTTTGGTCTGTTACTATGGTTATTATGGTTATTATAATGGTGATCCGTCGAGAGACAGTTTCATACCCCGATTTTGCCTCTCGTAGTTCTCCCGCTACGAAGGGGATGTGCACATTAATGTTCCGGGTTCTCTCGTTGCGGTGAGTGTGAATTTCGACGCCTATGGCTGCGGTCTAGGGTCAATTGGTGGTTTTTGCGGGTTAGGGATGGTAACCTGGTGCTGCTGAGGTAACCGCTGCGGTGGCCCTCCGGTTTCTCTTTCTCTATTGCTTGTCTTATACCTTGGTCGGTATATATTGTTGCTGACCCCGTTAATGTTTTTCAAAACTGCTGTGATCCATTGAGGAATGGTGAGCAGGTGATCAGTAGGTAATCTGTAGAGCTGCGCTGGGATGATGATAGGATCACTTGAGTCATAATTTCCGTCGAGTTGTTAGAGTCATAGATATTATAACTGACTATTATGTTGATTTGAGTATTGGTACAGACGGTATGTCGTCTGTTTTGAGACTATGTATTGGAGTTTAACTATTGATTTAATAAAGTATTGTTTCTTTATTGTGAGTTTTGATATATACTACCTCGGGCAATCGAGATGGTAGCATCCCAAAGTACTAAGGAGATCTTGTAAGGCTCTTTGATATTAAGGGGTGTTACAGGGTGAGAGCTTGCACTTGTATTATGTTTGTGTGTGTTTTGAATGTTTAGGGGGAGGTTAGGGCGAGAACCCAATCAAACCTTAAGTTAGGGTTCGTCTCACACCGAGAGGTGGAGGCATATCTAGACTCGCTTTTAGACTAGTCTTAACCCTTGTCATAATTAACTTTTGCCTTCATTAATGAACACATTCACCTTAATTTTTTTTTTAATGCTTGAATATATTTATATAATTTCTTCCTTGTTAGCTTAAGTTGTCATTAATCATCGGTCATTTGCTTTTAGCTAGCTAGAACTAAACTAGAATTGTTTAAACCGTCTTAGAGCCTTAAAATTCATCCCTTGGGATTCGACCCTCGTAATACCCAACGATCAATTGTTTACTTGCGAGGCTAATTAAAACATATATCAACTTAGCACGGTGGAAAGTCAAGGTCGGGCCACAGGGACGGTGGGTATTCGATGTGCAAAGTCTAAGCTAGCTATACTCAAGGGGTATCACGATATAGAAATGGATTTGAAACTAATCTAAGAACATGGAGTAAATGCAATTAAATAGGAAAGTAAGACTAAACTAAGATAATCAAATAACAAGCAATAAATCAAAAGTCTAGAATCGGTGGGTTCAAATGGATAATTTGGGTTCTAGTGAGTCATGTTCATAGTCAATGGGTTGTCAAACTTGGGCACGATAGATTGAGGCTCTCGATCTTACAATCCCTTCCATATACCGAACCAAGCTAGCTCTCGCGTAGACTAGGTCGATATAGCAACTATATGCAAGTTAAAACATATTTCGAGGCTCTCGATCTTACGCAAATGTATAAACAAACATGAATCATGCTAGTTTGTTAAGCAAGCATTTCATCAAACACGTGGTACGCATAAGTTGGAAGAAAGACAATTAATCAACCCGACAAACAAAGATTAACCCTCATTAAAGCTCATAATCCCCCATTAATCCTAGCAAAGTCACTACTAACTAATTAACATGAGAAATATGGAGGAATAAGATGAGAAATTAAGACAAGACATAATAAACTAAAACAAGCAAGTAGTGAAATAAAGTAAAGATAACAAGAGTATAAAAGAGATTAAGAAAGTTACCAACAAATTAAAAAAATGAGATTAACATAAATAAAGAGGAAATATTGAATAAAGGAGAAGACTTTGTCACCAATCTTCACAAATAAACCCAAGAAATCTGATTACAAGACTACTATAACTAACTAAGGAGGAATTGGAAGAATGATTAAATTAATTAAATGACTAATCTAATCTAATCTAACTAATCTAAGTCTAGGCCTTTGTGCCCTCTAATTACATAAGAGGGGGGGGGGAAGGGTATATAGGTTTACAAAAGGAGGGGATACGGGCTTTGGAAAGACAAATAGGCTCGATGAGTCACGGGCAAGATAGGAGGTCACGGCCGTGAGATGGCATGTCACGACCGCGAGATGCATGTCTTGGCCGTGACATGTTGGGCAGAAGTAGTCTCGTGTATGGGAGATAAGTGACGACCGTGAGCTGAGAGTCGCGGTCGTGAGATGCTTGTCACGCCCGTGAGCTGAGAGTCACGCTCGTGACGTGTTTGTCTCGAAAAGGGTCGCCTTTGTGAAGGCAGCTCACGACCGTGAAATGCATGTCACGCCCGCGACGTGATCTTCCCACTATTGCTCACACTAGTGAATTCAATAATCCTTCTCGGTTCGACTTGCCTTGACTAGAAATGGCTTTGGCACGCCTAGTAGTCCCCTAAGGTATGTAGGACCGTCTAGGGTACGTCGTGAGCCCTTGATGATGGTTTCGTCGTCAAAACAAACATCAAAAATAACCCAATAAAAGTAGTATAAAGGGGTCGAATCCACGAGGATGGAGGGGGTCAACTACTAGCTTGATCGCGTCCTATTCTAGCCTAATAAATGTTGGATTGGAAAGTTAACTAAAAACTAGGAAAAACAAGTAATCGCTAAGCAATAAAGATGAAAACAATTAAGGGAACGACTAAGGTGAAGGGTTCACCTTAGGGGGGATTAATGGGCTAGTCGGGTAATTAGCAAATGGGTAAGTAATTCGAGTAAAATCAATTGCTAATGTCTCAACAATCAATAATCATCAACAAAGCCATCGCATTTGTCTCAAATCACCCATATAAACACTAGTCTAATCATTTCTACCACCGTCGCTTAAGAAATAATCAAACCATGCTTGATAAAATGGGCAACTTTCGTTTACACATTTCATCAAACACTTAGTGTTCATATGAGCAATACCCAAATTATTTACCACAAACTTACTAATTAACCAACCTAATACCCCACATAATCCTCCCTTAGGCTCCCCCTAAACCCTAGAGGAGAACTACTCACACATACTAAGGGGAATCAAAGCACTAAAGGCAAGAAGTAGTTCAATGAACATCATGTTATGAGATGAACAATTAAAACAATCAAATGATAAACAATAAACTAGAAATGGAAATAAATTGCATAAACAACAAAAAGATGAGAAATTTAATACCAACAAGCTTGTATTAGTGAAGAGGGAGAATGTCTTCAACCCAAAATCCTCAATACAAACCCAAAACTGAAATGAAAGACTAGATCTAGCAACTTGAAATGAGAAACTAAGCTTGATTAGGGAAGGATTAGGAGAGTAATTAGGGACTAATTTAGGTTACAAATTATCTAGGGTTTTGTGCTAAGAGGAATGTAAAAACTGCTTACAAAATATTAGGGGAAAGGTATATATAGGTATCTCGAAAATTAAGAAAGAAATAAGAAGAAAAGGCGAATTTTCAGTGCTGTGTTCCTGGCCGGTCGACCGGCCGCCGGTCGTCTGGCCGGCCGGGAGCACATCAGTAACTTCATTTTCACGTCTTCGAAAAATCCTCTAAGTATGAGAATGTGTGTCTTGGCCGGTCCACCGGCCGCCGGCCTCCTACCGGCCTGGAGCACAAATTACGCCTCAAGAGCTTACTGATGTTGCACAGGCCGGGTAGTCGACCGGCCGCCGGTCGACCGGCCGGCACTACCTGGGCCTTTTCTTCCCTTTCTCTTCTTCTTTCATTTGTGGAGATGCGGTCTGGGCCGGGTGGCCGGCCGCCGGTCAGTAGGCCGGCCTGCACCACCTGAGGGCTCATTTCTTCACTTCTTCATCTCATCTTTGAATCCCGACTCATGCAAGACCTTATTGCTCCGATTTCTTCATTTCCGCCTTAATTCCTACAAATTAAGACCGACATTCATAGCACGGGAAATCGAGAAGCAAAATGCAATCAAGGGCACGCAAATCCGTGTAAACGGACCAAAATGGGGACGAAAATGAGGGAAAAATGTGACTAATTAAATGCTTATCAGCCCTCCGTGTGGTTTATCGTCCTCATGGTTAACCAAAACGAGGTAGAATCCGCCTTAAGTGACGGGTTACCTACAAAACCAAGATAAAGCAAGAAAAGTACTAGAGGAAGATGAAACATAGAAAAACGCTCATAATGAGCGCCTAAGGCAAGATAAATAGGGTAAATAAGAGCTGAAAATAGGGTGACATGACACTATATCAAATCTCCTCAAACCAAACCTTTACTCGTCCCGAGTAAGAATGAACGAAGTCACGACCCTTATATAAGCTACGCTAATAACATAACTGATACAAGGAAATTAACGGGCCTTGCTTTGTCCCTTCAACTCACAACAAGGTATCCTTGAGGTAGGATACCCTCTTCCAAGGCAAGTGGGGTCTTGCCAAAATTTCGATGCATCTTAGACAATTAAGCACGCAAAAAGAACAAGAATGCATCTACAAAAATAAATGGCCGCATGCTTCATCCATGTGTCGGGAGTCATCTTAAATGGAAACAGTTCAAGCATGAATACACCTACGTAGTTACTAGTTTTAAAATGAACTAAGTCTAGGAGTATAGAGATTAATCACCTCCTCATTGTGTAAAACTAGTACATTCGTTCACATTCACTATGATGCTTCTCCAAGGGTGATAAGGCGGGATGAAAAGTGAGAACCCATGGTGTTAGAAGGCACCGTAGGACAGAATTCCGCCTCTCACCTAAGTGAAAGAAAGCGGCGTCCCCTCTCAACAATGCAACAAAGGTGTAATCATCAATAAATGTAAGGAACAAAATGTTTGAGTTCTTATTTGATTTTTTTGAGATTTCTTTTTGGATTTTTGTTTTCCCTTTTTGGAGGTTGCTTGATGTGCTTTTGAAAGCAAGGTAGCCTAGCAAAGAGTGTCCATCGGAGACCAACAATAGGCAAATTCTCGTCGAAGCGACATCGAAGGCGACCCCACATGTAGTGAGGGTACTCTAGAAAAACCTAGAAGCCTCCTTTTGCACTCCCTAAGCTTAGACTAAAACAAGATAAATGACAAAAATTCAAGCTTTATTCTCAAATTGTTTGAACTCGTTTTCGAATTTTTGATAGCATATTTCATGTTTTTGTGAAATGTAAAGGTAGCACGTGATGATTGAAATGTTACATGGCCTTGCGAGTCACTTAGGAAAGCGGTCACCAAGGAATTATCACACCATGGGGGTGATCAAGATGGTCAAATACACTCCCTTGACTACGCTCTAGGAAATGGACCAAAATAATACTCCCTCCTATTCCATCTATTCTTCCCTATTTTCTTAATTGTCTATTCAATTTTTCTTCCCTATTTTCTTTTTTGGATTGTTTTGTGTGTTCCATATTGAATTGTATGTGAGGTAGTCTATTTTGTGTGGCCTAAATTGATTTTCTTATTCCTTGTGCAAAAAGCAAAGGAGAAGAATACATAGAATATGAGGGAGTACTAAAATTACACAATAAAGGGTGTCTCAAATCTATTCTAGAAGACAAAGTGATAAGTAAAAAGAGTATTTACATTGGCTTATCTATACTTGTCAAGTTTCCAAATTAGGCATTCAAAAATCAAAACTATTTACCTAAATGCAACTACATACATGCCATGATCTAATATTAAGGAATATATACAAAACTAATGCAAATGCTCTAATAAACTACATGACATAAACTCTAATGCAATCTTCTAACAGCACATAGGTTCACACAACCGTCAAATCATCGAAATCCGCATCATATTCATCAACACATTCCTCCAAACTTTTCATGTGACAAGAAATAAAGGAAGAAAAAGAGAGAAGAAACAAGAACGATCATACCGCGTCGCTCTTCTATTTCCCTTCACTATGTCTCTTAGTGATGCCTAGTGTACCTAAGTATGGAGATTAGAAGCAAACAACGATGCAATACAAGCTAGAATATGTACAAGCTAATTTTTAGGATTTTTTCAAACCTTTTCAATTTTTTTGGATTTTTAAATGATTTTAAATGTACAAATGAAAGACATGTTTTTGGAATTTTTTAAAATTTTCAAACTTTTATAAATTTTGAAATATAAATTTTCCATCTCCCACATAGGAACGTACATTGTCCCCAATGTACGAATGAGTTATTGAAAAGGGAGAAAACATGTTTTTTGGTTTTTGAAATGGTTTTCTAAAAAGAAAAGAACATGTTTGTGGTTTTTTGAAGATAGAAAAAGAAATAGCATGTTTTGGATTTTTAAATAAAGAAAGCGATAAATTATGTGCAATGCAAATGAGCTAGTTTAATTGCTAATGCATGAAAAATCTTTTAGCTTCCCCAAATCGAACTAGGCACATCCTCACATTTGAGGTTCATCCTTGTCGATCTAAGGGGAAGCTTAAGACAAAAACATAATAAATGTCAATGCAAACTAAACTAGAATGCATGCTAAGAAAATGGAATGAATGCTTACAAATGGTGGTTATAAGGAGGACTCCACCAAACTCGTTTCTTGGCTTCTCTAATGACAAAATCCATGCCACTTAACGCTCTTAGCAACCGATCAAAGGCTTGTGAATGGGCTTCAAATTGGCAGAAATAGGTTATTGGCCAACCTAGCATAAACAGAAGTTTTCCAAAAGCTCTCCCGTTCATCTTACCATTGGCACCCGAGCCCTTCCGATGCTCCAAACAAACCAATCACAACCTTTGTCAATATAGGGTAGAAAATATGATTCATGCTCTTTGGGAGGCTTCAAGTATGTCCCTTATCCATGGGCATCAAAGATGATAGGATTGGTCTCAATCGATTCTTCTTGAATAGATATTTCCCTTCCTTGAAAAGGGGACAGTTGAGGAAGAGGAGGAGGGGAGGTCAACTTCTCACCATTGAGATGGCATGTCACGACCGCGAGATGCATGCCACGACCGTGACATGTTGAGCAGAAGTAGTCTCGTGCCTGGGAGCTAAGTCACAACCGTGAGCTGGGAGTAATGGCCGTGAGATGTTTGTCACGCCCGTGACGTGTTTGTCTCGAGAAGGGTCGCCTTTGTGAAGGCATCTCACGACCGTGAGATGCATGTCACGCCCGCGACGTGATCTTCCCACTACTGCTCACTCTAGTGACTTCAATAATCGTTCTCGATTCAGCTTGCTTTGACTCGGAATGGCTTTGGCACACCAAGTAGAGGCCCCAAGGTATGTAGGACCGTCTGGGGCACGTCGTGGGACCTCCTTATGGTTTATCGTCCTCTTGGTTAACCAAAACAAGGTAGAATCCGCCTCAAGTGACGATTTACCTACAAAACCAAGATAAAAGCAAGAAAAGTGCTAGAGGAAGATGAAACATAGAAAAATGCTTATATGGAGCGCCCGAGGCAAGCTAAATAGGGTAAATAAGAGCGGAAAAATAGGGTGAAATGACATTATATCAATCTTACAAGACTTTCAATATGGGACTCTCGTAATTTCACTCATCACTCAATACGAGAACATGGTGAGAATATATGTGAGATGGAAAGAATGCCTGCAATCTAACATTAAATCAATATTTACCAACCGTACATATTCATTTCAACCATTCAAAACCATGCACATTGATATAGTGTCATTTCACCCCACATTTTCACCCCTTTTCATCTCGTTTTGTTTGCCTTTAACGCACCCTAGGAGCGTTTCTACGTGTTTTACCTTCTTCTAGCATATTTCTTGCTTTTATCGTGTTTTTGTAGGTAAACCGTCAATTGAGGCGATTTCTACCTACTTTTGATCAACAAAGAAGAAGGTGAATCATTCGGAGGACCCACGGCATACCTTGGGGGCCCCACATACCCTTGGGGGCCCTACTCGACGCGCCAAAGCCCTCCCGAGTCAAGGCAAGCGAAACCGAGAAGGAAACAACAAAGTCAAGCGAAGGAAGAAGGGGAATGAGCATCTCACGGGCGTGAAATGCATCTCACGGTCGTGAGATGCTTTACCAAAAAGAAGGATTTTTCGTGGATTTGGTTTCACGGCCGTGAAACTCATTTCACGGTCGTGAAACCTCATTCACGCCCGTGAAACATGCTTCACGGTCGTGACTTGTTCGTGAAAGTTAACCTTGCTCTGCCAATTCCCTCACGACCGTGACTTGCAATCTCACGGTCGTGAGAGGTGTTTCACGACCGTGAAACCCATTTCACGGTCGTGACTTGGCCAGTCCATGAAGCTTCTCGAGGCCCATCTTTCCTTCACTTTTTAAACCTATATATAGACCCTCTTATGTAATTCAAGGGCACGAAACCCTAGATCTGAAACTCTCATATAATTAGTATTTAATCTTGTATTAATCTTTCTTAATTAAGAAAATTAGTCGGTTAATTAGTGATTTCGACTTGGTTTAGTGTATGAACTTGGGTTATATTCAAAGATTTGTGACAAAATCTTGGTATTTATATCAAAGTTCTCATCTTTCTCCAAGTTGGTATAATTTCTCTACTTAATCTTGCCTTTAATTAAGTTTTCATTTCATTTCTTGTCATTTACTTATTGTTAATTAGAAAATGTTTATTATTGTTGATTTCATTTTGCAATCCTTAGTAAATGTTAATTTCCCTTTGAATATGAGTGAGTAGTGATTTATCTAGCTAGGATTAGTGGGGGATAATGGGTTTTAATGAGGGTTAATCTTTGTTTGTCGGGTTAAATTGTTGTTTAATTGTCTTTCTTCCAACTTTTGCATACCATATGTTTGATGAAATGCTTGCTTGACAATCTTGCATGATTCATGTTTATCGTACATTTCCGTAAGATCGATAGCCTTGGAATATGTTAGGATTTGCATATAGTTGGTGTATCGACCGTGTGTACGCGAGAGCTAGCCTGGTTCGGTATATGGGAGGGATTGTAAGTTCGAGAGTCTCAATCCACCGCGCCCAAGTTTGACTACCCATCAACTATGAACCCGACCCACTAGAACCCAAATTACCCATTTGAACCCGCCAATCCTAGACCTTCCTTTTATTGATTCTTATTTGATTATCTTTCTCGTCTTAGGCTCCTTTCGTCGTTTTTAATTGTTTTTTTATTGTCGTTATCTTAGTCTAGTCAACAAACCCAAACCCATAATTACTTGTGACTTGCAAGAGACTCTAGCCAACTTTTAGATCATTTCTAAGCAACAACTGTCCCTGAGATCGACATCCCTTCTTACACAAACTATTCTAACAACATCAAAATGGCGCCGTTGCCGGGGACGGTGTATGTTTAATTTGATTGTTTTTAGTTTGCTTTAGTTTTTTGCCTCTTGTCTTGAGAAACCTAGTTTCTCGAGGCATTCTCACCGTTTACATTTAGTTTTCTTGTATGCCCAGGCGAGCTCCCCCAAAGGATCAACCTCCAATCGATCCCGAGATCGAAAGGACCTTTAGGAGACTTCGCAAAGTCTTCAAAACCGCAAGTAGAAGCTTTTCTTCAATTCCGATTACCACAACGGAGGAGCTTTTACCTTCAATTGAAGAAAGGGAAATCCGGGAAAGTAACGAGTTAGAAATTGAGCATCCAAGTGTAGAGAATTGGGAGGATATTGTGCCGATTGCGGAATTTGTGAATCCTTTTGGAATCCCACCAACCATCCCACAAACCATCCAACCACCCACTCTTCTAAGAATGCCTAAATTCTCATCTCACTCCATTCCCACGGAAGATACTCTTCCAAACACCACCCCCGTACCACAAAATCTCACCGGAAATTTCATTGCTAAAACCGCTTTTATCCAATTGGTGGAGAGAAACCAATTTGGAGGTATGCCAAGTGAAGACCCTCATCTACACATGGAGACTTTTTGTGATTATTGTGATGCCGTTTCTCAAACGGGAGTGACTCAAGACCAAATCCGATGGGTCTTGTTTCCTTTCTCTCTTATTGGAGCGGCAAAACGATGGTTGAAGAGTCTTGACAAGGTTGCTCTAGGTATTGACTCATGGAAGAAGCTAGCTCTAGCTTTTTATCAAAAGTTCTATCCACCGGAAAAGACAAATATGTTGAGAGCTAAGATAACCGGGTTCAAGCAAAGGGATGAAGAGTCACTCTATGAAGCTTGGGACCGATTCAAGGAAATCATTCGTTCTTGCCCTCACCATGGTTTGAGTGAGTGGTTCTTGGTACAACAATTTTGGAATGGACTTTATGAAGATGCTAGAGGAATTTTGAACATGGGATCAAATGGAAGATTCACAGAAGTAGATGATGCTCAAACTTGGGCAAGAATAGAGGAGATGGCGGCCCATAACTCACAATTTAGTAGGCCAAGGCAAACTCCTAGGGGAAAGCATGAAGTGAGCTCCGTCACCCAAATGGGAGCCGATTTTGGAGCTCAACTTAGCTCTTATATGGAAGCAATGAACCTCAAAATGGACCAACAAACGGCTCTATTCCAACAAGCTCAAAGTTCATTAACTCAACCTCCTATGCAACAAGTGAATGCTATGGTGATGGCACCAAGCTTACCTCAAGGGGTTTGTGAATGTTGTGGAACATTTGGTCATGATCCTCAAGAATGTAGAGGATCCGTGGAACAAGTGAATGCCTTTCAATCTTATAGGCAAGGAACCCCTTACTCCAATTTCTACAATGAGAACACAAAGAATCACCCAAATCTCTCATACAAAAGCCAAAATGTTCAAAACCCTCAACCACAACCATATGTTGCCCCACCCATGAGAAACAATCAACAAAACTTTCAAAGACAATAATACAATCAAAACCAACCTTCCTACAATCAACCACAATACAACCAAAATCAATACAACCCACCACCACAAAATCAACCTCCCATGCAACCACAAGTTGGGGATCCAACTTGGACATTCACAAAGCGATTCTCCAATTGCAAAAAGATAACCAAGCCAAAGATATTATCATCAATAACATCCTTGCCCACAATAAAATGCTTGAAACCCAAGTGACCCAAATAGCTTCGGGGAGTTCCTCTAGGGGAAAGGGTCAATTACCTCCTCAAGGTAACCCACCTAGAAATGAAACCGCCAATGCCATACATTTGAGGTGTGGAAAGAGTTATGAGGGACCAAGAATGGCAATTGAAGATGATAATGGAGAGGGAGACAAAGTGGAAGATGATGGGCCAATTGAAATTGAGGTTGTTGAATTGGATGACAAGGAGGAAGAGTGCTCTTCAAGTGAGCAAGTTGTTGTTGAAAAGAATGATGATGTGATAACAACGAACAAGAAGGTTGAGGAGCCTATTGTGATAAGGTTACCTTTTCCTTCTAGACAAGCTAAAACAAAACTTGACAAGCAACTAGGCAAGTTCATGGAAATTGTCAAAAACTTGGAGGTCTCCATTCCTTTCACCGACCTCATCACTCAAATCCCCGCCTATGCAAAATTTATGAAGGACATCCTTACAAGGAAGAAGTCATTGAGTGGAGTTTAAACCGTGGCATTCATCGGTGAATGTAGTGCATTTCTACAAAACCCAACCCCTCCAAAATTAAAGGATCCGGGTAGTTTCTCCATCCCATGCACCATAGGCAACATAACCATTGACAAGGCCTTGTGTGATTTGGGAGCTAGTGTGAGTGTGATGCCATACTCTATTTGTGAGAAACTTGGCATGGGGGAACTTAAATGCACAAACATTACACTTCAAATGGCGGACCGATCAACAAAGCAACCTTTGGGTGTATTGGAAGATGTCCCGGTTCGAATTGGGAAGTTTTTCATCCCGGTGGACTTCGTAGTCCTCGATATGGCGGAGGATTCTCAAATCCCCATTATTCTCGGGAGGCCATTCTTGCACACCGCCGGAGCGGTGATTGATGTTAAACACGGGAGGCTTACTCTTGAGGTGGGGGATGAGAAAATTACATTCAACTTGCAAAATGCCATGAAAGCTCCAAATCTTGGAGAAGCATGTTATTTCATCGACATCATTGATGCCTTCGTTGAAGAAGTTACACCTAGCTTCTTTATGAGGGACCCTTTGGAGGCTATCTTGACTTTGGAGCCAAGAGATATCATGGAGGAGCTACATGGGTTTGAGTTCGACTTGCTTGAAGCAACTTTGGAGGGAGAAGAACTTGATGAACAACAACTTTTAAGACTCGAGTCTATCATCCAAACTTCTTGTGCGGTAGACATTGAGGTAGAGGTACAAGCTCCTTCTCTTAAACCTCTTCCTTCTAACTTAGCATATGCTTATCTTGATGAGTCGAAGTACAAACCGGTAATTGTAAATGCTAGCCTTGATGATGATCAATTGAATGCATTGTTGTGTATGTTGAGAAAACATGAGAAAGCTATAGGCTATAGCTTGGATGATTTGAAGGGGGTTAGCCCCGAATTGTGTATGCATAGAATTCATATGCAAGATGACCATGAGCCAAGAAGGCAACCCCAAAGAAGACTAAACCCCACTTTGCAAGAGGTAGTCAAAGGAGAAGTCATGAAGCTACTAGATGCCGATATCATCTACCCAATCTCTTACTCCGATTGGGTTAGCCCCGTGCAAGTGGTGCCAAAGAAAGGTGGCACCACGGTGGTGAAGAATGATAAAGATGAACTAGTGCCCACTAGGTTAGTGACGGGATGGAGGATATGCATAGACTATAAAAGGTTGAATGCCTCAACAAGAAAGGATCATTTCCCCCTTCCCTTCATTGACCAACTCTTAGAGAGACTTGCCTCAAACAAGTATTTTTGCTATTTAGATGGATACTCGGGATTTTTCCAAATCCCAATTGACCCGATTGACCAATCTAAGACCACATTCACATGCCCTTATGGCACTTTTGCCTATAGGAGAATGCCTTTCGGTCTTTGCAATGCCCCGGCTACGTTTCAACGATGCATGATGAGCATTTTTTCCGATTACATTGAATCTATCATGGAAGTTTTTATGGATGATTTTAGTGTATATGGGAAAATTTTTGATTTGTGCTTGCATAATTTGTCCTTGGTGTTGCAAAAATGTGAAGAAGTTAGTCTTGTTTTGAATTGGGAGAAGTGCCACTTCATGGTAAATGAAGGGGTAGTTCTCGGTCATCTTATTTCGGGAAAAGGGTATCCAAGTTGATAGAGCAAAGGTGGAAGTGATTGAGCAATTACCCCCACCTTCAAATCTCAAAGGGGTGAGAAGCTTCCTTGGTCATGCCGGCTTTTATCGCCGGTTCATCAAGGACTTCTCCAAAATTGCTAAACCACTTACACAACTTCTCCTCAAGGATACCCCTTTCCATTTTACTAATGAGTGTGTTGAGGCATTTGATAGGATAAAGGAAGCTCTTATTTCGGCTCCGGTCATGCAATCCCCGGATTGGGAATTGCCATTTGAGGTGATGTGCGACGCAAGCGATTATGCCGTTGGCGCGGTTCTTGGCCAACGGAAGGATAAAGCTTTGCATGCCATTTACTATTCTAGCAAGACCCTTGATGAGGCACAAGTCAACTATGCAACGACGGAAAAAGAGCTTCTTGCCATTGTTTTTGCTCTTGATAAGTTCCGTTCATATTTGATTGGCTCCAAAGTCATTGTGTATACGGACCATGCCGCACTCAAATATTTACTTGCCAAGAAAGAAGCTAAGCCCCGCCTCATTAGATGGATCCTTCTCTTACAAGAATTCGATTTGGAGATAAGAGATAAGAAGGGTGCGGAAAATGCGGTGGCGGACCACTTGTCCCGGCTATGCTTTGATGGAAGTAAAGATGACATGCCTATCAACGATTCATTCCCGGATGATTTTCTCTTTGCAATTAATGAAACAATCCAAAATCAAGCACCTTGGTTTGCGGACTTTGCCAACTATATTGTGGGTGGTGTTCTTCCACCGGGCATCAACCACAATCAAAAGAAGAGGTTTTTATTTGAAGCTAAGAGATACTTTTGGGATGATCCTTTGTTGTTCAAGGAGTGTGGTGACGGGATGTATAGAAGATGTGTACCACAATGGGAGTATGAAGAAATCATGAAAGGATGCCACTCCTGTCCTTATGGAGGGCATCATGGGGCAAGCAAGACCGTTGCTAAAATACTTCAATCCGGGTTCTTTTAGCCCTCTATGTTCCATGATGTTAAGCACTTTGTCCAATGTTGCGATGCTTGTCAACGCACCGGCAACATTTCTTGGAGGAATGAGATGCCCCAAAGGGGGATTCTTGAGGTGGAAGTGTTTGATGTGTGGGGAATAGACTATCAAGGCCCCTTTATTTCTTCAAGAGGGAATAGGTACATTCTTGTGGCCGTAGACTACGTGTCCAAATGGGTGGAGGCGGTGGCTTCCCCTACCAACGATGCCAAGGTTGTCATCAATTTCCTAAAGAAGATTATTTTTCCCTGTTTTGGAGTACCTAGAGCTCTAATAAGTGATGGAGGAAAGCACTTTCATGAAAAACGACTTGACTCACTACTTCTTAAATATGGTGTTCATCATCGTACCGGTTTGGGGTATCATCCCCAAACAAGTGGGCAAGTCGAAATCTCCAACAAAGAAATCAAATCTATCCTTGAAAAAGTGGTCTCAAAGCACCGTAAAGATTGGAGTTCAAAGCTCGACGACACATTATGGGCATATAGGACGGCATTCAAAACTCCTATTGGAATGTCGCCTTATAAGTTGGTGTATGGCAAGTCTTGCCATTTGCCCATAGAGCTCGAATACAAGGCATATTGGGCGATCAAAGAACTAAATCTTGATGCAAAATTGAGCGGTGACAAGAGATTACTCCAATTACAAGAGCTTGAGGAGTTCCGGCTCAAATCTTATGAAAATGCCCAATCTTACAAGGAGAAGACCAAACTCATTCATGACAAGAAGATCCTCAAAAGGGATCTCCAATGCGGAGACAAGGTTCTTCTATTCAACTCAAGGTACAAGCTATTTCCCGGGAAGCTCAAATCCCGGTGGTCGGGACCATTCTTGATCACCGAGGTAGAGAAATATGGGGATTTTGAGTTGGCAAGCAAAGATGGCCAAAGATTCAAAGTGAACGGGCAACGAATCAAGCTCTACAAAGAAGGTTCTCTCATAGGAGTAGTCGAGGCTTTGTACCTCAAGCCGACTACTCCTCATTAATTCTTGAACAAGAACGGGTTTTGTGAAGTCCCCCAAGAATCACAAATTTGTATATAATTCTAACTCATTTGACTAATGCTTGATAGATATTAGTTTGCATGGAAATTGATTAAATTGACGATAATGAGGTCGAATTTTTGTTTGGCTAATTGAATCATTAATTAAATCAATTTCCCGTTACTTAGTTAATTTTGTAAATTTTTAGTGCAATTTTTGTCAAAGAGAGTGTGAGGGAGGGATTTGATGATGTTTGTGATTGTTTTTGTAAGTTGAAATGAAAGAAACATAGCGGAATGCTAATGAAGAAGCGAGAAATCGAGCAAAGAGTGAAGATTTTGAAGCAAAAGGGTCGAAAAAGACGAGTCACGCTCGTGAGATTAGGTTTCACGCCCGTGAAAGTTCAAGCTAAGTAAAGGAATCACGAGAATCAAGTTTCACGACCGTGAAACCCATCTCACGGTCGTGAAACAAGTTTCACGGTCGTGAAACTGATCTCACGGTCGTGAGATGGCGAAAAACAATGCATTAACTTATCAAGAACAAGTCACGGTCGTGACTTCAATCTCACGGTCGTGAAATGAGGTTTCACGGTCGTGACTTCAATTTCACGCCCGTGAGACTGTGTGAACCGTGATTCTCCAACCGTGAAACTTCAACCTTTTCTTATCTTCTTCTTATCTTTCTTTCATCTTTTCATTCAACAACACAAACACACACACAAACCCTCATCTTTCTAAAAATCACCAAACTCCCTCAAATCTTCACCAAACTCCCTCAAATCTCCCACAAATTGTCACAAAAAGTATCCTTCTTCAATTAAAAACACTTTGAGAACCATTTTTTTGCCTTACAAACACCAAAAAACCCAAAAAAATCGATTTTCAACCCTAGGTTTTGAAAAATCCGAAATTGAGATCTATTTTTTGGGTTATTTTTTTTGCTTTCTACTTCAATAGAAAGTTGTTTTGGGGCCAATTGAAGGTTTTTCAAGAGTTTTTTTATCGTTTTAGAAGCTTCTTTTTAGCAATTTGTTTTTGGGAAAAAGCTTGCTTTAAGACAACAATGGCAGGACAAGGAAAGGGGAAAGCGGCGGCGGCAAGAGCTACAAAGAGGAGGAGAGGCAGCGGGTCCAACAACCCGGACGCAAACGAAGATTTGGAGATTGAGAAACTTCCGGGTTTTCCGGAAGTCGTCTTTGAGACGGATGCTCAAAGACAAGCCTTCGCAGCTATTCAAGGGTTGGAGATGGAGCCCACTGTTTTTCTGTGCCACGACATCATACGTCGTCTGGGCCTGACGGAAGCTATGCGGAATTTTTTCGCGGTCTCAGGTATGTCTACTTTATACTCCATGCATGAGCTCTCCTACCGGAGTCTCACGCTGGAATTTTTAAGTAGTTTTAATAGCTTTGTAAATGCTGAGAATGTACCGTGTTTTAGTTTTCGTCTTGCTAATACTTCGCATGTTGTCCCTATTGTTGATTTCGCTGCTATTTTGGGGTTAGAATACCCTTCTAGAAGGGGTTCTGTAGAGCCAAAGGGCTATGATTTGAGCCCGCTTTGGATGGCCTTGACCGGAAGAACTTTGGCCGATTTCCGTAGGAATTCGGCCCTCTTAATTCACCACCCTGTGCCCCGTTTTTGGCATAGGTTAGTGTCGAGCACCTTCCTAGGGCGGCAAGAGCCAAACAACCTCACCCAACTTGACTTGACCCTTTTAGAGTCGCACTTGAATGTGCAAGGGTCTAGGGATATCTTCACTTTCCCCCTAATGAATGAAATTTATAGGAGGTGGAGGAAGTTGGGTAGGACCACCGTAGCACGTAGACAGACGGTGGTCATGGGGGGTTTGGTGAATTTTTTGGCTAAGCACTTTGACCCTGATTTTAACAGTGATGGGGCGTATGAGGCTTTGACTGGGGGGACACTTCTTGACGAGAATTCCCTAATCCACTCAAATTGGATTAGGCTTGACCGGGAGAGGAGTTTTCTTTGGGTGATCAAGGATGCAACCCCTTTTTACCTACCTTGTCATAGGCTCCCACCTTTTTCACCTAGGGATAACACTATGGAGAGGCGACCCAGATACCTGCTACCGGTGACGATGGCAGGTGGTAGAGCCGCTTCTAGTGGTGCTAGGGAGGAGGGAGAGCCTTCCCAGCAGCCTCGACCCCGACCCACATCTAGATCGAGCCAGAGTGCACCCCAAGTAACCATGCATGTTCCCCCTTTTCCCCTGCCACATTTGCAAGCACCCTACCCCCCACCCAGTTTTGTAAATATCCCCCCCTACCCCTTTGATTACCAGGGGTATGTTCACCCCGACCCGACCATCTCCCCCCAGAGCGACTACCTGACCGGTCTAATGCAGAACATGCATTTGAACATGCATGAAGACCGGGTTAATAACTATTATGCCTCATACCCGAACTATTTTTTACTGGCCAATCAAGGGTACATTGACCCTAATGGTTTTATGCCAAGCTGGGCTTAACCCAATTTGTTGTTTCCCAACCATGGAAACCGGGGAGGGGGAGGGGGCATGGAGACCGGGGGCGACCAAGGGAATAGGGAAGAGGGTGGTGGTGGTGGTGGAGATGATGATGATGAGGATGAGATGGAGACCTTTTGAGGAGGTTTTGTATTTTTGTTTGATAATTGGAAGAGTCGGAGTGGTGTCTAGGTGGCTTGTTTAGCATCTTCCCCCTCCCCTCTAGTGTGTGTCTCCTCCTCTCCTTTCTATGATTTGATATAATTTGTTTCTCTAACTTGTAATTTTTGTGTTGTGTTGGTTGGCCTCGGCAACATTGGAGGCGGGTGTCCATCCCATCGGACACCAATATTTTGCTCCTACTTGAAAAATCCAAATTGACAAACAACCTTTAATTTAGCTATTTTCATGCATCACGTAGTTAGGTGTCATTTTTAGACTTTCCCGTGGTTGGTACCCCCATGAGGGGCATTGCATTTATGCATTTTACCGCCACGACGAGACTCCGATATGGCACACTAGACTTTCTTGTGGGAGGTACCCCCATGAGAGGCTTGCATTTATGCACCTTACCACCACAACGAGACTCTAGATTAGCATATAGTTTAGTTTGCATTTACTTAAATCATGCACTTGTATTATATCATTTTGCATTTAGTTTTAGGATTATTATTTAGTTCATGCATTTCATATAGATTAGTTCATTTGCATAACTAACCGTCTTGTATATATTGTTCATATTGTGAAAATTCATCAAAAAAATCAAAAATCCCAAAAACAAGTTTTTATTTTTTCAAAATATAAAAAAATCCAAAAACGTGTTCTTTTCCTTTTAGAAAATATTCAAAAACCCAAAAACATGTATTCTTTTTTACTTTCAATAATCCTATTTCATACATTGAGGACAATGTTTGTTCCAATGTGGGGGATGGGAAACTATTTTCATAGTTTTTATTTTCATTTTTTTTGAAAAAAAATCCAAAACATGTTTTATTTTGCATTTAAAATCATTCAAAAATCCAAAAAAATTGAAAAATTTGAAAAATCCTAAAAATTAGCTTGTTTATATCTTACTTTGTATATATTTGCAATGCTTTTTCTTCTAACCTCCATACATAGGTCCGCTACACATCGCTCAAGAGACTTATAGAAGGGATTAAGAAGACCGCCATGGTATGATCGTTCTTATTCCTTCCCCTTCTTTCTTTCTTTACTTCTTATCACATGAGGAGTTTGGAGGAATGGTTGATGATTGCGATGTTGATTTTGATGAATTGGCGGTTGTGTGACTTATGTGCTGTTAGGGGGTTTCATTAGATTAATTGTCACGTAGTTCACTAGAGCATTTGCATTAGTTTGTATATATGTTGCTTAATTTTAGATCATGGCATATAGTTGCATTTAGGAGAACTTTTTGGAATGCCTAATTTGGAAATTGAACAAGCTTGAATAGACCCTTGTAGATACTCTTTTTGCTTAGCACTTTGCCTATTAAAATAGATTTTGAAACACCTTTTAATGTGTATTTTTAGTATAATTTTCGCACCGTTTCCTAGAGCCTAGTCAAGGGCTTGCATTTACCATCTTGACCATCCCCATGGTGTGAAAATTCCTTGGTGAACGCTTTACTAGGTGACTCTCGAGGCCATGTAATTGTCCAATCATCACATTTCACTACATTTGACAAAAAGGAAATTTTTCTATCACAAGTCCAAAAATTGAGATAAAAAACAATTGAAAAGAAAAGCTTGAAATTTTGCATTTTTTTTGCCTTAGTCCTAGCTTAGGGAGTGCATATGGAGACTTCTAGGCTCTTCTAGAGTACCCTCAATACATATGGGGTCGCTCTCGATGTCGCTACGGCGAGGATTTGCCTATTGTTGGTCTCCGCCGCACACCTTTCGCTAGGCTACCTTGCTTTCAAAAGGCACCCAAATCAAGCACCAAAAAAATCAAAAACAAAAAGAAAGAAAAAGAAAAAGAAAAGAAAAAGAAACAAAATAAGAACTCAAACATCTCGTTTCCTTACCTTTTTGATGATTACTCCTATGTTGCATGGCTAAGAGGGGACGACCCTTCCTTTCACTTAGGTGAGAGGCGGAATTCCGATCCTACAGTGTCTTCTAACACCATGGGGCCCTCGCTTTCCATCCCGCTTTTTCACCCTTGACAAAATTTTCTAGTGAACGTGAACGAATATACTAATTTTACACAATAAAGAGGTGATTTATTTCTACCTTTCTAGGCATAGTTCTTTGTAAAACTAGTAAGTACATAGGAATTTGCATGCTTGAAATTTTTCCATTTTAGATGAATCCCGGCGCATGGATGAGGCATGCTGCCATTTGCTTTTGTAGATGCATTCTCATTTGTTTTGTGTGCTTTATTGCCTAGAATGCATCAAAGTTTTGGCAAGACCCCACTTGCCTTGCAAGAAGGTGTCCTACCTCATGGATACCTTGTTGTGAGTTGAAGGGACGGAGCAAGGCCCGTTAATTGCCTTGTATCGGTTAGGTTTAGCGTAGTTAATTAAAGGTCTTGACTATTGTTCATCCTTACTCGGGACGAGTAAGGGTTTGGTTTGGGGAGATTTGATATAGTGTCATTTCACCCCACATTTTCACCCCTTTTCATCTCGTTTTGTTTGCCTTTAACGCACCCTAGGAGCGTTTCTACGTGTTTTACCTTCTTCTAGCATATTTCTTGCTTTTATCGTGTTTTTGTAGGTAAACCGTCAATTGAGGCGATTTCTACCTACTTTTGATCAAGAAAGAAGAAGGTGAATCATTCGGAGGACCCATGGCATACCTTGGGGGCCCCACATACCCTTGGGGGCCCTACTCGACGCTCCAAAGCCCTCCCGAGTCAAGGCAAGCGAAACCGAGAAGGAAACAACAAAGTCAAGCGAAGGAAGAAGGGGAATGAGCATCTCACGGGCGTGAAATGCATCTCACGGTCGTGAGATGCTTTACCAAAAAGAAGGATTTTCGTGGATTTGGTTTCACGGCCGTGAAACTCATTTCACGGTCGTGAAACCTCATTCACGGCCGTGAAACATGCTTCACGGCCGTGACTTGTTCATGAAAGTTAACCTTGCTCTGCCAATTCCCTCACGACCGTGACTTGCAATCTCACGGTCGTGAGAGGTGTTTCACGACCGTGAAACCCATTTCACGGTCGTGACTTGGCCAGTCCATGAAGCTTCTCGAGGCCCATCTTTCCTTCACTTTTTAAACCTATATATAGACCCTCTTATGTAATTCAAGGGCACGAAACCCTAGATCTGAAACTCTCATATAATTAGTATTTAATCTTGTATTAATCTTTCTTAATTAAGAAAATTAGTCGGTTAATTAGTGATTTCGACTTGGTTTAGTGTATGAACTTGGGTTATATTCAAAGATTTGTGACAAAATCTTGGTATTTATATCAAAGTTCTCATCTTTCTCCAAGTTGGTATAATTTCTCTACTTAATCTTGCCTTTAATTAAGTTTTCATTTCATTTCTTGTCATTTACTTATTGTTAATTAGAAAATGTTTATTGTTGTTGATTTCATTTTGCAATCCTTAGTAAATGTTAATTTCCCTTTGAATATGAGTGAGTAGTGATTTATCTAGGATTAGTGGGGGATAATGGGTTTTAATGAGGGTTAATCTTTGTTTGTCGGGTTAAATTGTTGTTTAATTGTCTTTCTTCCAACTTTTGCATACCATATGTTTGATGAAATGCTTGCTTGACAATCTTGCATGATTCATGTTTATCGTACATTTCCGTAAGATCGATAGCCTCGGAATATGTTAGGATTTGCATATAGTTGGTGTATCGACCGTGTGTACGCGAGAGCTAGCTTGGTTCGGTATATGGGAGGGATTGTAAGTTCGAGAGTCTCAATCCACCGCGCCCAAGTTTGACTACCCATCAACTATGAACCCGACCCACTAGAACCCAAATTACCCATTTGAACCCGCCAATCCTAGACCTTCCTTTTATTGATTCTTATTTGATTATCTTTCTCGTCTTAGTCTCCTTTCGTCGTTTTTAATTGTTTTTTTTATTGTCGTTATCTTAGTCTAGTCAACAAACCCAAACCCATAATTACTTGTGACTTGCAAGAGACTCTAGCCAACTTTTAGATCATTTCTAAGTAACAACCGTCCCTGAGATCGACATCCCTTCTTACACAAACTATTCTAACAACATCACACATGTCGAGGAGTTAAGGCAACACTGTAAGACAAGGTAATTGGTTAAGAAAAGGACACATGTTTTGGATAAGCTAGTGCAAAGGCGAGCCTTGGTTGCTATGCGCACGGCCCAGGGCCCAGACCCATGCCCCCCTTTGTTTTTGGGGTAACCTTACAATTTGAAGGGAAATAATAAATGGTTCATAACTAGTTACCCGATAAATAGGTAACAATTTGAGTAGGTCTCCCTTGTGACGGGTCGAACCTTGCGACGGGTTTTTCCTCTAACAAAATGGGTAGAGGGAACATGTGGGGCACCCCCATGTGCTTCCCCTTTTCCCTTAAATGGGTCATTTGTGAGGGGAAGTGGTACCCGTCGCAAGTTTGTGACGGATACTGTCCGTCACAAACAAGAATTTGTGTTTATTTTAACATAAGACAAACACACGTCAACCAAAAGGTCGAGTAGAATAATTACTCAAAACATAAACAATACAATAATAACAACGCATAGGACAATAAAGTAACCAATCACAAAAAACCACACGCTCCAAACACGTCAATCACGTGCCACTGTCACATATCTCAGGTTCACGACTCGTTTTTCACTCTGTGCCTAGCCTACCACAGAATCACAATCGCAACTACTGTGCTTGGCTTGCCAATCATCAAGACCACAACCACAGTTGTGCCTGAAGTACCAAATCAAATCGCAATCGGATAATGCTCGTCTTAACCAAGAATTTTTGAACGTATAAAGGTCGTATACGTTTTAGGAGCAATATAATATTATAATCTACTAGCTCAGAAATTAGACTCCATCCATTGATTCGATTTATAGCCACAAAATAAAACAACAAGATTAACGGTGAGCCGCTAATATTTCCGCGCGAAACACCAAAGTAACCCAAGTAAGGCCACATGAACCACACGCGCACTTTAGCAAATACTTTCCTCATTATTCTTCTTTTTGTTTACCTACAACAAATATCTCTGTCTTTCTCTTCCTCTTCTTTCAACTATCTCAACAAACTAATCAAACCCTTCCAAAAATAAATATTTAATCTTTTTTCATTTCCATGATGGAATTGTAGAAGGGTATTATTGTGTTTAAATTATAAAAGTGAAATAAATAAAATGGTTTTGGCTTCGTTGCAAATGATGAATTGTAGTGGTTTATCTGGATTCGGTAGTTCAAGGGTAGTATTGGAATTTGATTCTGAATTCCAGGGGAAACGGAATTTATGGTTGCGGCGACGGCGGCAGCGAGGATTTGGTGTCAATGATGGTTGTTCAAGGAGGAGAGTGTGTAATTATAGTAGGGTTTGCTGTAAATTGCAAGATGGTGATGATAGCAGTAAGCTCTTCATTTTCTTATTATGTTCGTACCAAAAAATAAACAAAAAAAAATCCTTATTATGTTTTTTGGGTATTAAATTATTAGTTATTGTTCATTTGTTGATTTGTTTACTTCCTGTTTAATCATCTTATTTGATAATGGATATAAACCTTAGGATAACAAGTTTTTGGCTTTTTGAGAATTTGACATGTTGTCAGAAATTCAGAATAGTGGTTGCAGAATCATCAAGTATATGTGAGTACTATGTATTAGATTTGTCGCAAATTCTTGTTTCAGACGATCATTTTTTGTGTGAAGCTTCAGACGGGCATATGTGACCCTTTTATTGTAAAATGTAACGACAATGTACAACCAGTGTTACGGCTTATAGTAACATGTTTTCCAATAGTGGTCATATTTGACCGTATAATGGTTACAAAATCTCGTCTTATTGCTACAGACTGAAATGGTCAGACCAACTTTTGGAGTAACTTGCAATAACAGGGCATGATTGACTTTGTGTGTCATTATTTGTCCTAGTTTGCTAGTTGGGCATACGTATGTTCTGCTGGTTTGGCATATTTAGAAATATGAACAACAAAAAAGCATAATAGATGGAAGTTTAGTTTGCTAACTTGTGATGCAATTATGCAAATGCCAGTCGGACGGTGGTGAACCCAGGAATACTGTTGGAAATTTTAGTCATTGTTGTATAAACTTAAAGGAAAGTCTTTTAGTTTAGTTCATTCTTGTTGTTGCTATTCTGAAAGTTGAAGCGTGCTCTAAGGATAGAGTTACATTGAATGTCAGATTGATTTTTGTCTTCCTTCTCACATGAATTTTAAAATCAAAGTGCAAAATATTCAAAATGTTTTGCATTCTCATAAATTTCATTCAACAAGTGTCACTAGTTTGGTTGACTTTGCTCGTTCTTGTCATTCCTTGCTATAATGTTTCTGGTTTAGAGTTTTAGAGTACCTTTGAACCCCTTCCCCTCGTCTGTAGAAATGCATGAATCTTTGTTGCCATCTTAGTATCTTACTATGTTCCGAATTGCATAGAGCTAGACCATATCAATGTTTATACCGCACTTTTTTTGCTGTACTCTTGTTTGCCTTATCTGTGAGTAATTTTTTGTAGATGGGGAACCTCCTGAGTCTTTGTTCATGAAGGAACTAAGAAAAAGAGGCATTTCATCGACATCACTACTTGACGAGATAAGTAGGGACACAATTGAGGAAGAGATGGTAGAAGAGAGAGATAGACCATTCTTGACGAGAAATTCAGTTGCGAATGGCTTTGATAAAAGTTTAACTAATCAAAGGGAGCAATCCATGGCATTGAACAGCGAAGGACTTGAGGTTGGTCACATTGAATTTTTATTACTGTGTTCACTAACAATTTCACATTACAAACTGATGGCATATTTTTTGTTTCTAACTCATATGACCATGCCAGATGGCATTAGTCGTTTGTGTCACATACGATCCAGTCAATTCCTTTATGGTGCTTTGATTCCTTTATGGTGCTTTGAGTCATAGGGTCTAAGTCGGGTCAGTTATTGCCAATCTTATGAAGGGTCTTTGCCATTTGTTTGGTAGAGTCGGTTCAGGTTTCTAACTAGTCATTTAAGTTTATTTAAGATCATTTCGGATTGTGTCATTATCGGGTCATATGTTCTGAGGTTGGATTAATAGCGGGTACAACAAAGTTCAGGCAAGGAGTTTCAAGTCATATTCAAGTTGTTCTGTTAGGGGTCTCGGCTCAGGTTATTCAGTTCTGTCATTCGAAAATCCATTATGGCTAGATTTACCTTGGATATGCAGTGATTTACCCATGATTGTTAGTCCAGTTGGTCGTATTGGACTACTAGTTTACCATTGACTGGGTTCAGCTTATTTTTCAACATGTTGCCCAATCGATTTGCTCCTCGCCGCTGTACTCATGGTGGCTATTTATTCATTGTTTTTTTATAAAGCTCCATCAGAAAATTTATGTACTTCTCTTTGTGGACGTGTTATATATGACTACTATTTTCTTTTCTTAATTATTGAACAGGGGCTGATTCCACGTGCTAAACTTTTGTTAAGACTTGGCGGAACCTTCTTCTTGGCATTTTGGCCACTTATCCTTTTAACTGTCGCCTCTACCGCTGCTCTCTATTTGGTAAACAGCCTTATCTTGCTTATATAGTTTTGGTAGATGTGCCTGTTAGTATGTATGTTCAGTATCACGAGTTTCAAAGAGTTAGTGTCGGATATGGGAATATTTTTTTCAAACGAACATATGTGGGGAGCATCGTGGACAGACAATTGTTTTTTTTATGCCTCGTTGTCCTGCAGTCATCCTCTTTAACAATGGATCTCATCCCTGCAATCCTTATTATCCTTCATGTTCTTCATGGTATCTAATATCAACCATGACACAGAATCGCGATCAAGCTATAAGATTTTTCAGGTTACCGTTATATATTTTGCATTCACATAGCAACATCCAATTCTGAGATCAAGTCTCAAACTGAAGTTTGATGCCTTGATTTTACCTCTCTTCCGTATGTTATGGTTGGTAAAGGGGGAGACTGAGTAATGCCGCATTATGTATTAAGGTACCAGGTTATTTGCAGGGAACCTACAAGTACTTGTACATTCTTACTTCTAATAGAATATAACTATAATATATGGGCCTCAACCATCACCTTAAGGTATTGGTTGAGATGGTTCATCTATCAGGGTATCAGAGCCAGAGTGACCGACCGTGTTCAAACCTTGGCAGCCTCCAATATCTCGAAAATCACCAAGTGAAAAAACCCGCACATGGTATGGGGGGCCTGTGCACTAACCAACCACTCTTCAAGCCCAATGGGTATTCGAGTGAGGGGGCATAATAGAATATAAATATAATATATGAGACTCAACCATCATCTTAAGGTTTTGGTTGAGATGGTTCATCTATCAACTTCCTCATAACTTTAGTAGTTTAGTTGATACTGTAGATAAAAATACATCAGCAACCTGGTTTTGTAGATGACATGATGTGTATTGCGACGTTATCAGATCATTTATAGAGCTGAGAATTAAGAGATGCAAGATGGTGTCATACTGTCATCATTATATGTTAATTTTTGTAGGTGTTTGAAGGATAACTAAGATATACTCCTAATAATAGCTAAGTGCTCCCTTGTAAGGGCATGTGTTTCCCTAATGAGTAGTTTTACAATATCTGAAAGTAAACCCGTCCTATAAGAGACTTTGGGTATCAAATCATGTGAATAGCAAGTGTTTGAGTAGTGGGCACCTCTCTCATACATTCTTGAATACATTTCTTCATTGCAGTACTGCGGGAGAAGTTTTATCCATGATGGAATTGACTCGCCAGTTTCTTCCCCTCAATATATTGATCCATATGTTCTCCTTGAAGAAGAGAAGATCATTCAGTAAGCCATGTCCAGCAGCATCAGCCTTGTCGGGGTTGGAGTCGGCGATTTCAGTACCAGGACTGATCTCTCTTGAATCTTGATCACTACATCTGTAAACTAATTGCACTTCTTGGTCATCCTTCTATATTTAAATATTTGATGGTATAAACGTTGTACTTTTATTCTGGTTGGATCAGATGTAAGTATAGGTAGCCAATGTTTTAGGGGGGAAAGCGTAGTAAAAACTTTGTTAAGAACACAAACTCGTAAAAGCATTCATACAAACTACACTCTGTTTTTTAATTGACAGATGGAAAGAGAGGTTTTTTTTAGCAGCTGTAAAATAAAAATCCCTATATAGATGACATTTGACTCATTTGGTCAAATGTAATTATTTTAGCGAAAACGTAAATTAAAGCGATACAATTACAACTTATTAAACTAATTCGGTAGATGGGGTGTCGGGTAACTGCAAAAAGTTGGTGGAGTGCGGTAGCTTGGACTTGAGCTTCATCATGCACGTCATCAACATGGTATAGGACTCCCAAAGACCATCAGGACATTTGCTCTGACGAGCAATGGGAACAAGATGCACTTACACCACGAGGACGTAGAAAGGGAAAGGTGAAAGCAAGCCAAACCAGTGATACCAGGTTCGGAGTTCGAAATGGGGTCGTTCGCGGCCCAGGTCGCTGGAATTCGCGACCTAGAACGCTGAGCCAAGCGAACTCTCCCATGGAGAAGATAAAGAAAGGCTCGCAATGTTGAAAGTAACTGAAAATGTAAAAGAAATAGATTTCATAGTAATTATTAATGAAGGGAATAAAGATTAAATTTTTTTTTTATTAAGCAAGAAGGTGAAAGATTGGTGGAAGAAGGTAGATTTATGGGGAAGACTGAAATATTAATATTTTTTTACCTTGCTTTTAATAGGGGGAGACGTGTTGTCTTCTTGGTAATAGGAAGTGACATAGTAATTTATTGCTTTTTAACACTAATAGGAGGACTAATGGGTAATATTTAATTCTTTTTTCAGATTACGTGGGCCAGATAGTGGGTAGGCCTTTTTACAAGTTACAAGTCCATTAAGACTTTGTTTATTTTTAATTTAATTTCTTTTGAGTTTTTTTTGAAAAAGTCTTCTATTGTAACTTCACCCCCAAACATAAATTATGTTAATTCCCCATATCAGTCGAACCCAGTATGAGGGAGGTAGCGATCTTCGAACTCGAATCCGTTTTCCGAATCGAATCGAACCGAACCCCGAACCATGTAACCTTGAGCCAAACGGACTTGCCTCGAACGGAGAAAAATCTCCTACATCTTGAAGAACCAGCTTGACAGACCAAAGATCAATAACCCAAGTAGCCTCACCAGCAGTCAAACCAATACACAAATTGCTCCTCAACCAAACGCTTGGCCAAAATCACTGTACGAATCCATCCTACGATGCAACCATCATAGACCTCCTACCGACATCCTGCCAAACCAACACTGCTACCAAACCCCTACTCGACCCTACCAAGTCACTGTTGGAGTGAGTGTCCTCAACAATAGTGCGATCACTTAATTAAATCTCAATAATAAGAATACAAAGGGATGATGAATATTATAGTCAACTGGTCAACATAAATCGGTAATGATTGGCTCAATTGAGTTCGACGTTACTGTCGTATGACGGTGGTGATCAGTTGATCCCTTGAGGTCACACCTAAAGGACAATCCCCTAATCGTGTACATTAATTAATTGTATAGCGATACAGATTAATTAATCCTTTAAATTGAACTAAGTTTATATTGTAAGTGAGAATTATATCTTATTGTAATATGATTAAATAAGATTTATTTTTAGTAACTTAATTGTTATATTACTAACAATGCATTATGTTTATGAAACATTTGAGATAAGCAAAATTGGTTGATTATAATTACAAATTGTTGTAGATTATATTAACCAAATATGAGATGACCCATTTTATTTACATGTAATTATAAAATGTGACTTAAAATGTTAAGTCTAATTATTTGTTATGAAATTGCATTTAAATTGGTTAAATACACATTTATAAGCAAAATTACATGTCACATGTCACGTGACAAATGACAAAATCACAAAATAAAATGGACACCCATGTTATATGGGTGCACCGGTTTTAGTGGGGTTAGGGTAGGGGTTTAGGTATTATTAGTTGCTCTAATTAAGAATTAGACACGATAATTAAAACCTAGACCTAGACTATGAGCTAGTGTATTGTTAAGAACAAAAGCAAAAAACAAACTCTTCCCCATGAGCATGTGTGGCCGGTTGGTACATGCACTAATAAGAGGAATTTTTCCTTCTTATATACACGACTTTTATCTCATAATGGTATGCTAGTTATCTCTCTAAAAAAAATACTCTCTTATCTCACAAAAGAAAACTTAGAGAAGTTTTTCACCAAAATTGAGTTCATATTTCTCTAATAATATACTAGTGTAGTAATAAGAATTATTGGATGATTTTTAAAGGATACTACTTATCATACTAGTGTAGTGTTTTAGTAGTGATTAAGGGTAGTCTTGGTGCATATAATAAAAGGATAGTTTCTAAATTGAAACTTGAAAGTTCATCCATATTATTGTAAGCTCAAGAACAAGGTTTGGAAGGTGTCCAAGTCTTGTGCCCATATCATCTAAGAAAAATGTAAGGAAAAGTTTCTTCTTGTCTTTGTTTTTGTTATGCATGCATAAGATCTTTATAGTTTAAGAGTTAAGTATTCATAAAATGTTATTAAAAATGTCTAATATTGAGTTTAAGAAACTTACAGTCACCCCCCTTAGGAAAAACCACCAAATGACCTCACTACATAATGACGATTCCAAAGATCATAATACCAATCGAAACAGCCCAACCGCAACAGCCTCGGGCCAAAGCCCACCGAAAACCCCAACCCCAACAGAGACTCACAAAGTCCAGACCTTACATGCATGCAACCAGTTCAACTTGACCCACATAAAAAACGGAAACAAAGACCAAAACGGACACAAGAAACAGTACCGACATGTGGGGCAAGGGGCAAGGAGCAAGAGGGGACACCTAATCGGTCCAGACCCGTAACCGTAAGGGAAAAAGACACAAACTAGATGAGCTATACCCATCAACAAGACCCAACACAAGTAGTTACAAGAGAACTCAAACCAGGACCGGGGGGAGGGGCAAGAGGGGAACACACCTGAGTTGCATGCAAGGCCGACAACATAGAGAAGGGAGATCAACAAATTGAAGGAGGGGACAACTGATGTGTGTCTTTCATATGCGTTTATTCCCTTATTTGACACGCATTTCTATGCTTATTACTTAGCTTTTAGCTATTATTATTCCTCTATTTGCTACTTTGGGTTGTGTTGTAGTTTTATAGGTTATTACCCAAAAAGGAGCAAATGCAAGTCAAATCCTATCAACAAAGTAAGTTTGAAGGAATTTCAAGAGCCTTATGTCACTAGTGTCAAATTTGAAGAGCCATATCTCAAGATCTACAATTAATAATCCAGTGAATCTAATTGGAGATGAAATCTTATCCTCTTAGCTTTCCAACGCCACCAAAAATGCATGATTTGACCAAGTAACGAAGAAATGACGGCCTCTTGAAGTTCGGTGCGCATTGCAGGAAATTCGCCATACTTTTAGTCGATCGACTACCTGAAGTTGTCGATCGACCACTTGAAGAATTTAGTCGATCGAAAGATCCCATTAGTCGATTGACTAAAATCATCACGACATCCTTTTTAGTCGATCGACTAGACCATTTGGTCCATCGACTAATTCTAGTAATCAGACGGTTATTTCGTGGCTCTGGCCCATTAGTTACTTAATTACTCTAGCTTATGGGTTTAGTATTTAAGCCTTATAAGACAGAATAATTAGGGCATCTCTTTTACACTGTAAAACATCTCTTTTCCTTTGAGCAACTTTAGATCTAATAAATTGGAATCGATCTTTCTTCCTTTTCTTTTGGTATTGAATCTTTCTCCTTTAGTTTTAATTCCTTCTTCTTAATTCCTCTTTCCTTGTTCTTTCTCTTTATTATTTAATTTATTAGATTGTTAATTGTTCTTCCATCTTATTCCGTCATGTTTAATTCAATTCTTATTGTTATAGTTAATTTCATTAGATCCAACATGAGTAGCTAGTTCTTCTATGCTAGGATTTAGAGGAACTGCGGTTATGCGATGATATATTGTTAGATTATTAGTTAAATCATAATTATTGATTTGTTTTGTTAAATCATAATTATTGATTTGTTTTGTTAATCGTTGCCTTAATTGTTAGTAAATTGGTTAAATGCATGTGACTGATTTATTAGTTTGTTAAACCTTGACCTAGATCGTAAGATATGGAAAGGGTAGAACTTGCAGCGAACAATAGAATGCCCTAATTAGAGCGAAAGCTAAATTAGTAATTCTAGGGTGAATAGTAGACCGAAAGGAACTATTCCTTACCTTTCAGACCATGTTTATGTTAATCTTCTAATTCTATCATTGATCATCGTTGACCGTGGTAACCCGATATCCTAGCTATTTCTCTTATTATATTTTAATCCACTTTCTTCCTTTATTTCTCTTTCCTTCACTACTTGTAGTTTAGACAACAAACAATTTAAACCCCCAATTTGTTACTTAGACAAACTTTTAATTGGCAAATAGAATTTCTTTAGTCTCCTTGTGGATACGATCCCGACTTCCTTTACTGCATTAGTTTAGGCCAGTTGGTTATCTTTGATTAGGTGTGCGATTTAGCCTGTCAAATTTTGGCGCCATTGCCGGGGAGACGGTGATAAATTATTTGTTTAATTTTAGTTTGTCTTATCTCAAGGAACGATAGTTCCTTGAGAGCATTCTCATTTCTTTCCTTTAGTGTTTGTTTATGCTCAGGTGTCCCAGGTCCGAGCTCGTACCATTCGACCCCGAACCGGAAAAGACTCTTTGTGCTAGACGGAACTTTTGGAAAGAATTACATCAAGTTGAAGAGTTGAGTACGCTTGATAGTGTTTACGCGGATTTTGTAGCAGAAACACGGTCCTTTGAAAAGGATACTTCTATTTCTGCTGTCACTACTGTAGTCATGCCTAATATAGCTAGCTATGGTTGAGCAAAACCGGTTATCCGCTCCGGTTTGCAAAACCGGAGCGGTTAACCGGTTTTAAAATTCATTTTTTTTCAAAACCGGATCCTAACCTGATTTTTTCGGTTAACCGGTTTTTTAAAAAATTTAAAACCGAAACCGAAAACCGGTTTATCCGCACCGGTTTTCATAACCGGTTTTTCATCTTTTTTTGGTAATAACCCTATTTAAGTTCAACTTCTTTATTGATTTGTTGACTTACTATTTTACTAATTTATGGAAACTTGAAAAATGAAATGGGAATTTGAGATTTTTGTTGTTTGGGCCGACTGTTTGCTTGGAAGACTGAGTTTTTTTTTTTTTTCTAAAAAAATAAACCGGTTCATAAACCGGTACCCGCTTTGAAATTTCTATGAACCGAATCCGCTCCGGTTTTTCATAAAAAAATCCGGTTCGGTTAACCGAACCGAAAAAAAACCAAAAATCCGGAGTCCATTTTTCGATTTTCGGTTCGGTTTCGGTTAAAAAATTCGGTTCGGACTTTTTTGCTCAGCCCTATAGCTAGCCACTCTGAGCCTACTCTCGACTCTATTCCTAAGGGATTTTCCCTTCCGACAGCAAACAATGGTACTTTCGATATTCGTCCCTCTTAAGTTCATTTGGTAGAGCGTAATCAGTACGGAGGTGGAGGAAATGAAGATCCTGGTCAGCATATGGAAACCTTTACGGATTATTGTTCTACTATTCCGCTTACTGCTGGGGTGACCGTTGATAAGGTGAAAGAGGTATTACTTCCTTTCTCTTTACGGGATAATGCTCGTGAATGGTATCGGTACTTGGACAAAGAACAAGCAGGAATTACAGACTGGAACACACTCGCTCTAGCCTTTTACAAGAGATTCTTCCCTCCTCAGCGTACAAATGCTTTAAGAGGGCAGATTACTAGCTTTAAACAAGTGGCAAGTGAAGATCTAAACGAAGCTTGGACTCGTTTCAAGCGGCTTGTTCGCTCCGTTCCGCACCATGGATTTCAGCAATGGTTCCTTTGTAACCAATTTTACAATGGGTTGTTTGATGATCATCGGGCTGTTCTTGATTCTGCTGCCAATGGGAGATTCCAGCAGAATATTGATGATGATAAGGGTTGGAATATCATTGAGGAAATGGCGAGACACACAGTAGAGTATGGGAATTCAAGGGGAGGTGTGCGCAAGGGTAGTGGTGAATCTAGTGCGGTTGTCGCGCAACTAGAGGTTATGAATGCTAGATTTGATAGGTTGGAGATGAGTCAGGCTCCGGGGGGACAACAGACAGTTAATGCTATGGTTCAACAAACATCCACTTGTGAGAGGTGTGGGGATGAGGGGCATTCTGCAGCTGATTGTATGACAGAGAAAGAGCAAGTGCTTGCTTTCCAACAATACAAGCAAAGCGGTCTGTTTTCCAACTTCTACAATGAACGAACTAGGGAACACCCTAATTTCTCGTGGAAAAGTCAGAACGTTTTGAACCCCACCGCAACACAACAACAAGTATATACCCCACCGCATCGTAGTCAACAACAAGGTGGTTTCCTTCACCAAAAGGCACCATCTTTTCCTCCTCCGACTCAACAACCACCTATTGTACCAACTGAAACTGCAGAACTTAAGTCCATGTTTCAATCTTTCATGGTACAATACCAAAAGAATGAGCAAGCTAAAGATGCTTCAATCAAGATGCTTGAGACACAAATGGCACAAATAGCATCTAAGCAAGCTACAAGGCAGCCAGGTACGTTGCCATCTCAGCCGGATAAGCAACATGACACGGCTAATGCAATACATCTCCGAAGCGGTCTTTCATATGATGGACCGAAGCTGCCTCAAACGACTGAAAAAGTCACTACCGAAGGGTTAGAAGCAAACCAGGAGGAAACAGCAGCAGACGAGTCTGTTGTGCCACTGCCAAATAGTCGATCGACTAAAATTTCTGAAGCTGAAACTGAACTAGGCGAAAAAAGTCGATCGATTGATGACACTAGTCGATCGACTAATCTGAATAGTCGATCGACAGACCTAAATGGTCGATCGACTATTTTTCCTGCTGGTGACACTGATTCGTTACCTGTTTCTAATGAGGCGTCTTCTACTGCCAATAAGACGTCTAGTTCTGCTCAAAAGAAGAACAAAGCTGCCGATCCGCAAATTGTTATCAAAGTTCCTTTCTCCGGGACGATTAAAGAACACAAAGATCGAGCAGCAATTTGGTAAATTCATGGAGGCCGTCAAAAATCTCCAGGTAACTGTACCATTTACTGAGTTAATTACCCAAGTCCCTTCTTACGCTAAATTTATGAAAGATATTTTGACTCCTAAGAGAAGTTTCAATGAAATGAAGACTATTGCTTTTACCGAAGAGTGTAGTGCACTCCTACAAAGCAAATCTCCACCCAAATTAAAGGACCCGGGTAGTTTTTCTATTCCTTGCACTATAGGCACCCATGTAATCGATAAAGCTTTATATGATTTGGGTACAAGTGTTAGTGTGATGCCCTATTCAGTTTGCGAGAAACTGAACATGGGAGACCTCAAAGTTACTAACGTAAGTTTACAAATTGCCGACCGAACAGTTAAAAGACCCCTAGGTGTTTTAGAGGATGTTCCTGTTAAGATAGGTAAATTCTTTATACCTGTCGACTTTATTGTGTTAGATATGGCCGAAGATACTCAGATTCCCATAAATCTAGGTAGGCCATTTTTACATACAGCAGGAGCTATTATTGATGTCAAGCATGGGCGCTTGACTCTAGATGTGGGGGGTGATAAAGTGACCTTTAATCTAGCAAATACTCTTGCCAAACCTATGATAGAGGACACTTGCTATGCTATTGATATAATTGATCACTCTGTTTTTGATGTTTAGTTGGGTCCCTTAATTAGGGACCCGTTAGAGGCTTTGATGGTTTTGGATGCATGTGCAGATAACCCGGAGAACAATGACGTTGTGTTGGGTATGCTAGAAGCCGCTTTGGAAGGTCGTGACCTCACAAATGCTGAAGGAGAAACGGTAAAACGATTGGTAAATACTTCTTGTGCTGTACAAGTAAAAACACTTGAACTTAAACCTCTCCCTTCTCATCTTAAGTATATGTTTTTAGATGAGTATAAGAAATACCCAGTCATTGTTAGTGCTAAGCTTTCTAATAACCAACTAAATGCTTTGTTGGATATCCTAAATAAGAACAGGAAAGCCTTGGGTTACAGTTTGGATGACTTGAAAGGAATCAGTCCTGACATTTGTATGCACAGAATTGAATTAGAGGAAGGACACAAGCCTTGCAGGCAAGGTCAGCGTAAGTTGAATCCGAAAATGCAGGATGTTGTGATGGCAGAGGTAATGAAATTGCTAGATGCATGTATTATTTATTCTGTTGGCCATTCTAAATAGGTGAGTCCAGTTCAGGTAGTCCCGAAGAAAGGAGGGACTACAGTGGTAAAAAATGATAAGAATGAATTAATACCAACTAGAGTTGTCACTGGATGGCGAATGTGCATTGATTATAGACAATTAAACGTCGCCACAAAAAAGGATCATTTCCCCCTCCCTTTCATTGATCAAATGCTAGAAAGGTTAGCTTCCCATAAATTTTTCTGCTATCTAGATGGATACTCAGGGTTCTTTCAGATCCCTATCCACCCAGATGATCAGGAAAAAACGACTTTTACTTGCCCACATGGTGTTTTTGCTTATCGCAGAATGCCATTCAGATTGTGTAATGCCCCAGCTACCTTCCAAAGGTGCATGATGGGGATATTTTCTGAGTATATCGAGTCGATAATGGAAGTTTGTATGGACGATTTCAGCGTCTATGGAAGTGATTTTGATACGTGTTTGACTAACCTTGATAAAGTTTTGCAGAACTGTATCGAGGTTAACTTGGTTCTAAACTGGGAAAAGTGTCATTTCATGGTCAACGAGGGAGTTGTCTTAGGGCATTTAGTTTCTGACAAGGGCATCCAAGTTGATAAGGCAAAAGTGCAAGTGGTAGAGCAATTACCACCTCCCGTAAATGTTAAGGGAGTTAGAAGTTTTCTTGGCCACGCCGACTTTTATCGCCGGTTTATTAAAGACTTCTCGAAAATTGCTAAACCACTTACACAATTATTGCTCAAGGATGCCCCATTACTAATGAATGCCTTTCTAAACTGGGAAAAGGCTTTGAGTGCAATTTACTATGCGAGCCGGACATTAGATGAGGCTCAAGTGAAATATGCCACCACAGAAAAAGAATTGCTAGCTGTGGTATATGCGCTAGAGAAGTTTCGATCTTACTTGTTAGGTTCAAAAGTTATTATTTTTACTGACCATGCAGCACTGAAGTACCTTCTTGCTAAGAAAGAAGCCAAGCCAAGACTGTTGCGGTGGATACTCCTACTCCAGGAGTTTGATTTGGAAATTCGAGATAAGAAGGGAGCTGAGAATTTGGTTGCCGATCACTTATCTCGCATACCATCGCAGGAAAAAGGGAGATTCTTTACCTATTAATGATTCTTTTCCTGACGATATTCTGATGGCTATTACTAATGAAAATCCGTGGTATGCTGATTATGCTAATTTCATTGTAGGTAATCTATTGCCTCCTGACTTGTCTTTTCAGCAAAGAAAGCGTTTCCTTCACGACGTGAGGCATTGCTTTTGGGACGATCCTTATTTATTTAAGGAATGCACGGACGGTCTTTATCGACGGTGTATACCGCAGTGGGAGACCAAGGCAATCCTAGAAGCATGCCATTCTTCATCTTATGGTGGTCACCACGGTCCGTCTCGAACCGTGGCTAAGGTACTTCAATCTGGTTTTTATTGGCCCTCTATGTTTACAGACGCTAAGGATTTTATGGTAGCTTGTGATGCATGTCAGCGAACAGGAAATATATCTAAGCGGCATGAGATGCCTCAAGTAGGAATACTAGAGGTCGAGGTTTTTGATGTCTGGGACATTGATTACCAAGGCCCATTCCCGTCCAGCAAAGGTAATAGATATATATTAGTCGCCGTTGATTATGTATCCAAGTGGGTAGAGGCTGTTGCCTCGATCCATTGTGATGCTAAGACTGTCATCCAACTGTTTAAAAAGGTAATTTTCCCTCGCTTTGGTGTCTCTCGGGTTGTCATTAGCGATGGAGGTATGCATTTTAAAGAAAAACAACTTTGTGCTTTATTGTCTAAATATGGTGTTTCACACCGTCGTGGTTTGGGATATCACCCTCAAACTAGTGGTCAAGTAGAGGTTTCCAATCGGGAAATCAAAGAAATATTAGCAAAAGTTGTCTCTAAATCTCGAAAAGATTGGAGTATGAAACTGGATGATACCTTATGGGCCTATAGAACTGCATTTAAGACACCAATTGGCACTTCACCATATCGATTAGTCTATGGTAAATCTTGTCATTTACCCGTAGAATTAGAGCATAAGGCTTGGTGGGCCATTCATGAATTGAATTTTGACAACAAACTTTGTGGTGAGAAACGTTTGTTGCAGATAGATGAGCTGGAGGAGTTCCGGATGAATGCCTATGAAAGCTCCGGAATATACAAAGAGAAGACAAGACGGTGGCATGATAAGAGACTTATACCGCGAGAGTTCAAAGTTGGTGAGAAAGTATTGCTATTCAATTCCCGACTCCGCCTTTTTCCTGGTAAACTGAAGTCCAGGTGGTCTGGCCCCTATACGGTAACTTTTGTTTCTAAGTTTGGCTCAGTCGAGTTAGAAAACTCTGAAGGCAAGCGGTTTAAGGTAAATGGTCATCAAGTAAAGCATTACTATGGAACCACGGATTCTATTGGAATGATCGAAGTATTATACTTCGACCATATTGATGAACAAGCCAATTGAGGTAACAAGGTCGAGCGGGACCTCATAAACCAGCGCTTACCGGGAGGCAACCCGGATAGTATTAAGCTTGTAAGTTTGAAGTTTTTGCTATTAGCTTAGTTTAGTTTAGCTTTGTGAGTTGAATTACTTTTAGTTATTAATTTAGCTTCTTAGTGCTTGTCTTTAGCTTCGTTTGAGTGTTAAGTGAGAATGAGGGAGTGACTTTTGACTAAAGGGTGCATTAAAGGAAATCGTGTCGCGCAATTTCTTAGAACGAAGAAAGATGAGCAGCGTTTTCATCAGAAAAGTCGATCGACTGAAATGTTTGGTCGATCGACTACTTTTGCTGAAAAAGGTTTTTTTTTGCAGGATTTAGTCGATCGACTGGGTTCTGAGGTCGATCGACTAATATTGCTGAGACTGATTTTTCGCGAGTTTTAGTTGATCGATTGACTTTTGTTGTCGATCGACTAATTATGGTAGCTATTGGTTTTTTGCCAGATTTAGTCGATAGACTAAATATTGCGGCCGATCGACTAAATCAAGGCAAAACTAAAAAATAAAATCGAATATAGCTGCAATTTGAACCCCACCGCAACACTTTTCTTTATTCATTTCTTCCTTCGTCCTTCTTCTTCATTTACACTGCCACTCTCAAGTTCTCCCTCTTTCTTCCACTTAATCACTCTCATTTTTTACTTCTATCCATTCCTAACCCTCACAAGTAATTTTTATTGCTTTAATTCCCTTCCATCATTCATTACTACTACTTTCCAATAATTCTAATTGAAAAAAATTAGGGTTTGAGTTTTCAATTGATTTGGGGATTTCTGAAAAATTACATGACTAACCATTAAACTTTACTTGTGATAGCTAACTATGGAAGGAGGCAAGCGACGTAGAATGACCACCGGACAAACCTCTAGGCGCCAGACAGCAGTTCCGACGCCGACCGCAGAGACGAGCATGTCAGGCAATGACGAAGCTCCAGTAGACCCGCGTACCGCAATAATACAACACGAACATTTAGATAGTCTACCTGACTATCCGGAGGTAATCTTTGAATCCCAAACTCAAAAGAATCGGTTTGAATCACTCTCGCACAATCCTATTGTTCCCTCGCGTTTTCTTGATCGTGAGACGCTAGTGGCTTTCGGCCTCTACGATAGTGTTATAGGAATTATGAATGGTACGGGGATGTCGGGTTTAATTCAAATGAAAGAATACACTTACCAATCCCCTACCCTTTAGTTTTTCAGCAGTTTCTTTTTCTCTTTTGCTGATTTTAAGGCAAATGCGAATGCCGCTTGCATCCGTTTTCGCCTTCTTAATAAGCCCTTTACTTTTTCCTTACCCGATTTTGGTGCTCTTCATGGTCTACATAGTGAGGGGAATTACAATCCCCCTAGAAAATTGATTCAGCCACTCTGGGCTGCCCTTTCCGACCACCATACTGGTAGGAAGCGGGGCCTGTTTGTGCATCATCCGGCTGTAAGTTATTGGCTTCTTTTAATTGCAAGCACGATTTTTGGACGAAAAGAAGCCAATAACGTAAACTCGGATGAGCTTCATTTCTTGGGTGGCTATCTAAATATCGATAGTGGTCCCCCGTTTTTTCTAAATGTAGCCTATCTCCTCGCTCAGCACTTTGTTAATGTTGCAGACGGGATTTTGACTTCTATCTACCTGTGGGGGGGTGGTCACCCATATCGCTAAACTGTTGTTTCCCGACTTCCCTAGGGGTATGTTACCCATTGGTCATGAAAACCAATTTTTAGAAAGCGCTCGTTTACTCGATCGGTTTTTCATGTATCACATAAATTGGATCTTAGATGACGGGACGTGGAAGATCTCCACGTCCACCTCAGTGACTTTGCCTTGCGACTCTTTACCTCCTTTGACCCCTCTTCCTTTTGTCGCACGAAAGGCATCTCGACCACCTGTCCCCTCATACTTTTTACCTTACATTCTGCCGAGGAGGGCTGCTGGTCGTAGTCATGAACGAGAGATGGGGCAGTCATCTACACCTGCTCCTACTGGACCTTCCTCGGGTTTTCCGACCCATTTATTACCTCCACCCCCTTTTGTGCCCCCTTCGGTCTTTGACCAAGGGGCACGTGACCGTATGCTACTTGATTTAGGTAGCAGGATATCGCAGATGCAGATGAACCAGGCCTTGGTTGGGTTCCCTATCTATGAGTCCTACATACGTAGCGGTCGACTACCACATGATAGGACCCACCCTTCTTACTACCGCTATCCGGAGGGTGGCTATCCCAACGGAGCAGCCACGGAGGCGGGTGTTAGTGACGAGGACGCTGAGTCAGAGGAGGAGGAGAGCGATGGTTAGTAGGAGCTTGATGCGACCTCCCTTATTGTCTGCTGGTTTCGGGAGGTCATCTTTGTATATAATTGTAAGTTTCTTTATCATATTTTACTTTATCTCATCTTGCACCCCTTTCCCTTACATGCTGCTGCTGCTGATGTTTGTTTGCTAAACACAATGAGGTCATTGTGTGATTTGGTTTGGGGAGGGTGTGCATCTGTCTTAGTTTGCATCCATCTGCATTTTATTGCATTTCGGCATTCACGTTTATTGCATTTCTGCATGCATAGTTTCAAAAAAAAAAAAAAAATTGAATCGTTGCTAAAAATACAAAAACATGTTTATTTTTGCATTTAGGTCGAGTCGGAACGGTTGAATAACAAAGATGAAACCGCTTCTATGCTTTTATAGTCTAAGCCTTGCGTTGTTAATGCCGTCATGCACAATCATTTGCACAATCTACGAGTTTTTGATTAAATTTTACTGAACGAATAGACTTGACTTGATATCGGCAACCTACTTAAACATTCTAAGGAATTAGAGCCTTCTTAAACTGATGACATTCATGATCAGTTTCATCTAAGATGTGAGTAGGACTCCTTATAAGACATGTAACATTAATTTGCATAAGCATGATATCTACCTCTTAGTGCCTGTATGCATTCAGTTTGTAGAAGGTGACACATGTGGAGAGGCAAATCCTTTTTTCTCATATTTTACCCTTAAACTTCACTAGCCAAATTGACCTATTTTTACCCGATTTGTTTTTTAACTACAATCCAAAATTAGCCTATCTTAGTCAAGCTAGTTTAATTGTTTGTATTGGGTACGTATTTGATCGCTAGTTTGGTATTTCAGTTTTGCAATGAGAAAGGGTTGCTAATTTGAGAATGAAAATGAAAAAAAAAAAAAAAAAAAAAAGAATGAAAGAAAAAAAACCAACACTCGAAAAAAAGAAATAACATGAAATAAAAGAGTTGTTGAGTGTTGAAAAAGAAAAGAAAGAGGAATGTTTATACTCCCGTGCTTGTCCTTATACATTTTTGGGGAGTCGTGTTGTGTGTATTGAGTTATGCCGAATTTGGCATCGATCTTAATTTTAAATTGGGTTTATAAGGCGTATGAGTGTACTAATTGGTTGCGGTTGTACTAGCTTGGCTTTACCTCCACATATCCAAAATCTATTTTGCCCCTTTTTACCCAATTACCTCACCTCACACTATATGTAAGTCCTCGGCATGTGTCTTAGTCCAGGTTGGTTGGAATGCATATGTACAGTCGGTAGAGGTACTTATCATGTTAAATTGCATGCATGCTCTTATAGGTCGCAGTTAGGTGAGTGACTATTTTCTCTCTTATCCTACAAATTTTCTCACCATGTGCTTTGAATGAGTGATGAGTGACCCGTGAGAGTCCGATATATACAAGTCTTGCAAAGTCGACAATTCAGTTTCATTTATCATTGATCTAACTCGTTTGCATTTGGTTTAGTGCCTTGGTGTTAGCTTTTATGCATTAAACGGGTTTAGACACTAGAAGTCTAGTTAGCTCTGAGCTTTTTCTTCGTTCTATTAGATGAGTTTATTGTCTTAAGTCTTTGCTTGCTTGGGGACAAGCAAGGGTTTGGTTTGGGGAGGTTTGATGCGTGTCTTTCATATGCGTTTATTCCCTTATTTGACACGCATTTCTATGCTTATTACTTAGCTTTTAGCTACTATTATTCCTCTATTTGCTACTTTGGGTTGTGTTGTAGTTTTATAGGTTATTACCCAAAAAGGAGCAAATGCAAGTCAAATCCTATCAACAAAGTAAGTTTGAAGGAATTTCAAGAGCCTTATGTCACTAGTGTCAAATTTGAAGAGCCATATCTCAAGATCTACAATTGATAATCCAGTGAATCCAATTGGAGATGAAATCTTATCCTCTTAGCTTTCTAACGCCACCAAAAATGCATGATTTGACCAAGTAACGAAGAAATGGCAGCCTCTTGAAGTTCGGTGCGCATTGCAGGAAATTCGCCAGACTTTTAGTCGATCGACTACCTGAAGTTGTCGATCGACCACTTGATGAATTTAGTCGATCGACAGATCCCATTAGTCGATCGACTAAAATCATCACGACGACATCCTTTTTAGTCGATCGACTAGACCATTTGGTCGATCGACTAATTCTAGTAATCAGACGGTTATTTCGTGGCTCTGGCCCATTAGTTACTTAATTACTCTAGCTTATGGATTTAGTATTTAAGCCTTATAAGACAGAATAATTAGGGCATTTCTTTTACACTGTAAAACATCTCTTTTCCTTTGAGCAACTTTAGATCTAATAAATTGGAATCGATCTTTCTTCTTTTTCTTTTGGTATTGAATCTTTCTCCTTTAGTTTTAATTCCTTCTTCTTAATTCCTCTTTCCTTGTTCTTTCTCTTTATTATTAAATTTATTAGATTGTTAATTGTTCTTCCATCTTATTCTGTCATGTTTAACTCAATTCTTATTGTTATATAGTTAATTTCATTAGATCCAACATGAGTAGCTAGTTCTTCTATGCTAGGATTTAGGGGAACTGCGGTTATGCGATGATATATTGTTAGATTATTAGTTAAATCATAATTATTGATTTGTTTTCTTAATCGTTGCCTTAATTGTTAGTAAATTGGTTAAATGCATGTGACTGATTTATTAGTTTGTTAAACCTTGACCTAGATCGTAAGATATGGAAAGGGTAGAACTTGCAGCGAACAATAGAATGCCCTAATTAGAGCGAAAGCTAAATTAGTAATTCTAGGGTGAATAGTAGACCGAAAGGAACTATTCCTTACCTTTCAGACCATGTTTATGTTAATCTTCTAATTCTATCATTGACCATCGTTGACTGTGGTAACCCGATATCCTAGCTATTTCTCTTATTATATTTTAATCCACTTTCTTCCTTTATTTGTCTTCCCTTTATTTCTCATTCCTTCACTACTTGTAGTTTAGACAACAAACAATTTAAACCCCCAATTTGTTACTTAGACAAACTTTTAATTGGCAAATAGAATTTCTTTAGTCTCCCTGTGGATACGATCCCGACTTCCTTTACTGCATTAGTTTAGGCCAGTTGGTTATCTTTGATTAGGTGTGCGATTTAGCCTGTCAACAACGGAGTACCCGGTAATTCACCAACGAAACCACAAACCCTGTTGATCATCAAACGACCCCGACGAAACCATAATGAGGTCAGATCAGAAGGCCACAAAAGAAGTAGTAACGATTTGCCGGAGATAGGCCAAGAGATGGACCCATCTCCGTCGAAAGAGTAAAAGGAGAAAGAGGAGGTAGTGTGTGTGGAAGGTGGAGGCAGCGGATCAAGATGGGGTTTCTTCTTTGTTTTTGTTTAGAGAGAAGGTGGACGAGTTCTTCTCTCTAGAAAAATAATGACATCAGGATGGAAAGAGAGATTAAAACATAGCTTTTCTAGCAATATTGTGAGTTATCCTACAGTAAGTCTCGATGAGAATTTGTGCCATAATTTCTTATTTGAAACGGGTCACATACTACCACATGGTGATTAATAAAGATGGAAATTTTGGTATTTTCTAGTAAACAAGTGGGAGAATCTTGTAACGGAGGCTTCCCGTTAGCCAATGGTTAGTTGTTTATGGCGATAAGAACGAAATATAACGAATAACAAATAAAGATGACACATAAATATACGTGGTTCATCAGTAAAATAACTGGCTATGTCCACCTGGAAGGAGATCAACTTTTACTATTGTGGAGATAATAGTACAAAAGTAGACTGGTACACGCACGCTACTAAGAGCCAAAAGTGTACCCAATTCTACCAACAAATAGTAATAGGACAAATGATCTTGAGGCCAGCAAGATACGAATAGACTCCTTCGATCTCCAAATTCAGAAGAACGCCAATCTATTTGAGCTCGAAACAAATTGAAGCTTACTTACAAAGGGAAACTCACAAATCAGCTCTTATAAGATTGTGCTCACAAATATTATCTCCACCTCCTTCCATTAATCTAGACTAATATTAGGGTCTTTATATAGATTTATTTCACCCTAAATAAGAGATTAATTCAAAAGAGATTTATATAGATTTATTTTACCCTAAATAAGAGATTTATTTGGAGCAGGAAATGAAGTAGAAATTAATTCAAAAGAACCGACAATGAAGAATGAAGCAAGAAGGATTGATATTGAGGCAAAAATAAATAAACTGAAAATGAAGAATAAAAATTTGAGATTGGAGGTGATAATGTTGAAGGTTGAAGTAAATAAGCATTCAAAAGGGGAGATAATTGCAAGGTTTGGATTAATATATTCTTGGATCATATTTGCATTTAGTTGGATGTTTAGGAATTGAATGTAATTATTTGATGTTTAGGAATTGAATGTAATCTTTGAATGTATTAAAGCAATAATGTATGAAAACAATTAGTTGAAAGAATGCAATTTTATTTCAAAGCAATAAACTTGTCTATTACAAAAAGGGGAGATAAAGTTAGAATGATTAGAATTAGGGTTAACATAACATAACCCCTTGCTCAAGAAATAGATTAGATTTCCAGATACTTGAAATCGCGACTTACTCGATCGGGTACACGGCTTACTCAACCGAGTTGACCAACTCAACCGAGTTCAGAGGCACTCGGTCGAGTGACACTGAAAACCAACCAAAAGACTGATCAGGTACCCCCCCCCCCCTTCGGTCGAGTTACACTCTTACTCGAACAAGTAACCACCAACTCAGTCGAGTCACACCCATACTCGACCGAGTGACTGCTAACTCGGTCGGGTCACACCAATACTCGACGACTACTAACTTGATCGATTGACAACTCGACTCCTTTAGATACTTTGTAAATAAGGGCGGAGAGAGAGCATATTAAATTGTCAATAATCAGCCAACCAAGTGTTTTTTAGATTTCTTACTTGCATTTGTTTCTTATGTGACTTTGGCAATATCATAAAAATACTTGTAATTGAGATAAGGATGATCATGACAATGGTCTGGTTAACAGTCTCATCAGGAGGTTCATTTTTTGATCACCTGAGCTGGAAGTAGGTAATTCATCCTTGGTGAGGTTTGACCGCGAGAAATGACCTCGGGTAGTGGTCCCCTCAGAAGGTTCATTCTTCAATTTGGCGTTGATTGAAAATAACATCAATTCATTGTGGGTTGCAATTTCTCTCTCTAACTTTCTCTCCAACCTTTTTCCTTTGAACCTTTAATATCTGATAAAATAAATACTCCGTATACATCATGTAGGGTCGGGAGGCAAGTGGATTAAACAAAATAAAGGATAAAGATAATTTAGTTGGCTTGAGAGAAGAAAGTAGAAAATAAGGTTAAAAAGATAAGGTTGATAGTAATAGGGATACAACAATTCAAATCCGGGTCTACTTTAGACAATTCATAAATGGATCAAATCACAAGTTGTACCTCCACTAAACAACCCAAATTCGAAAGAAAAAGCCCATATTTAAAAAAACCCTAAAATGAACCCCGAATAAAACCCTAGTGACACAACAACAACACACTACTCCCCATTTCATTTGATTTGATTCGTATTCGCCGTCAGTCGAAAAAATGGGAAGAGTAATCCGCGCACAACGTAAAGGAGCAGGGTCCATCTTCAAATCCCACACACACCATCGGAAAGGAGCCGCAAAGCTCCGCACCCTGGACTTCGGCGAACGCAATGGTTACTTGAAGGGTGTGATCACAGACATCATCCACGACCCAGGACGCGGCGCACCCTTAGCCAAGGTGACCTTCAGACATCCCTTCAGGTATAAGCATCAGAAGGAATTGTTCGTTGCTGCTGAAGGGATGTATACTGGTCAGTTTCTATATTGTGGGAAGAAGGCTAATCTAATGGTTGGTAATGTGTTGCCACTTAGATCTATTCCTGAAGGTGCTGTTGTTTGTAATGTTGAACATCATGTTGGTGATCGTGGTGTTTTTGCTAGGGCTTCTGGTGATTATGCTATTGTTATCTCTCATAATCCTGATAATGATACCTCTAGGTATTATTTATCATCTTTTCTTATCAATCACTTTTATTTTTTTTATTGTTTTGTTGGGAAATGTGACTGTTTATGGTATTCTTTATTTTGTTATTTTGTCGTACGATAATTACTGAAAGCATAAATAGTTTTACACATCTTTATCTTTTACCGAATTGTCATGTAAGGCCTGTCAAATTTGTCCAACAATTTGCCCTATATGCCCATGTTGGATGATATTTAACCCCTTTTTTATTTTACCCCCAGTTTTAATATTAAGACGGGTAGTTGCTAGGTTTTAGTGACTGTTACGAATAACTATCCATGGTTCCGTTCCGTGTTCTCCTGGTTGAAAATGTTCTGACTTTTGATGAGTAGTTTTGATTGAATGCTTGTGTTCATGTCATATATATTTACTGTTACTTCCGATCTCTTTTCTGATAGTATAATAGTATCTCTGTTATGAGACGATCCAAAATCTTTGTGTATCCCTCCTTTAACTGTACTTTTCTGTTTGGGTTGATCTCAAAATTTGAAACTATTGCATACTCAAATGGGTAGTCCTAGATGGGCACTGCTCAAACTGTTAAAGAGTTTCTATCTACCAATGTTTTTTGTGTATCTTTGTTAACTTTGGCTGTGAATTTTTTATTCAACTTGACACCTTGTTGTGCCCATGCTTTTAGCTGCTTTTGAGCACACGGAGCTCCTTCATTTCTTGTTTATAATGCTACTTATCTGATATTTGGCCTTCCCTTGAAATTGGTATTGTTCAGCTGCTAGAGGTCATACAATCTCACTTGTCCGACAGTCGAGTTAATCTTATATTAGACATTTCTACATGTGATTTAATTACACTCTTATTTGGTTAATGGGTATATCTCTCATATAAAATTGTCTCATAAAGTCGCTGTATTTATCATAATTACTAACACCATTTCACATTGTAGGGTCAAACTCCCATCAGGTGCCAAGAAGGTAGTCCCAAGTGGCTGCCGTGCCATGATTGGCCAAGTTGCCGGTGGTGGAAGAACCGAAAAGCCACTTCTCAAGGCTGGAAATGCATACCACAAGTTCCGAGTGAAGAGAAACTCCTGGCCCAAGGTTAGGGGTGTTGCTATGAATCCAGTTGAGCATCCTCATGGTGGTGGTAACCATCAACACATTGGTCACGCCAGTACTGTCCGTAGGGACGCTCCACCTGGGCAAAAGGTTGGTCTCATTGCTGCCAGGAGGACTGGTCGTCTACGTGGTCAAGCTGCTGCTACTGCTTCCAAGAGTGACAAGGCTTAAGTTATTTAGACATGCTTTTACCTTTGATGCTTCCTTTGCTGCCTTTTAAGATTATCTATTTTGCAGAATTCAGTCCTAAGAACATATTAAGTTTTGTTTGGAATTTTAGTAATGATTATTATGGTCTTGGAGACATGCTCGCTAGTGTTAATGTTCAATGTTTGTTATCAATCTCTTTGAATTTTGTTCTTTCTACTGCTATGGCTTTCTTTGTTCTCAACCTGACCCAAGCTTTTTGTAACTGAAATTGATGGCTTGAGCTTTTTGTGGACTGGATTAGATGATTTTTAAACGACTTAGCTTAGGGATGGAAATGGGTCGGGCCTCGTGCTAGCCTACTGTGCTAGGAGAAGAAAATGGCACGGCCCAGGTATGGGAAACTGTGCTTTGTGCTGTGCCAGTGAAATAGAAATGGCTGCCAAGGCATGGCTCATGATGTGTCGTGCCTTGGTGTGCTGAGCGTTACTGAGCAATTCCCTCTCTTTAGCCTTATTTTATTGTACTTTGAGCATGCTTGAGCGTACCAAAGCGTGCCGTATCCCAAGTGGGCTGTGCTGTGTTGTGTCGGCTGATAGCGTGCAGTGCCAATCTTGTGTCATTCTAGAATCGGCCCAGTATAGCACGACACGCTATCATCCGTGGGCAGTGTTGGTGCGTGCCAGCCCAACGGCTCGATTGCCCACTTCCATCGGGAGTGGTGCTGAACCTCTGATGTAGGCTGTAGTTAGTAGTTACTCTGTCTGCAAGACACTATGGAGTTCTGTATTCTGTTCATGTATTTTTGTTCCGGTGCTGAACCTTTTTTTTGTTGGTGGCTTTCTAGTTATCTTCACCATGTTCTTTATATGGAGGTTTCAATTTCATTTCATTTCCGCTAATTTTGGTCATTATGTTCAAACATAAATGGAGTTCGATTTCACAAAATTTTGGAGTACTCGATCAATGATTTCTTTTCAAAATTCATGGATACCTAGGGGATTTCACCTGGAAAAGAAAGTGTCCCTTACTATTGGATTCGGGTTTGTGTCAATGTACGAGTCCTTGTAGGGCTAAAAATAAAGAGGCCCTTCCGATTATTTGATATTTTGTGAAAGCTGAATTATGTTTGTAAGATATTAAGATATACGCAACACATTAACAAGAGGTAGATAATAAGATGACAAAAAAAAGGCAGGCACCCTTCATAGACATTAAGAAGAGTGAGCATCATACGAATCACTCGATTCCGATTCAAGGATATAAAACAAACTCATTAAGAAGATGTCTCAAAAGACTAATAAAACTAGGAAAACTACTTGCTTAGTACAGTGTCCTCTCACTAGCTACCATACCATTGATAATTGAAATCTAAGATATTGAATGAAAGAGCTTATACTTTGTAACGCTAACAGCCATACCCCTTATGGAAGCGACTGCAGCCAAGATGGAAACGATCAAACAAGAATAACTCAACATTTGTAGCCATATCCAAGTTGCTGAGAATCGACGAATTTTCGCTTGCACAATGTACATTTCTATAGGGAAGAAAATGGTGAGTGGCCAAAATAAAAACGCGCCGATAAGACCCAGAATGTCATTGAAAAAAGGTATGAGCATAGCCATGACGGTCATGGCTATTACATAGATTGATCGCCAAGTTAACCTGAAAAAATTGACGTTGTAGGCACCACAAAAGGGTAATTGGATAGGGTGGTCTTCGGCAATGATTTTACTTTTCGGAAATCTCATCGCGCATTGTGACTCTACAAACCCGAAAAGTGGCTGCACATATACCTACAGTATGAACAACATGACTGTAATGTTGATCTTTACAATTATTTTCGTTACGAAGCTTCCAGTAGATGCATAGATGACTTTCAGCAAATAAATAAGTCGCTTTTAAGTCGAGAAAAGTTATGTAATAAAATGGTAGTAATAGAGACGATAAGGAATTATTGGCTTACCTGAAAAGCTCCAACAAGGTGGACTACTATGAAAAAATTAGCAGTAGCAACGAGCCAATAAGGTTCATAGAACCCAAATCCAGTTAAGAAATTTCCGGGTGCATCATTACCAAACGCAGCATAACCAAGAATTCCACATAACATGTAGAAAAATGTCGTCACCAAAATACCAATTGATGCTGCTTTCTTCATCACCACATTCTCCGGCGGGTTTGGTCTTAGTGTGTCCTGTCAATTAAATCGTATTATGACGACAAAACGTTTTATATGCGATGTCTCATGATGAACACATAATGAGACATCGCATTTAGTAAACTAAATCAGATCACACATACAAAAAAGTTTTCCTGTACTTCCATTAATGTTAAAAGTTCACCTGTACTTCAATTAGAAGCATAGAGAAACCATAGGCAAACGCCATGTTTCCCAAAGCAGTCATGATGTTCCAGACCTTTTCCGCCCTTGTAACGTCTATGCCTACTACAACTCCTGTTAGTGTTGTTCTTGCATGGCTCCCACCTGAGAAAAATGTTGACGTAAACAATAGTAAATAGCACTACTCAAATTACCAGCAAAATATGACAATCAGTAAAAGGATCTGAGTGATTACTGACCTGCAACTTTGGCAATGGAAAGACCAATTCCAATGAAGGAATAACCGAAAGACATGACCGCCGCTATGATGGAGAGAAATGAAAGCTTATGAAAATTTGGAAGTTGACTCAATATTAGTTCAACAACTCCAAATATTATTATAAATGGATTGTTTTCTGTGTGGCACCCTGTTTCTTTCCCATGTTTATGAAAGCAAAAAGCTCTTTTAATTGCCCTGAAATTATAATTTTGAAAAATGTTATTCTCTACAACAATCAGTATATCATTATCTTTATCATTATGTAATTCAGTAATTGTGAAATAAAATAAACTCGAAATGAAGAGATGGACATGTAAATCACAATGATCAAAATCTTACGCCATGCTAATTGAAGCTAAAGTAAAATAAACAATATAAAATTTGTGTGAATTGTCTGTGTCTTATTCACGATTTTCTGGTTACATATATACTCACAATATATGTGTGAATACAATCTGTTAGTTTCCTAAATACAAAGATACGTAATTGCTAATTGCTAAATATAAGCTAACAAAATATAAGCTAACAAAATATATGCTAACTAATTACAAAAAATACAATGCCATATTTGACGGAGCAAATATCGCCTAATACCCCCCCTCAAGTTGGAGCTCCTAAATCGGAAATGCCCAACTTGACAAGCAACTCATGAAAATGTGTGCGGCCCAAGGCCTTAGTTAAAATATCCGCCAGTTGCGAGTTTGTATGAACGTATCGGGGAAGAATAACACCGCGGCGAATCTCGTCGCGTATGAAATGGCAGTCGATCTCGATATGCTTCGTGCGTTCATGAAAAACGGGATTGTTAGCAATGTGGAGAGCCGCTTGGTTATCACAATGCAAACGAGTTGGAGCAAGAAGATCAATACCGAGATACTTGAGCAGCCCTTTGAGCCATAAAATCTCACGGGTTGCAGCGGCCATAGCCCGATACTCTGCTTCCGTGGAGGACAACGACACCGTGGCTTGCTTCTTAGTCTTCCAAGAGATAGGAGACCCACCTAGACATACAAAATAAGCGGTGATAGACCGGCGAGTTAAGGGACAGCTCGCGTAACTCGCGTCACAGTAAGCCTCAAGAAACAAGTCCCCATCAGTTCGTAGCAATATTCCCTGACCGGGACAGCCCTTTAAATATCGTACCACGCGCAAGGCAGCCTCCCACTGCGATTGAGTCGGCTTTTGCATAAATTGGGTAAGAATATGGACCGAATAACACAATTCGGGTCGAGTGAGAGTAAGATAAATAAGTTTACCAACCAACCGCCGATATTTCGAACCATCAACAAGAACGGTATCATTAGCAAGAGCAAGGCTGTGATTTTCGTCAATTGGCACACTTGAAGGCTTACAACCGAGAAGTCCAGTCTCGGATAATAAATCGAGAGTGTATTTCCTTTGACAAAGAAACGTACCTTGAGAACTACGCGCCACTTCAATACCGAGGAAATATTTGAGCTTACCCAAATCTTTCATGTAAAAGCACTTACTCAAATATGCTTTAAAATCCGAAATAGCGCGAGAATCATTACCGGCAATTACTAAATCATCCACATATACCAAAATATGCATCTCAATAGAGCCTTTGCGAAAGCAAAATAAAGAATTGTCAGAGATACTCATAACAAAACCATAAGAAGTGAGCGCCGAACCAAGCTTAGCATACCAACACCGAGGAGCTTGACGGAGCCCATATAAAGACTTACGAAGACGACATACCTTGCCTTTGACACCATGACTGAAACCGGGTGGCATCCGCATATAAACTTCTTCCGAAAGATCTCCATGAAGAAAAGCGTTATGGACATCCATTTGATGCAATTCCCATTTCTTAATAGTAGCAACGGCAAGAAAAGTACGAACGGTCACCATCTTGACGGTGGGAGCAAAAGTTTCGGTGTAATCAATCCCTTCTTCTTGGTGATTTCCAAGGACTACAAGACGGGCCTTAAATCGTTCAACTGAGCCATCTGCTTTGCGTTTAATTTTAAAAACCCACATACAACCAATAGCAACTTTATCAGTTGGCAACGATTCAAGGGACCAAGTACCATTTTTCTCCAAAGCAAGAATTTCTTCTTCCATGGCCTTACGCCAACGTGGATCAGCCATGGCTTCCTTAAAAGACTTTGGTTCAATCTCATTAGTAATAACGGAAAGGTAAGCACGATGTGAACGTGAAAAAGAACTATAATTCACATAATGAGTTATAGGATAAAAGCTACCTGAGACGGAATTGGAGGTGGGTGTTGCGGATGAATGAGTCGTGTCAATGTGGTCCCATGGAACAAAGTCTGTATGATTTTTGTTGGGGATTTTGTCACGTTTCCCTCGACCCAAATCTGAAGGTGCCACTGTCAAAGTAGAAGGCTCTGTTTCAGCAGTTTCAGCACCCGGACTGGCAGTATGCACCACACCACTGTCCCCGTCATCAGGACCCGCAGTCACGGTAAGCTGCTGCTCAGGCGTCTGCCCAGTACCCGCGCCAGGAGCAGCATCAAGTCTTGTCAGCCCCACATCCGGTGCAGGAACAGCCTCATCATATTCATCAAAATCAGATGCAGCCGAATGACTGTCATGAAACTCCGAACCATTGCAGAAAGGAAATTCTGTTTCAACAAATGTAACATCTCTGGACGCAAAATATTGGCCCGTCTCCAAATCATATAATTTCCACCCTTTCTTCCCAAAAGGGTATCCAATAAAAACACAACGCCGACTTCGACTATCAAACTTATCAGTCGGAGCCATATTTTTAGCATAGCATAAGCAACCAAAAATTCGAAGCAAATTGAAATTTGGAGCACGGCCATACAATATTTCATAAGGCGATTTATTTTCAAGAATACGAGAAGGAGTGCGATTAATTAAATGAGCGGAAGCAAGAACACACTCCCCCCAAAATTCAAGAGGCATACAACTTTGAAACCGTAATGCACGAGCAATATTTAATATATGACGATGCTTGCGCTCAACGCGAGCATTCTGTTGGGGTGTTTTTACCATAGAAGTTTCATAAAGCATCCCATTGTCTCGAAAGTATGGAACAAGGGGCAAAAATTCGGTTCCATTATCACTACGAACAACTTTAACATCAAGATTAAATTGCCGTTTAATTAAAGCAAAGAATTCCTTCATCAAACGAGTCACTTCATCCTTAGTTCTCATCAAATAAACCCATAAACAACGGGAAAAATCGTCAACAATGCTAAGAAAATAACGAGACCCACAAGACCGATTGGGTTGATAAGGCCCCCAAACATCAACATGAATTAAATCAAACAAACGAGAAGCTTTATTATTGTTTAAAGGAAATGGTGACCGAGTTTGTTTCGCCCGAAAACAAATGTCACAAGACTTAATTGAAATATTGTCTTTATTATGAGAAACCTGAGGTAACAATTTCATAGCTTGTAAAGACGGATGTCCCAAACGCTTGTGCCAAAGCTCAATAGTCCCGGTGCCTTGAACCACATTAACACGTTTTGACTCATCCATCGGCAAAAGATAAAGCCCATCAACAAGCTTGCCCACCCCAATCCTCGTCATCAAGATAGGGTCCTGTATAACACAATCGGAATGAGAAAATTGAATATTTAATTTCCGATTCAATAGCAGCTGAGAAACGGAAAGCAAACTACACGTGAAACCAGGAACAAAAAGCACATCATGTAAAATAAGGAAAGCATTAATACGTGCTTTCCCTTTGTGAGTTGCCTTCAATCGATTACCATTAGGTAAACCCACTTCTAATGGCTGTATAACATCATATTGTTCAAATAAAGCCAAATTACCACATACATGAGTGGATGCACCCGTGTCAACAATCCAAGTCGTATTAAGCTTACCATTGAGACGAGCAAAGTTAGCCTCGAGAGTGGTCTCACCAGAAGCCGTACTTACTGTAGCAGCTATACCGCCGGTGGCAGAGCTAGTCCTCGCTCCTGCACCGTCGCCTTCACGATTGGGAGCACGACCCCTGTACCCGTATTTCACCCAACAACGATCCTCCGTATGTCCGGGTTTGGTACAGTGGGTACACACAAATCGAGGACGGCCTTGCTTCGATCCAGTCCCGTCATTACCACGGACTGCAAAAGCCATTGCAGGGCTGGAATCCACCTGTCGCTGAGTAATGGTTCGCATCTCTTCCTCCTGCACAATACGACAGTACACGGAATGCAAAGAAGGTAGGGGTTCAACCCCTAAAATAGAAGAACGAGCAGTGGCATAAAAAGGTTCAAGTCCCATAAAAAAAGTGCGAGTTTGGCGAAGTTCTCGCCTTTTTCGCAGCGTGACCGATAACCCGCATTTGCAACTGCTACAAGCACAGGAGGGAAGAGCATCATAATCATTAACATCTTCCCACAATTTCTTCAAACGACCATAATACTCCATTATAGTCTCACCAGGCTTTTGTTTGCAATCGGAAATATCAGATTCCAATTGATAAATCTTGACAGTATTTCCAACTGAAAAACGTTGCCTAATATCTTCCCATAATTCAAACGATGTGTCACGATATGAAATCGTAGAACGCAACGTTGGTTCAATAGTATTAAAAATCCATTGAATAACAGAAAAATTTACCGTCATCCAATCCTCCAAGTCCTCTGAATCATCGGCCGGTCTCTTGAGTTTGCCGTCGATGAATCCGAGTTTCCGCTTTGCACCCATACCGACACGAAAACCCTTCGCCCACTCCTCATAGTTCGACCCCTTGAGCGTAACATGAGTAATCTTCGCTCCAAGACCATCGTTGTGAGAAAGAACGTATGCTGGTTTCGTAACATGGGTTTTGGGAGGAGCGTCGCCTCCAGGCATGGTTACAAAAGGTTAAGTAACCTGTCTTCTGATACCATAAAGTAAAATAAACAATATAAAATTTGTGTGAATTGTCTGTGTCTTATTCACGATTTTCTGGTTACATATATACTCACAATATATGTGTGAATACAATCTGTTAGTTTCCTAAATACAAAGATACGTAATTGCTAATTGCTAAATATAAGCTAACAAAATATAAGCTAACAAAATATATGCTAACTAATTACAAAAAATACAATGCCATATTTGACGGAGCAAATATCGCCTAATAGAAGCCGTAATAATGTAGCCTATTGACACTCCTACAAAGATGGAATATTGAGCAATTCCGCAAAATTTGAATTTCGTTCCACCTGCATTTATACAACATACGGACTACGGAGTATAAAGTTCAAAATTTATTCCTAGGTAAAAATGACCCACGCCCTGACGGCTTCATGATAAGTATTAAAAGTATAAATAATGAAGTAAAAAAGTTCAACATATAACATAAAATAATTTTGAAATAATTACAACACTAACTAGCAATACACAAATTCTCATTGAAGGCGAACACTTTTCGTCACATGCTAAAAACGGGTCAAAATGTCAATATTAACGAAAAAGTGTGACTAACGGTTATAACTTAGAAAATGGGTCCCGTTACATTGTGTATTAGATGAGTCACATGTGGCGGCCCGTCTTTAACTTGTGACGAAATATGACCCCGTTATAAGGGAGACTTACTGCTAACAATATTAGGGTGGAAAAGTAGAATTTACCGAGAATAGATCTAACAGCTTGAGTGTAAGTGTAATGTCTTTTGCCAGTAATTATATTCCTGTAACAATCTGCCTGTAACGTAGAAGAGTACCACGTGATAACGGCGAATACAACAAGTATAATGGGCCCTGCTATCCAACCCAGTTGGGCCACGGCCCATGCTAGCGATAATACTCCTGAACCAATTACTGCTGTGATTATATGCGCACTTGCTGTCAACAGTGTACCTATATATGTTGCACCATCAAACAAAATCACCAAATTGTAATTACAATATTTCATTATACAGTATTTACATAAGCTAAATATTGATTAATTTGACGTCAATTTCATTATTAACTAAAATGATAAAAATCAATTGTCAACAGTCATGATTTACCTTTTTATATATTGTTGTTGCTGTGAATTACAGTTTCTTAATAAATTCACTTTTAGTTTTTATTACTGCCACTCAAATTGTGAGAGCGTGAATAGTGATATGCCCATATACGAAGTAATTAGTTTTAGTTTGAGTGGCGTTAAAGAAAACAATACTGACATTATCATCGCCCTTTCTTATGGTGTTATGGACCGGGATGCATCATGCATGTAGGTATTTAAGAATAAAGATTTTATCATGACTAAAGTCAATTTCATTATCAACTAAAATAGGAGTAATAAATACTCCCTCTGTCCCGGTTAATTGTTATCATTTGCTTTTTGGATACTATTCACAAAGGGAGAGAATTCTTAAAATAATTTCCAATGCATAACACAAAATATAGTCATGAGAGATCTTGTTTGATTCGTCTTAATGAGCACGTTAAAACTATCAAAACTTTATAATTTTCCCACTTATGTAGTAAAAGATATTATCAAAATGAAATGCACATTGACAAACGTGTAAAAGACAAAAGACAATAATTGACGGGATAGAGGGATTAACATTTTTTTGTTTGGAAAATGTTAACTAATATTAAATGGGAAAAAAGAGGCGGAAGGGGGTGAAAGTGGTATTACCCCTTCACAAATTCTCATTTGTAACGGATTGATCCGTCGCAAGCTTGTGACGAGTCTAATCCCCCTTACAAAGAACAGTGTGGGGGGAGAGGAAGTGGGGAGCAAATGGAGACTCCCACTTACTTTGACACTTGTTCTTTGTGAGGGGGATTCGACGGATGACCCGGTCACAGGTAAGACTTATTGATTACCCCTTGAGATCAATTATGATATTAAGCATCGTAAGCCTCGTAACTAGACCTGACAAACGGGTTAATCGGGTCGGGTTCAGGTCGGGCCAGTTCGGGTCGGGTCAATTCGGGTCTCTCATTAATTTCGGGTTAATTCGGGCCGGGTCGGGTCGTTTTGGGCTTGTTGTCGGGTCCGTTTCGGGTCAACCAGGTCGGGTTATTTCGGGTCGGGTAATTTTCGGGTCAAAGAATAAGAGATAAAATGCCATTTTAAGTCTTTTCGGTTCAATTAAAGTTATGTTTTGTCGGGTCATTTTCGGGTTGAGTGGTTTTGGGTCGGGTTATTTTCGGGTCGGGTCAGTTACGGGTTAACAAAGCTCGGGTCATTTTCGTGTCGGGTCGGGTCGGGTCAAATAAGATTTCGGGTCACATTCGGGTGTTGTAGTTCGGGTCAATTTCAGGTCACGGGTCGGGTCATTCGGGTCGGGTCAATCGGGTCGGGTTGTTTTTGCCAGGTCTACCCGTAACTTTGTGTGAAGTGAAAACCAACTCAATTTCTATCAATCACATCGTCAAATCATATTATATATAAGCTCACAATACACTGAATAGTTACTGATATTATAAAAGTATTTAAATAATTTTTAATTCATTAATATAACTTTAGTATATATTTAATATATTTATTAATTTTAATATAATTCATATACATATGAGATTATTTTTTTACAAATTTTTATTTTGTTGTAACTCAAATATTTTTTATCCCCAAAATGTATAATAAACTGCATATGAATTTTTAAATTTATAATAAATTTTATTATATGTTTATAAATTGTGTAAGTGAAGGAATTTGAGTTTTCATGTGTAATTTTGGTTGAAATAAAAATATTGGGTTGAAATTCACTTTTTTAAAAAAAAATAAATAAAAAAACTAAGTTATGAGGCTTGATTAGCATATTTGAAATTTAAAGTTGTTAATCTCGCAATCAACCAAAGAAACGGGGCTAATCACCACTTTCGCGAAGAGGTATCCGGCGGAAGTGTTGCCTAATTTACTTTAAGAAGTTATTTAAATATGAAGATAACAGAAATAAAAGAAAATGAAATACAATGAAAACGAGAGTAATATAAGAAGAGAAAAAACCTTGTCTTTCAGGACTTCCATCATCGTCCAAGTTAGATAAATTAGCTCTATTTTCAATGCCAAAACCTTCACTCATCTTTTAGAATCTTAAGTTTCTAATCTCAGATAAATGCAGTTTATCTAAGATTGTTCAGACGTTCACTTAGAATAAAGATAAATTCTCAATTTTTAAGGATTATTGAGAGTAGATAGACCAATGTACCTTGTGTAGTTGTGTGTATATATACACTCGTAGAACATATTCTCTTCATTTCTTTTACAAAATGCAGTGAATGTTTATGAAGAGGACTGTAATTAATGTAAATGAAGGCTCAAAATGGGAATTATCCTCAATGTTGTGGTCACTGGTCATAAGGTTAGCAAAAATGTGGCATTTCCAAAGTTCGTATATTAAAGGATTTCTTGGAAGGTTAGTCAATGTGATTGCATGAATTTAGCAGGACATTTAATACTATTTGGGTCATGTTCATCACTATGAGAGTCTTCATTAATGCAATCAGTTATGTGATAAGATAGGTAGAGCATATAAATTTTGATCCTATCTCAAAACGTGATATGAATTCTACCCTTTTTTTTTTTTAATTTTTAAAATGTTAGTAGTAGGACTCGCTTGTGACCGTCTTCTATAAAAACCTCTCATAATCATTCTTCCATTTGTTCTCTCACTTGCATTTTGTGAGAAGTCTTTTGACGAAAAGTGTCTGTTTTCATTGAGAAATTGTGGTAAGAATAAGGAAATTTTTTAATTGTGTTTCCAATTACATGTTTTCATTAACTATATACGGGGTACATTTTTTATAATCTTATCATAGAATATATTTCTAGCAAGAGAAAATACAATTCTCTCTTCTTCTCTTACTCTTAGAACTTGCTTGGGATGTGAGTTATTTTTGCTAGGGCATTCTCTTACTGTTGTGAAATATTTTGAGTCGCTCTTTGCCTCGAATCAGCTGGGTGAATTTGATGATCTTCTGGAGGGGGTCGCGGGAAGGGTGACGAGTAACATGAATGCTATTCTTATGGAAACATACAGTGCAGAGGAGGTGACCGAAGCCCTTAATCAAATGCATCCCTTGTAAGCCCCGAGTCCGAACAGTATGAATGCTTTATTTTTTCTAATGTATTGGCATATTGTAGGGTCGTCCGTAACTGTGACTGCTCTTAATTTTCTAAATAGGGCCCCTTTTCCGGAAGGCCTAAACTCGACTCAAATTGTGCTTTTTCCAAAAACGAAATCCCCGAATAAGATGGTAGACTTCCGACCCATTAGCCCGTGTAATGTTCTATATAAAGTTATCTCAGAAGTTCTTGCAAATAGATTGAAGCGATTCCTTGGTGACATTTTCTCAAAGAATAAAAGTGCCTTCACACTGGTGCGTCTAATAACGGATAACATTCTTGTGGCATTTGAACTTTTTCACCATATGAAGAATTCTAGAGGAGCGGGGGTCCACATGGCGCTAAAACTTGACATATTGAAAGCATACGAAAGGGTCGAGTGAGATTTTTTAGAGCGGGTCTTAGCGAAGATGGGATTTGTGAGTGAGTGGGTGGATAGAGTATGGTCAATGGATCTACATCGTCGAGTTTTCAACCGAGTAGAGGATTAAGGCAGGGGGCCCGCTCTCACCCTACTTGTTTATTCTTTGCGCAAAAGTCATGTCTAGTATGATTAGGGATGTGATGGAGAAAGGGGCGATCCATGGAGTGCGTGTTCCTCTGATGGCTCCTATGATCTCACACCTTTTTTGCGGACGATAGCTTCATTTTTGTGAGAGCAAATGGGAAGGAAGCGGGGCAGGTGCGAGACATCCTTACCAAATATGAGAGGGCATCTGGCCAGTTGGTGAGTTTGGAGAAGACTACTGTTTCGTTCAGTCGGGGTACGGCGAATTCTTGTAGGGAGGAGGTGGTGGCGATTCTAGGAGTGAGGGAAGTGGGCTAGCAAGGGAGATACCTCGGACTGCCCACGGGGATGGGGAAATCGAGGCGAGCTCCTACCAATATAATTTGGGACGAAATTGGCAAGAAAATCCAAGGATGGAAAGGGTTATTACTTAGCAAAGCGGGAAAGGAAACTTTAATAAAAGCGGTCGCACAAGCTATGCCCACTTATGCCATGAGTGTGTTCAAAATTCCTTTGGGCATTTGCAACGAGCTGTGCTCTATGGTCTCGGTCTTCTGGTGGGGTTCGGAGAAAGGTAAGTGGAAAATCTATTGGGTTACGTGGGAGAAGATGGCTAGGCCGAAATGTAAGGGAGGTTTGGGGTTTCGGAATTTCCATAAACTCAATATGGTGCTCCTTGGGAAACAAGCTTGGAGATTACTAACAAACGAGACGAGCCTTATGACGCGAGTTCTAAAAGGTAAATATTTCCCGGGCTTTATGGAGACGAATCTAGGTTCTAATCCGAGTTTTACTTGGAGAAGTATTTGGGAGGCGAGGGAGGTTCTAAACTTAGGGATAAGAAGATTTGTAGAGGACGGATGGAGCACTTCCATGTGGAGGGATCCATGGATCCTGAAGACCCAAAATCGTCGAGTTATTTCTCCTTTCAATTGTTACGATTCGAGTATGAAGGTAGCAGAGTTACTTCGGGTTAATGGTGTGGGTTGGGATGAGATGAAAATTAATTCAATTTTCCTCTCTTTTGGAAGAACTCGAATTTACAATATCCGTCTTAGTTATGAGCGACCCCAAGATGGCTGGTGTTGGGATCCTAAGAAAGACGGGGAGTACTCAGTTCGCTCAGCGTATAAGGCACTGGTAGGCGATACTTCGGAAGCCGAGCAATCTGATTTTTCTCGCGATAAATGGCTTTGGAGCAAGATTTGGAAAACTCCCATATTCCCTCGTATAAGATCTTCTTCTGGAAATTGTGTCACGATGCCATAGCCACGAGGCGAAACATTGCTAAGAGGCTCAATGAGGTCGACATAGGCTGCCCTTTTTGCCTCAATATCATGTATGTCTCTATGTTGTTAGGGATTGTGGGTGTGTGAAGGGTATTTGGGAAGGGATGGGGCTGGATGTGTCATTGGCAGGAGGGGAAGAGAGGGTGAGGGAGTGGGTGGAGAGGTCTTTGCGTGAGTTGAGGGAGGACGATAGTGTAGAATTCATGACGTGTTGCTGGGCGTTGTGGGAAAGGCGAAATAAGTTTATTTTTTAGGGGGGGGGGGTTAGAGGAGAGGAACAAGTGGTGGGACGAGTGAAGGAGTTGGTGGTGAAATCAAGGGTGAGAGAGGGACGAAAGTACTGCTTGTGGAAGATGATGGGGCGGGGGGCAGTTTCAGGTCTTGTGGGGCTGAGAAGGGACGAGGAACCTCTAAGGGAATGGTTGGTCAAGGTGAGAGTTGGGGGAGGCTGTCGCCATGGGTGATTAAAATAAATGTTGATGCAGCGGTGGTGGACGGAACTGGCTTGGGATTTGGGGCGATTGTGCGGGATGAGGAAGAGGTGGTGAGATTGGGTGTGGGAATATATCCGTATACATCCCTTTAATCTTACAGGATTATAATGAAATTACGATTTATATGATTAACGGGTCATAAACGAAATTGCATAAAAACAAAGGGATTAGGAATAACCTTTAGTCCTCGTAAATCCGGCCTAAGAACAGATATCAAAGTAGATATCCTCCTAATCGTAGCACCCAAGACTGATCAAGATATGCCCTTGTAATTGCTAGAAAAATTAGAGAGAAAAGAGTCTGTATCTTTTTCTTTTGAGATGTGAAATTGATGATGAAAAATTAGAGAGTTGGAATGAGTAAAACTCTCCCATATACTCCAAATCTCACGGCACCCAAGGAGCAAAATAAGGGATAATTTTCTCTTATTTTGTTACTCATTTGACCGAAAAATCAAGGAGTAATCTAGACTCTTTTTCGGTTAAATTCGCTTCCATTTAATATAATGTTATACATATTATATTTGTCTAATATGTTGTCATACATTTAATAAGGTCCATTACAACATTTTGCAGTGGATATATTAATATAACAATTATTATGACAATCGTATAATATATACTTCAATTATAAATATCGGTATATTTATAATCCTGCTAATTAAATATAACGGTTTATGTTTAATTACGAATTAAAATTTTAATTCGTTTAAGCTCACATTATATACTACAACTAAATATAACATTTTATATTTAATTACGAATTACAGTTAATTCGTCTTAGCTAACATTATTTAATCAGTATTAAATAATTATATCATCATCACATTGACTAACTTTTTAGTCAAAAACACCGACTAACCTTTTAGTCATTTTAATAAGGCATCAATATGATTATTTTCTCAAATAATCACATCTCTCAATCACATCCTTTAGGTGTGACTTTTAGGAACCAGTTGATCACCGCCATCTGTATGACAATAACGTCAAACTTATCTAGCAAGCCAACCGTTATCGATAAGCGTTAATCAACTGATTACAATACAAAGTATACCCTGTGAACCTACAGAGATTTATTTATGTTATTGCACTAACTGTGGAGGACACTGGCTCCAACAATCTCCCACTTGTTCGTATAAGTGTATGTGCGATAACCGATTCTCATATCCATAATAAATTTCTCCCACTCAATGTAAACCAATTTGCAAAGTCCGTATTCACAAAGGTCGTAGTTTACAAGTGATCAGTATCAAGAGTGGTTTCCCCGACTAGAGAGTGACTTAACTGATAAACGAATCTTCATTCGAGCATGGCCATGCATTTCAGTTACAGCTCATTGAGTGGCCCTGAGAAAAATCATATCCTGATAAAGGTGGGATATTTTCTTCAACTCGAATCTTGCAGATACAAGCGCAGTATGAAATGACCCAGTGAAAATCTACTTAGCCTCCTGTTACGGTCGACCATGAGAAAGAAACCAAAGTCACCCAAAAACTGTCTTTATCTCAAGAGACAGACGATAGTCAAAAGAATCGACTCTAGGAACACTATGGATGTCCTATCCACGACCTGACACCTAATGTTCTGAAACATTTAGGACTCCATAACGTCGTCATAAAATGTCCTGCGCAGTATCATTATAACCCGCATCTGTGATTGATCAGTCAACAGTTTGACTTATGGCTCGTTGAACCCACCATCAATCGACGTCACAAAATAATTGCCAGAGTTATCAGCTCATGTAGGCGATTACAGACCAAAACAAAATATAATGTAATTCAGTTCACTTTGTGGTGTTCAATGTTGTCAGTACAACCCACATGAAAAACAAAATATAAAACAAAACGATGATTTCATAGATAGTTTTTATGAAAAAGATACAGGTGTCTAATCCATATAAAACACCTAATACAACTCAGGAACACGTTTGATTCCCATGGAAATAACGTGCCCTTCATGCTTATCATATCTCAATGGTTTAGTGAGAGGATCTGCGACGTTATCATCCGTAACAATCTTGTCTATCACTATTACCCTTTGCTCCACGTAATCTCGGATCATGTGAGCCTTCCGTTGTACATGCCTAGACTTGTTGCTGGACTTAGGCTCCTTAGCCTGGAAGATGGCACCACTATTATCACAATAGATGGTGATCGGGTCATCAGAACTAGGAACTACGGTTAGTCCCTGTAAGAACTGACGCATCCATATAGCTTCCTTCGCAGCCTCTGAAGCAGCATAGTACTTCGGACTCAGTCGTAGAATCTGCTATAACAGTTTGTTTGGAGCTTTTCCAGCTGACCGCAGCGCCATTAAGAGTAAAAACGAATCCAGACTGAGATTTCGAGTCATCTCGATCCGTTTGGAAAGCTATCATCTGCGGAACCGGGTGCGACATTAGCTCAGTGTCACCTCCATAAGTCAATCCCAATCCTTAGTCCTCCGTTTAAGCAGTACTTAGGATATTCTTAACTCATCCAGTGTGTTTCACCTGGATTGCCTTGGTAACGACTCGTCATACTCAATGCATATGCCACGTCTGGACGTGTGCATATCATGGCATACATGATCGATCCTATAGCTAATGCATAAGGAATCCGACTCATGCGCTCGACCTCTTCCAATGTCTTTGGTGCCTGAGCTTTACTCAAATGCATCCCAGAGACCATTGGGAGGTTCCCATTCTTGGAGTTGGTCATGCTGAACCTCTCAAGAATCTTATCTATATAAGACTCCTGACTGAGGGATAACATCCGTCGTGATCTATCTCTGTAGATACGGATCCCCAAAATTCTTTGTGCTTCACCCAGATCTTTCATCTGGAAATGGTTCTTTAACAAAACTTTTACCGAAGTTAAGAGAGGTATGTCATTCCCAATCAAGAGTATGTCATCAACATACAAGATTAGGAAGACAATCTTGCTCCCACTCGACTTGATATATAAGCATGGTTCCTCGACCGATCGAGTAAATCCATTCTCTTTTATCACCTGATCGAAACGATGATTTCCAACTACGAGGGAAGCTGCTTAAGTCCATAAATGGAACGTTAAGCTTTTATAAGTTCTTAGGATTTTTAGGATCAATGAAACCTTCGGGTAGTACCATGTACAACTCCTCCTCCAAATAACCGTTTAAGAAGGCGGTTTTCACATCCATCTGCCAAATTTCATAGTCATGAAAAGCGGCAATCTCTAAGATTATCCGAATGGAACGCAGCATAACTACGGATGCAAAAATTTCATCATAGTGCAATCCTTGGACTTGAGTGAAACCCTTTGCCACTAGTCGTGCCTTGTAGGTATCTGGTTGTCCTTCTACAGAATGCTTTATTTTGTAAAGCCATTTGCACTGAAGAGGCCGAACCTTATCAGGTAAGTCAACCAGATCCCATACGTCATTCTCATACATAGAGTCCATATCGGATTGCATGGCTTCAAGCCATAGCTTAGAGTCGGAACATGTCATGGCACCTTTATAGGTAGCGGGTTCATTACTCTCTAGGAGTAAAACGTCATCTCTCCCATTCTCCTCGACCATACCAAGGTATCTGTCTGGAGGAATGAAGACTCTACCCGACCTTCTAGGTTCCTCAGGAATATTTACCGCAGCCGATGATGAAGGAACAGTTTCCTCCATTGGTTGCTCGGTTGTTGGTTCCTGAATCTCCGACAGATCGAAGGTTCCATTACTTGTCCTATTCTCGAGAAATTCTTTCTCTAAGAACGTCGCACTAGCCGCAACAAAAAACCCGATGTTCGGTAGGCGAGTAAAAGTAATGACCAAACATCCCTTTTGGATAACCAATAAAGTATGTCTTGACCGATCGTGGGCCGAGCCTATCATCAGGTCTCCATTTGACATAAGCCTCGCAGCCCCAAACCCGAATAAAGGACAAGTTAGGGACCGTTCCCTTCCATAGTTCATATGGGGTCTTGTCTACAGCTTTAGACGGACTTCGGTTAAGTATTAGAGCAGCTGACAATAGAGCATATCCCCATAATGAGTCAGGCACAACCGTGTGACTCATCATGGATCGAACCATATCAAGCAATGTTCGATTCCTCCGTTCGGACACACCATTCAATTGTGGTGTTCCAGGTGGAGTTAACTGTAGTACTACACCACAGTCTTTGAGGTGTTGATCAAACTCATTCGAAAGATATTCGCCACCACGATCTGAACGTAGTGCTTTAATCTTTCTATCCAGCTGGTTTTAAACCTTATTCTGGAATTCCTTGAACTTGTCAAAGGACTCACTTTTATGCTTCATTAAGTAGACATAACCATATCTACTCAAATCGTCCGTGAAAGTGATAAAATATCTATAGCCATCTCTAGCGTTGATTGACATAGGTCCACACACATCAGTATGTATGAGTCCTAATAGGTCAGCAGCGCGCATTCCAACACCTTTGAAGGAAATTCGAGTCATTTTGCCTATTGAGACATGATTCACACGTGCCAAAAGATTCATAGTCCAATGGGAGGATTAGTTCCCAAGATCAATGACGCTTTTTCACGCGTTTTTCATTTATGTGTCCCATACGGCAATGCCATAGATAGGTTTGATCTTTGTCACCAACCTTTGCTTTCTTAGTACTCACATGCATTATATCTGTGGTTTGATCTAAAACATATATTCCATTCATGGAAACAGCTTTACCATAAATCATATCGTTTAAAGAGAAAATACAGCTATTATCCTTTATTAAAAACGAAAATCCGTCCTTATCAAGTACGGAAACTGAAATAATGTTCCCACTGGGTACATAGTAACAGTTATTCAGAAATAACTCAAATCCACTCGGGAGTTGGATTACATATGTTCCCACTGAAACGGCAGATACTCTTGCTACATTCCCCACTCGCAGGTCCACATCACCCCTTGCGAGAGTTGTGATGTTTCTTAGGCCCTGCAAATGATTGCACAGATGAGAACCACAACCAGTATCTAGTACCCAAGTTCCGAAACTTGCATGGTTGATCTCAATCATATGAATAAAAGAAGAAGACATACCAACAGGAGAGACGCGGCCTGCTTTATGTCCTCACGGTACACGAGGAAGTTGCTCCTCCAATGCCCAAACTTGTGGCAAGTGGTGTGGGGACACTCCACACGTTACCTTCATCGCTCTTTGTCTTGCCTGTGAGCTAACGCTTAGTCTCACCAGGCCCACTCTTGCATTGCCCTGGCTTTTTGAATTTCGGCTTCCATTAACAGCTAGGGTTGCCTTAGCCTGCCTGTTACCTTGCCCTGGTTCGGCAATAATGAGACGTTCTGTGGTTCAGACTCCCAAATTCAATTTCAGATAACTCTGTGTCAGTTACAAGGAGGGAGTGGAGCTGATGAAGACTCTTCTTCATATCATTCATATAGTAATTTGCCCTGAAAAGGGCAAAACCATCATGAAGTGAATGAAGAACGCGGTCTATGACGATCTTCTCATCGATTTTGCAACCAAGTGCCTCCACTTTCTCGACATTCTCAATCATGTCAAGAATGTGTGGGCTAACTGCTTGGCCCCTCTGGAGTTTCGCTTCAAAGAAGCGACAGGTATGCTCATAGCTGACGATCCTCGGAGCTTTCGAGAACTCGTTAGAGAGCGTGGTGAAAATCTTGTTTGCACTATGGGCAATGAATCGCCTTTGCAAATTTGATTCCATTAAAAAGATGAGTACGTTCTTTATCCCGCCTCCATTACGAAATCACTATAAGCAAGTGATTCATTAGCTCTTGCATTGGGGCCTGGGTTTGGCGGTAGTGGCTCAGTCAAGTACTTGAGCTTACCGTCAGCAATGGCAGCATTCCGTAATGCCGCCTCCCTGTCCGCAAAGTTGGACCTATCATTCTTCAGTCGCGTGGACTGATTCATGTTGTCCATAAAGATCTTTAGCCAGGACTCGCGAGCGAGTGTAGCACTTGGCAATGAGTCGTCTGTACGTCCAGCCATTTGTTATTTTAGCAGTTATATCTTTATATAACGGATTCAAGAAACTGTGAAAAGAAGAAAAATTATGATAAGTTTCATCGTTTTAAAATTAAGTCTTAATGCAAAAACTGTTTAATGCGATGACTCATGCATTTATACAATTGACCTCCCTCAAGAATTATATAAATGATCCCAAGACTCAATTTCTGTAAATTGATAAGCCAACCTCTTGGCTAATTCTACTTTTAGAATTCTCAGTCGATAAATTTCTGTAAATTCTATCTTTAGTCCATTATAATCCCGAGATATTACTCGGACTACAATGTTGAGGTAAAATAGGTCAACACTCACTACTTACCCAACGTAGAAGGGGTCATATTATGACTTCCGACGAAGAAGGGGCTCATAGTAGTTTTTCCTATAAAGACTAATCTCAATTTTCATTTTTAGAGGAAGATCCCATCATCTTAAATTTAATTCATTTTAAGTGAACAAATTTCTAGCATTTCGTGAATGATTTAGACTAAGGTGATGGCCCTATGAACGAGTGACATCTGTATGTCTATGATGAAAATTCAAACTATATGAATCATTTTTCATGCAATTTAGGTGGTTTGGTTTAGGCGGAATATGATGCAATTATTTAACATGTGAATGAAAAGCAAAAGAATGAAAAATACGTAAACTATTACAACGGTCCTAGTGTGGCCTATCTACCAAAATGAACAGTAAATACAAGTTTGGAATCCATCCTTATGGACCCGAGAAGCTTGACTTGATGTTCCATCTTGGTCCATGAAGCGGGAGTGAGCATCCGATCTCCGTCTTTAGTCTTCTTAAATTACATTTAAAAATTACAAAATAACCCTATTTACATTCTAATTCCAAAACATAATTAAAAGAAAAATAAAAGGAGATTCGAGATCTCAAAATTACATCCAAACCATGTTTCCATCATTACGAAAACATGATCAACTAAGGCCACACTAGGTATTACATTTTTCAACCAATTGCAAAAATACGTAAATAAAACCATTCATTCATTCATTCACCGACAAAAATAAAATGCATCAACTATATAAACTAATTCTTCAAGACATAATTCTGTAATTATGTAGAGTAATTTATCCAAACCACCATTTTATACGATCAAAATTATGTGACAATTCCTTAATTGCCCACAACAATTTTAATCTCCCATAATCCATTTTATTTTAAACCTTTTTAAAATAATCGGGTATCATTATTGTGAACCTTTTTCACAATAACAAACAAACATTATCTTTATAATGCCCAAAAAAAAAACAAACAATTTTTTTTTTCTTTTCTTTACTGATCACTGTTCACGTGAACAGTACCAGTCAAAAAAAAAAAATATATTTTTTTTTTCTCACGATTTAACCCAAAAACCGAAAAACAGTAAAAATAAAAATAAAAAAAACTGCTGCAAACAGCAATAAAAAAAAACAGAAATTGTTTTTTTTTTATTTACAGTAGCAGCACGGACTGTGCAAAAAAAATTTTCGGTGTTGCCAATATTGCTAGATCGGTACAAAATTCAATATTCAATCGTTATTAAATATTGATACAAACTAAATTATTCATTTTAACCTTTTAAAATGAACATCTAAATCATGATTAAATCGATTATCCTTATATTCATTTAATCACAATCACTTTGAACATCATTAAAATTGAATCATTATACAAAAATTATCAATTTAAAACAATGAGGCCGAAAACAATAGCAACAACAAAAATTAAAACAATTCCATCTTATTTTAATTTCATCCTTATCAAATTAAAACAAGTACAAATTTATCATATTGAATTTTAACCTTTTAAAATAACAATATCAATAAATCAACAATGGAAAAACAAGACCCAAAAAAAAAAAAAAATCACACGGCCAGAAAAAAATTGCCGAGACCTAAATAAATTTTTTTCGGTTTTATATTTTCTCAAATTTATATTTCATAAAATGAAAAACATATAATATAATTTTGTAGCCTTACGCTCTGATACCACTTGTGGGAAATAACAGTTTACTTCCCCTTTAAATTTAGGATTATAACAAAATTGTATAATATGAATTGCGAGTCATAAATATGAAAACGATATAAAATATAGAGAAAACGAATTGAACCTTTGGTCCTAGCAAAAGGCCTAAGAACAGATATCAAAGCAGATATCCTCCTAATCGTCTCACCCAAGATTGATCGAGAAATACCCTTGTATTTGCTAGAAATCTTTTTCAAAAGTTACTGTTAACCTTTTTTTTTGTGTTGTGTGAATAATGGAGGCACTTGTGAGAAATGAAATTAGGGTTAGAATTTTATTCCTCTTCCCTTATGTTTCACGGCACACATAGTAGGTTTTATGAGGAGATTTTTCTCCTCAAAATAACTACCCATTGACCGAAAATTCCAGAGTGAATCTGGACTTTATTTCGGCCAAATTCGCTTTAATATATAATGTTATACATATTATATTTGTCTAATATATTGTCATACATTAATAAGGTCCATTACAACATTTTGCAGTGGATATATTAATATAACAATTATTATGACAATCGTATAATATATACTTCAATTTATAAATATCGGTATATTTATAATCCTGCTAATTAAATATAACGGTTTATGTTTAATTACGAATTAACATTTTAATTCGTTTAAGCTCACATTATATACTACAATTAAATATAACATTTTATATTTAATTACGAATTACAGTTAATTCGTCTTAGCTAACATTATTTAATCGTTATTAAATAATTATATCATCATCACATTGACTAACCTTTTAGTCAAAACACCGACTAACCTTTTAGTCATTTAATAAGGCATCAATATGATTATTTTCTCAAATAATCACATCTCTCAATCACATCCTTTATGTGTGACTTTTAGGGACCAGTTGATCACCGCCATCTGTATGACAATAACGTCAAACTTATCTAGCAAGCCAACCGTTATCGATAAACGTTAATCAACTGATTACAATACAAAGTATACCCTGTGAACCTACAAAGATTTATTTATGTTATTGCACTAACTGTGGAGGACACTGGCTCCAACAATCTCCCACTTGTCCGTACAAGTGTATGTGCGATAACCGATTCTCATATCCATAATAAATTTCTCCCACTCAATGTAAACCAATTTGCAAAGTCCGTATTCACAAAGGTCGTAGTTTACAAGTGATCAGTATCAAGAGTGGTTTCCCCGACTAGAGAGTAACTTAACTGATAAACGAATCAATAATCATAACACAAAATCTCGTCAAAAATGCAACGTGTTCCCAGCCGGTCAGTCGACCGGCGGCCGGTCACCTGGCTTGCGCCTCAAGCATAACACAAAATCTCGTCAAAAATGCAGCGTGTTCCCAGCCGGTCAGGGGGCCGGCGGCCGGGCACCCGGCCGGGAGCATCACACTACCAAAATCCAAACTTCCCTACTGATGTGTTCCCAGCCGGTGGGCAGACCGGCGGCCGGTCACCCGGCTGGGAACCCCAGTCCATCCGTGAGCTTCTAAACAAGTTCTATCATTTTCAATTCTCATAATTTACTTCCATTAACTATCAACAATCAATAATCATCATCAACAATCATCAACTAACAACAATCATCATCAATAACACAATTCCTAAGCTTACTAATCGTATTCTAAATACGAATTCTAACATAGAAACATGTAAAACACGTAAATGATATCGAGTAACCCTTCACCGTTACCTTTATGCGTCTTCACTCCGCGTCAAGGTCCTCTTCGATTAAGAAATAGTCTTTGTCGGGATCTTGGAGGTCACCACCTACAAATAGTCAATAAAAGATGAATATGATTCACCTTGAGAAAGGCGAAAAGTTTGAAAAGCGAGAAAGACGGTAATTTTATTACCAATACGGATAGAGGAAGCTAACAGGGGAAGAATAAGACGAACTTACGTGAATTTTGTAACACCCGGAAATGTACCCTATTTTTCTAGTAGAAATATTTTACGAAATCTTTTCAGTAATTTTAAGTTTTAATTAAGAATTTTAAGTTTCGAGTCGAATTTAGAATTTCCGAGTTCATATTTGGAATTTCCGCGAGATTCCATGAGAATCCCGTCTTAAGGCGAGTTTGACTTTTTGTTGACTTTTCTCCAACACAACTCACACTACTCCCTTAACCTAATATTCATTCACACAAACACATTTCACCTTTCTTCCTCCTTAAGAAATCTCAAAGCTTTCCCTCTTTGATTTCGATCTTAGAATTCGCCTAGCTCATTCGTTTCTTGTTGGAATTTACGTAAGTTCGTCTCATTCTTCTCCCCGTACCTTCCTCTATCTGTATTGATATTAAAATCATCGTCTTTCTCGCTTTTCAAACTTTCCGTCTTTCTCAAGATGAATTTTATTCATCTTTTACGATCTAATTGTAGGTGGTGACCTCCAAGATCCCGACAAAGACTATTACCTTATTGAAGAGGAGCTTGACGAGTAGTAAAGACGCTTAAAGGTAACGGTGAAGGGTTACTCGGTATCATTTACGTGTTTTACATGCTTTATATGCTAGAAATCGTATTTAGAATACGATTAGAAGCTTAGGAATTTTGGTATGATTAATGAATGTTGTTATATGATGAATGTTGATGATGTATATTGATTGTTGATGATTATTTGAAGTATATATGAGAATTGAAATGAATTGGACAAGTGAGGAAAGCTCACGGGTGAACTGGTGTTCCCTGCCGGTCGACCGGCCGCCGGTCTGCCAACCGGCTGGGAACACATCAGTAACAATCTTGAAATTTTGGGAATTTTTGTATAGGGGAGTTCTGAGCCGGTCGACCGGCCGCCGGTCCACCGACCGGCCTGGACCACTTTTCTCTGTTTTCTATGATTTTTGGTTTTTGCCTTGTGTTCTGAGCCTGTCCACCGGCCGCCTCCCTCCTGACCGGCCTGGAACACGGCTGTATTATTTTCCTATAATTCCTAAAACTCGTAATTTATAATAGTTCGCATGATCCGTTTATCGTATAATTTTACGTAGAGTCTTATAATATTCATGTTTTGGATATATGATATTTCATTCGCTTGTATCACATGTTTTGTGACGGTTTTTGATATGCCCCACTTTGAGTCGGTATTTACAAATGATACGGTTCGAGCACGGTTTTGTCTTGTGCTTTGTTTTCTCATTCCCTTGGCTACCTTCCCGTTCGTAAGGCTGGAATGTCGGAACGGAGAGGTATTCTACTGCTTAAATGCATGTGTAGTGGGCATACGATGACGTTGTTGAGAGTTGAACGCTATGCGTTGATCGACCCGGCAGTCAAATGTTGTGTACTTGCGAGGTGGTGTTATTTGCATGTAGCGTACCGCATGTTATGAGGCTTGAGCTCTTTTCCGCCTTTTTCGTGAATTGATCTACCGAGAATGTGGGTACTCGGCGTTTTCTTTGTAAGACCGAGTCTTGGGTGCGAAACGTGATCGCATATCGAATCGAAAAATGTGATTCCGAGAATCTGGCCAGGTTTAGATTAGGAGCCTTATCGTTCCTACCAGGAGGAAATTAGTCTACATATACGAAATGTGATCGTGTATGAGTTCAGAGAAATGTGATCTCGTGGATGCCTTTTAATCATACTTGCCATGTACACGATGCTAGTGCGTTTCATTTACCGTGAGAGATGTCGTCTTGTGTCGTCGTCTTTGAATGCGTGATTTCATGATATTATTCATGGTCATTGCATGATTGGACACCGTCTATGTCTTGGTTCGTGAATGGATGATAATATGTTGGATTTATTGTGATCATCGCATGACTTGACTTGGTTTGTCTGTCGAGTCTCAATCTTATCAATCTTATACCGCTAACGGTGAGATGCAAGCCCTAGTGAGCGTATTCGATTGCCTAAGAGTGTCTTTCCCGAGTCTTTGAATCACATGATGGTTTCGGATTGATTTTCCACATGATTCTTATCATTATATATAGAATTGCCTATCTTAATCCTTATCGTATCTCACATGTATATTATATGTATGCATGCTCTTACTTTTGTATTTCCTTCTATGTACGTTTAATGTGATATGGCTGGGAGAACCCGGAGTTACTCCCCACTGACTGTGGCGTTCATGTTTTTCATGAATGAACAGGTTGCTTGCAATGGATGACTTTTTGGATATGATATTTTGGGTTTCGGTTGTGAGCTAGCGGGCGTTGTCCCTGGAAGTTTTCACCTCTAGACGATATTAGCTAGTTTTGCTAAACACTTGTTCTTTGCTAACATTTTAAGAGACCCCGTCTCTTTGTTGTATTTCCGCATTTAGTTTGTAATATTTGACACTCCTCGTTTTATTTAACTTGCATGTATAAAAGTTTTTAAAACTACCTATTTCCGCAATATATTTCACATGCTTGTTTGTTTTATATTTCCGCATTCGCGAGGGTTGTCACAATTTGAGCGAGGAACGAAAGAGTTATGACGATTATAAGACGGATCAAAAATGGAGGCAAGGTTTTGGTTGATTTCTTAGTGAGGAAGAAATTGTTTGAGTTGTGTGAGAATGAATTAGGTTAAGGGGGAGTATGAGGTGAGTAAGTGGAAAAGTCAAAGACGACTTAAGACGGGATTCACTTGAAATCTCGCGAAAAATCCAAATACGAACTCGGAAATTCTAAATTCGACTCAGGAAATTAAATTCTAAATTAAAACTAACTTTCGCTGAAAAGTATCCGTAAAATATTTTCACTTTAAAAATAGGGTACATTTGCGGGTGTTACAGAAATATTGTTATGCTTAAAAACATCAATTTGTGCTCAAAAGTAGCATGATAATGTTTCACTTATGTAATTATGCTTGAATTTGTGCTTAAAAGCCTAGTATTCTAACACTTATGCTATCAATTTGTGTTTATGATGAAGTGTTCTAATACTAGTTTCTTGTAGCAAATGGCACCTAAACTAAGTCTTAGGAGATCAAAGAGGGCAAGAACTACCAACCAAGGGGAAAGTAGTAGAGCTCGTGAAGAGGACGTAGAAATGCTAGAAGCCGACAATCAAACCGGAAATCAAGGAGGACAAGGTGCTATGCATGATCCCGATTTTTCGGATGTGGAGTTTAGTTCGATCAAACAATGGCAAAGTTGGTTTATTATCAAGAGCAAAGGTATGAGAGCTACCAAGTTCCTTGATATTTCTTCTTTAAAGCACATGGATCTTTATAAGCATGTCAAGGTATTATTTAGGGGTCTAGGAATGACTACTGGTATGAACTTTAATTATAAGACCTACCCCAAATTGACCCTTGAATCCTTGAGTTCATTTGAGTTGCAAAGATCTAGGCAAAATAACTCTATTCCTCAAGTTCGGTTTCGATTGTTCAACAATGACTATAGTATGGACTTAGGGACCTTTGCTGACCAATTCGGTCTCACCCATAGGGATACTGTTACCTCACCTCTCGAGGGCTTTGATATTAGCCATGTTTGGAGCACCATTTCTACTTATCCTGTCTCTCGTTGGGACCATATACCACACTAACACATCCATCATCCCGCCATAGAATCTGGCAAAGATTCATTGGATGGCCCTTCTTGGGTCGTGCTGAGCCACATTTGGTGAGACGGGTAGAGTTGGATATTTTAGGAGGGTTCTTGAATGTAAATGGTGATAAACCATGGTCGATTAACATTCCTTACTATTTTGCTGTTCAATTGACTAAAGCCACTAATCCAAAGAACACTGGCATTGTTTATGGAGGCCTTATCACTCGCCTTGCTACGCGAGTTTGTGGTTTTCACCAAGCCACCACTGACCTTCAGGCATTGACTACACCTCCCACCGAGATGGGAAATGGGTTGGATTTTGATTATTTTGTGCAGCTTAATTGGTTTCGTGTCTCTCACCCCTATATGATCTGGAGGATAGCTGGCCGTGATTCGGTCAAGTTGACCGATGAGGTGAAGCAGATTCCATTGCTTAGGCAGCGTCCTCGACTTCAGGAGGGTGAGGCTGCAACGGGAGTACATGATCAAGACAAGACATAAGCTCAAGACAAGACTCAACATCAACAACATCAAGACAACAACATCCATTCAGACAACACCATGACTAGTGATGACAATGTCCTCTTCAGTCCAAGTAACCACCACTTCAGGCCAGCTAAGACAACACCACACCAACCAGAACAAAGCCTAGCCATCCACTTTCCAAGACTAAGCCACAACAACACACAGCCAACAGCAAAACAAACCCAACACAATAATAACAACTCTCAGCCTAAAACAGCCAGTCACAGTTTTTCTAAACAGGGTCCATGGGGGTCTCACACATTCAAACAAGCCTAACCAACCATCAACCTTAATCCTTGGGAAGGTCCTCTAAAACTTTGCCCAGGACTTCTCTTCCAAGAAATGCACACACAAAAAGTTAGCCTAGGGACAACTTCAAACTGTCCAGATTTCAGTCCTTTTTTGCAGTAGTTAACATGTCACTATCAAACTTTCCTGTTTTGATCAAACAAGCTCGAGGGCCTTTTAGCAGGACCTTTGGCATCCATCCCACTGTGGGAAATAACAGTTTACTTCCCCTTTAAATTTAGGATTATAACAAAATTATATAATATGAATTGCGAGTCATAAATATGAAAACGATATAAAATATAGAGAAAACGAATTGAACCTTTGGTCCTAACAAAAGGCCTAAGAACAGATATCAAAGCAGATATCCTCCTAATCGTCTCACCCAAGATTGATCGAGAAATGCCCTTGTATTTGCTAGAAATCTTTTTCAAAAGTTACTGTTAACCTTTTTTTTTGTGTTGTGTGAATAATGGAGGCACTTGTGAGAAATGAAATTAGGGTTAGAATTTTATTCCTCTTCCCTTATGTTTCACGGCACACATAGTAGGTTTTATGAGGAGATTTTTCTCCTCAAAATAACTACCCATTGACCGAAAATTCCAGAGTGAATCTGGACTTTATTTCGGTCAAATTCGCTTTAATATATAATGTTATACATATTATATTTGTCTAATATATTGTCATACATTAATAAGGTCCATTACAACATTTTGCAGTGGATATATTAATATAACAATTATTATGACAATCGTATAATATATACTTCAATTTATAAATATCGGTATATTTATAATCCTGCTAATTAAATATAACGGTTTATGTTTAATTACGAATTAACATTTTAATTCGTTTAAGCTCACATTATATACTACAACTAAATATAACATTTTATATTTAATTACGAATTACAGTTAATTCGTCTTAGCTAACATTATTTAATCGTTATTAAATAATTATATCATCATCACATTGACTAACCTTTTAGTCAAAAACACCGACTAACCTTTTAGTCATTTAATAAGGCATCAATATGATTATTTTCTCAAATAATCACATCTCTCAATCACATCCTTTAGGTGTGACTTTTAGGGACCAGTTGATCACCGCCATCTGTATGACAATAACGTCAAACTTATCTAGCAAGCCAACCGTTATCGATAAACGTTAATCAACTGATTACAATACAAAGTATACCCTGTGAACCTACAGAGATTTATTTATGTTATTGCACTAACTGTGGAGGACACTGGCTCCAACAATCTCCCACTTGTCCGTACAAGTGTATGTGCGATAACCGATTCTCATATCCATAATAAATTTCTCCCACTCAATGTAAACCAATTTGCAAAGTCCGTATTCACAAAGGTCGTAGTTTACAAGTGATCAGTATCAAGAGTGGTTTCCCCGACTAGAGAGTAACTTAACTGATAAACGAATCTTCATTCGAGCATGGCCATGCATTTCAGTTACAGCTCCTCGAGTGGCCCTGAGAAATATCATATCCTGATAAAGGTTGGATATTTTCTTCAACTCGAATCTTGCAGACACAAGCGCAGTATGAAATGACCCAGTGAAAATCTACTTAGCCTCCTGTTACGGTCGACCATGAGAAAGAAATCAAAGTCACCCAAAAACTGCCTTTACTTCTCAAGAGACAGTCGATAGTCAAAAGAATCGATCTAAGAACACTATGGATGTCCTATCCCGTACCGGCACCTAATGTTCTGAAACATTTAGGACTCCATAACGTTGTCACAAAATTGTCCTGCGAGGTATCATTATAACTCGCATATGTGATCGATCAGTCAACTTTTTGACTTATGGCTCGTTGAACCCACCATCAATCGACTGCACAGAATAATTGCCAGAGTTATCAGCTCATGTAGGCGATTACGGACCAAAACAAATATAATGTAATTCAGTTCACTTTGTGGTGTTCAATGTTGTCAGTACAACCCACATGACAAACAAAATATAAAACAAAACGATGATTTTATAGATAGTTTTTATGAAAAAGATACAGGTGTCTAATCCATATAAAACAACTAATACAACTCAGGAACACGTTTGATTCCCATGGAATTAACGTGCCCTTCATGCTTATCATATCTCAATGGACTCATTCGTGAGAATCTCTCTGCTATAACACTTTGTTTGGAGCTTTTCCAGCTGACCGCAGCGCCATTAAGAGTAAAACGAATCCAGACTGAGATTTCGAGTCATCTCTATCCGTTTGGAAGCTAGCATCTGCGTAACCGGTTGCGCATAGCTCAGTGTCACCTCCATAAGTCAATACCCAATCCTTAGTCCTCCGTAGGTACTTAAGGATATTCTTAACATCCATCCAGTGTGTTTCACCTGGATTGCCTTGGTATCGACTCGTCATACTCAATGCATATTCCACGTCTGGACGTGTGCATATCATGGCATACATGATCGATCCTATAGCTGATGCATAAGGAATCCGACTCATGCGCTCGACCTCTTCCGATGTCTTTGGTGCCTGAGCTTTACTCAAATGCATCCCAGAGACCATTGGAAGGTTCCCTTTCTTGGAGTTGGTCATCCTGAACCTCTCAAGAATCTTATCTATATAAGACTCCTGACTGAGGGATAACATCCGTCGTGATCTATCTCTGTAGATACGAATCCCCAAAATTCTTTGTGCCTTGCCCAGATCTTTCATCTGGAAATGGTTCTTTAACCAAACTTTTACCGAAGTTAAGAGAGGTATGTCATTCCCAATCAAGAGTATGTCATCGACATACAATATTAGGAAGATAATCTTGCTCCCACTCGACTTGATATATAAGCATGGTTCCTCGACCGATCGAGTAAATCCATTCTCTTTTATCACCTGGTCGAAACGACGATTCCAACTCCGAGAAGCCTGCTTAAGTCCATAGATGGAACGCTTAAGCTTGCATACCTTCTTAGGATTTTTAGGATCAATGAAACCTTCGGGTTGTACCATGTACAACTCCTCCTCCAAATAACCGTTTAAGAAGGCGGTTTTCACATCCAATTGCCAAATTTCATAGTCATGAAAAGCGGCAATCGCTAAGATTATCCGAATGGAACGCAGCATAACTAAGGGTGCAAAAATTTCATCATAGTGCAATCCTTGCACTTGAGTGAAACCCTTTGCCACTAGTCGTGCCTTGTAGGTATCTGGTTGTCCTTCTACATAATGCTTTATTTTGTAAAGCCATTTGCACTGAAGAGGCCGAACCTTATCAGTTAAGTCAACCAGATCCCATACGTCATTCTCATACATAGAGTCCATCTCGGATTGCATGGCATCAAGCCATAGCTTAGAGTCGGAACAGGTCATGGCACCTTTATAGGTAGCGGGTTCGTTACTCTCTAGGAGTAAAATGTCATCTCTCTCATTCTCCTCGACCATACCAATGTATCTGTCTGGAGGAATATAGTGTCTACCCGACCTCCTAGGTTCCAAAGGAATATTAACCGCAGCCGATGATGAAGGAACAGTTTCCTCCATTGGTTGCTCGGTTGTTGGTTCTTGAATCTCCGACAGATCGAAGGTTCCATTACTTTTGTCCTGTGCTCGAGAAACTCTTTCTTCGCTAAGGAACGTCGCACTAGCCGCAACAAAAACTCGATGTTCGGTAGCGAGTAAATGAATGACCAAACATCCCTTTAGGATAAACCAAAATTATGTCTTGACCGATCATGGGTGGGCCCGAGCTTATCGCAGGTCTCCACTTGACATAAGCCCGTCGCAGCCCAAACTCGAATAAAGGACAATTTAGGGACCGTTCCCTTCCATAATTCATATGGAGTCTTGTCTAAAACTTTAGACGGACTTCGTTTAAGTATTAAAGCAGCTGACAAAAGAGCATAACCCCACAATGAGTCAGGTACAACCGTGTGACTCATCATGGATCGAACCATATCAAGTAATGTTCGATTTCTCCGTTCGGACACACCATTCAATTTGTGGTGTTCCAGGTGGAGTTAACTGTAGTACTACAACCACAGTCTTTGAGTGTTTGAATCAAACTCATTCGAAATAATATTCGCCACCAGATCTGAACGTAGTGCTTTAGAAATCTTTCTATCCATTTGGTTTTCAACCTTATTCTGGAATCCCTTGAACTTGTCAAAGGACTTCACTTTTAATGCTTCATTAAGTAGACATATCCATATCTACTTAAATCGTCCGTGAAAGTGATAAAATATCTATAGCCATCTCTAGCGTTGATTGACATAGGTCCACACACATCAGTATGTATGAGTCCTAATAGGTCAGCAGCGCTCATTCCAACACCTTTGAAGGAAATTCGAGTCATTTTGCCTATGAGACATGATTCACACGTGCCAAATGATGCATAGTCAAATGGGGAGATAGTCCCATTGTCAATGAGCTTCTTCACGCGTTTTTCATTTATGTGTCCCATACGGCAATGCCATAGATAGGTTTGATCTTTGTCACCACCCCTTTGCTTTCTTACTACTCACATGCATTATATCTGTGGTTTGATCTAAAACATAAATCCCATTCATGGAAACTGCTTTACCATAAATCATTTCGTTTAAAGAAAAAATACAGCTATTATCCTTTATTACAAACGAAAAACCGTCCTTATCAAGTACGGAAACAGAAATAATGTTTTTAGATAAACTGGGTACATAGTAACAGTTATTCAGAAATACCTCAAATTCACTCGGAAGTTGGATTACATATGTTCCCACTGAAACGGCAGCTACTCTGGCTCCATTCCCCACTCGCAGGTCCATCACCCCTTGCGAGAGTTTTTGTGATGTTTTTCTTAGGCCTGCAAATGATTGCACAGATGAGAACCACAACCAGTATCTAATACCCAAGTTCCGAAACTTGCATGGTTAATCTCAATCATATGAATAAAAGAAGAAGACATACCAACAAGAGAGACGCGGCCTGCTTTTATGTCCTCACGGTACACGGGGCAGTTCCTCCTCCAATGCCCAAGCTTGTGGCAATGGAGGCACTCCACGTTACCTTCATCGCTCTTTGCCTTGTCTTGTGAGCTACCGCTAGTCTCACCGGGCCCACTCTTGCCTTGCCCTGGCTTTTTGAATTTCGGCTTCCCTACAGCTAGGTTGGCCTTAGCCTTGCCCTTACCTTTGCCCTTGTTGGCAATCATGAGAACGTCCTGTTTCAGACTCCCACTCAATTTCAGATCACTCTCTGTCTGTACGAGGAGTGAGTGGAGCTGATGAAGAACGCGGTCTATGACGATCTTCTCATCGATTTTGCAACCAAGTGCCTCCAGTTTCTCGACATTCTCAATCATATCAAGAATGTGTGGGCTAACCGCTTGGCCCTTCTGGAGTTTCGCCTCAAAGAAGTAACAGGTATGCTCATAGCTAACGATCCTCGGAGCTTTCGAGAACTCGTTAGAGAGCGTGGTGAAAATCTTATTCGCACCATGGGCAATGAATCGCCTTTGCAAATTTGATTCCATTGAAAAGATGAGTACGTTCTTTATCGCACCCGCCTCCATCATGAAATCACTATAAGCAAGTGATTCATTAGCTCCTGCATTGGGGCCTGGGTTGGGCGGTAGTGGCTCAGTCAAGTACTTGAGCTTACCGTCAGCAATGGCAGCATTCCGTAATGCCGCCTCCCAGTCCGCAAAGTTGGACCCGTTATTCTTCAGTCGTGTTGACTGATTCATAGTGTCCATGAACATCTTAAGCCAGGACTCACGTCCGAGCGTGGCACTTGGCATTGGGTCATCAGTATGGCCAGCCATTTTGTTATTTAGCAGTTATATCTGTATATAACGAATTCAAAAACTGTGAAAAAGAAAATAAATATGATAAGTATTCATCGTTTTAAATTTTGAGTCTAATGAAAAAACTGTTTAATGCGATGACTCGTGCATTTATACAATTGACCTCCCTCAAGAATTATATAAATGATCCCAAGACTCAATTTCTGTAAATTGATAAGCCAACCTCTTGGCTAATTCTACTTTTAGAATTCCTGGTCGATAAATTTCTGTAAATTCTATCTTTAGTCCATCATAATCACGAGATATTACTCGTACTATAATGTTGAGATAAAAATAGGTCAACACTCACTACTTACCCAACGTAGAAGGGGTCATATTATGACTTCCGACGAAGAAGGGGTTCATAGTAGTTTTCCCTATAAAGACTAGTCTCAATTTTATTTATAGGGGAAGGTCCCATCATCTTAACTTTAATTCATTTTAAGTGAACGAATGTCTAGCAACTCGAGAATGATTTAAACTAAGGTGATGGCCCTAAAAGCGAGTGACATCTGTATGTCCATGATTAAAATATTCAAACTGTATGAATCATTTTTCATGCATTTTTAGGTGGTTTGGTTTAGGCGGAATATGATGCAATTATCTATCATGTGAATAAAGCAACGAGAATGGAAAAATAAAACGCAAAATAAAACACCTAGTGTGGCCTAACTACCAAAATGAACAAAATACAAGTTTGGAATCCATCCTTATGGACCCGAGAAGCTTGACTTGATGTTCCACCTTGGTCCATATAGCGGGAGTGAGCCATCCGATCTCCATCTTGAATCTTCTCAAAATACATTTTAAAAATTACAAATGTAAACCTATTTACATTCTAATTCAAAATGATTCCAAAAATTAAAATTACATAGGGGAGATACGAGATCTCAAATTACAACCAAGACTATGTTTCCATCATTACGAAAACATAATCTACTAAGGCCACACTAGTAAATTACAACTGATTGTATAAAAATGCGTAAAATTAAACCATTCAAACAACATTCAACATAATAAAAGCATCAACTAAAATTAATCATACAAAACATAATGCATAAATTATGTTGATTAATTATCCAAACCACCATTAAATCATGTGACGATTCCGTAATCCATCACTAGATTTCAATCAAAATCCAATGAAATTCATAATCACTATGAATAACAACAACATTATTTTAAGGAAAAATTACAAATAACCACCACGTATTTGCGTATTTTTACAAATTGCCATCATGTATTTACGTTTTTACAAATAACCCCCAAACTTCAATGTATATTCCCCAATTACCACCGTATTTTTAACCCGAGGATCATTTTATTTATTTTCCGTGTTGTTAAGTTACGATTTATGCTAAATACCAAGATTACCCTTTCCTACAAAAATGATTACTCCCATATGATTCAATCATTTCTCACAAAGCATGATTACTCCCTTATTTCTCACAAATCCTAAATCCCCAATTTCATCAATTAATTTCTCACAATCAACCTTATTGTTCGATCATTTTCCCTAATTCAACTTTTCCTACTGATTCACCAGAAAGATCTCAAATTAATCCTTATAGATCTCAAAATAATACAACATTTCAAACACCCATGTCAAATAATTCAATACTCACTTCACAAAACTTGAAAAATACCCAACTTTCTCCTCATAATTAAGTTGCAAACTCTGAGCATAATAACATTGATATTATCCCCAGAAATAATTTTTTAACAATCAAAGCTTTAATTTACTTCTGAAATCTCTCAAATTTTACTAAATAATAATGTCCTTCAATCAGATTAGCAAATAAAAGACAGTATTAGTGATGTTTTGCCACAAATTTTTCCATTGCGAACAAATCAAAGCATTCAAATTGTTACTCAAAGGTCTCAACTTTCAGGAAATCAGTCTGTTGTTCATCAAACTGATAAGGGCAGTCAAATTGTCAGACATATCAACGGATGGATGAATTCCGTAAAGAAGCAGGGGTAATGAAATAGAAGAATTTTAGAGTTGTGATATTTATGATGGAGGATGGATAAAAGATGAATCTTTTCCACTTTATAAACCAGAATCATGCAAAATAGTTGATGAAACATATAATTGTGTTCTTAATTGGGGAATTAGGGAATATGGATTTGGAATTTAGGGTTTGTGAGAGATAAGGGTGCACTTATTCTTTGTGAAAAAATGATATGGGCGTATATCATTCTTGTAGGAAAGGGTAATCTTGGTATTTAACGTAGATTGTAACTTAACAAGACGGAAAGTAAGAAAAATGATGCTCGGGTTAAGAATACGGTGGTGATTGGGGAATATACATTGAAGTTCGGGGGTTATTTGTAAAAACGTAAATACGTGGTGGTAATTTGTAAAAATACGTAAATACGTAGTGGTTATTTGTAATTCTTCCTTATTTTAAACCTTTTTAAAATAACATGGTATCAAAAATTTGTGAACTTTTTCACAAAAGCAATCATACAATATCTTAATAATGTACAAAACAAAAACCGGTATAAGAAAAAAAAGAAATTTTTTTTTTATATATATTTACTGTTCATACGTGAACAGTAGCAGGTACCAAAAAAAAATTTCTTTTTTTTTCTTTTCTTTCTTTTCTCACGGTTTATAACAAAACCGGAAAAACTTTACGAAAAAAACTTGCAGTTGCTGCCATTTAAAAAAAACAGAAATTTTTTTTTTTATTCTGTGAACAGTACATGAACAGTACACGGGCAGAAAGAAAAATCAAATTAAACGGTTTTAATTCGATCATGCTTATATTAACTAGATCGGTACAAACAAAACAATATCTAATCGATATTAAACATTGATACAAAACTAGATGATTCAAATTAACCTTTTAACATGAATATCTAGATCATTTTATACCGAAAATATAAAGCAAAAGAATGTTCATAAACATTCATATCAAATTCCATTTACGTTTTAATTCAATCATTATTAAATCAAAACATCTACAAATTCATATATTATTATCTCAACCTTTTAAAATAACAATATTTGAATCAAAATGGATCCCCAAAAAAAAAATCATACGGCACAAAAAAAAAACTTTTGCCGAATTTAAAAAAAAAAAATTTTTATTAAGAATTATACAAATTCATATTTACGAAAATCATATAAACAATTTCATAGCCCAAAGGCTCTGATACCACTTGTGGGAAAATATCCGTATACTTCCCTTTAAATCACTCAGGATTATAATGAAATTATGATTAAATGATTAATAGTCATAAACGAAAATGCATAATAAGCGAGAGATTAGAAATAACCTTTAGTCCTTGCTTAAAGGCCTAAGAACAATATCAAAATGATGATATCTCCTAATCGTAGCACCCAAGATAGAATGAGAAATGCCCTTTAATTTGCTAGAATATTTTTGTCAAAAGTTACTGTTAACTTTTTGATCTTGTGATGTAAAGAGATGGAGGCACAAGTGAGAAATGAATTAGGGTTAGAATTTTTCCTCACTCTCCTCTTGTCTCACGGCTCCAATAGGGTTTTATGAGGAGATTTTTCTCCTCAAAATAACTACCCATTGACCGAAAATTCCAGAGTGAATCTGGACTTTATTTCGGTTAAATTCGCTTTAATATATAATGTGTATTATTATTATAAATGTCATTTGTGTTGTCATGTATTAATATGTCCATACAACATTTTGTAGTCGATACATTAATACCGGTCTGACAACATCTAATATGACAATCGTATAATATATACGTTAATTATAATTATCCGTATAATTATAATTTGCTAATTCAATATAACATTTTATATTCAATTTACGAATTAACATTTTAATTCGCATAAGCTTACATTATATATATGCTGATTAAATACAACAGTTTATATTTAATTACAAATTACTTTTAATTCGTCTCAGCTTATATTATTTAATCGTTATTAAATAATCGTCTCATCATCACATTGACTAACCTTTTAGTCAAATACACTGACTAACCTTTTAGTCATATAATAGGGCATCAATATGATTATTTTCTCAAATAATCACATCTCTCAAACACATCCTTTAGGTGTGACTTTTAGGGACCAGTTGATCACCGCCATCTGTATGACAATAACGTCAAACTTATCTAGCAAGCCAACCGTTATTGATAAACGTTAATCAACTAATTATTATACAAAGTATACCCTGTGAACCTAGAGAGATTTATTTATGTTATTGCACTAACTTTGGAGGACACTAGCTCAAACAGAAACTACAAGGAAGCTATGAAATCTGTTGATTCTAGACCTGGATTCTGATTGACCTACCTAGAGGGTGCAAAGGTAATAAATGGGTGTTCAAAAAGAAATTGAAATCTGATTGTACCATTGACAAATACAAAGCTAGATTAGTAGTTTGTGAAAACCGGCACACCAAAGGTATAGATTTCTTTGACACTTATTCACATGTGACAAAGGTGGCTACTATTAGAGCTTTGATTGCATTAGCATCTATTTATAATCTTTTTGTACATCAAACTGATGTTAAAACTGCCTTTTTAAATGGTGATTTGTATGAAGAGATTTACATGAGTCAATCTGAGGGATGTGTGATTCCCGGACGTGAATAAAAAGTGTGTAAATTAATCAGATCTTTGTATGGCTTGAAACAAGCACCGAAACAGTGGTATGACAAATTTGATAAGACTATAACATCTGATGGTTTTTTGGTAAATGATTTTGATGCATGTGTTTACTCTAAGTATGACAAAAATGGATGCGTGATAATATGTTTATATGTAGATGACATGCTTATTTTTGGTACGAATATGGATGTTGTTAATGTCACCAAAGATTTCTTAAGATCTCGTTTGGACATGAAAGATTTGGGGGAAGCTGATGTAATCCTTGGAATCAAAGTTACTAGGACTTCTACTGGTATGTGTTTAAGTCAGTCTAGCTATGTTGAAAAAGTTCTTAGAATACTTAATCAATATGATTGTGTGCCACTTCATACACCTTATGACTCTGGTGTCCATTTGTGTACGAACTCAGGTAATAGTGTTTCCCAAGAGGAATATGCTAGAATAATTGGGAGCGTGATGTTTTTAATGAACTGCACTAGACCTGACATTGCTTATGCCATTAGTAGATTGATTCGATACACTCATAATCCTGGTAAGGACCATTGGAATGCTTTGATTCGTTTGCTAAGATACTTGAGAGGCACCATTGATTGGGGCCTACACTATTAGAGGACACCCAGCATATTAGAAGGATATTGTGATGCTAATTGGGTCTCTGGTAATGATGAAATTCAGTCCACTAGTGGTTACGTGTTTACTTTAGCTAGTGGAGCAATCTCTTGGAAGTCATGTAAACAAACTTGTCTTGCTAAATCTACTACGGAATCAGAGTTTGTTGCTTTAGGTTGGGCAGGTAAAGAGGTTGGATGGCTGAGAAGCCTTTTGGCAGATATTCCATTGTGGGGGAAACCAACTCCATCAATGTCCATGCATTGTTATTCGCAAGCTGCGATTGGAGTAGCAAATAATCAAGCTTAAAATGGAAAGAAAAGACATATTCGTCTAAGACATGGAATTGTGATAAATTTAATAAGGGATAATGTGATAGCACTGGAATACGTACGATCAGAGAGGACTATTGCGTGTGAATCCTCTCACTAAAGACCTCTGCAGAAAATTAGGGCTCGAGTCAGCACTGGGAATGGGTCTAAAGCTTGTAAAGGGGTGAATTGTGATGGATACCCGTCTTAGTCAATCTAAGTTCAATGAGTCAAACTCAGTCACAATGAACTCGAGTTGTAATACTAATACCATTCCCATTAATAAAAGTGATGTAGTATTTATTTTATGTACTTATGTGTACTTGTAAATTTAATTGTCAACTATGGAAGGATGAGCTTTTGCTCTTAATGGGTTCATAGTCCATATGGATGTTTTGCGACAATCAAACCTGATGAACTCGCCTATTTGAATGTGGGGGTTTCTTGCCCTAACCCGAAGAGGTCCACCAAGCTTTGGACCTTTAGAGGCATTCATGAATTACCAGAAATTGTGTGAGGGGCGCTTGGTAAGACCAAGAAAATTTGTTCATAGCTTCTTACGTCCATGATGAGTTCATGGATGATGCGAGTTTTAGCCCTGATTTGGGATTAAGTAAGTACGCAGCTTGACTCTCACCAACTCCATCTGAAGGTTAAAGGCTAGATCCACCTAAGATGGCGGTTTGAGAGAAGTTGTACGTTACTGGATGTTGGTTAAAGTCCACAAGACACCAATATCTTAACGCTAAATCCCCGTTGCCAAAAGTTTCCTCAAGCTTCCTTTATTTACCTCCTTTGTCGCCATTGTGGGGGATTGTTGCATAAATGGCTCCAAAGTCCTATTTTTTGTTTTAATTGGGTTCAATTTCCAAGACTGATTTACACAGTCTACATGACTTGCTGTAGTCTTCTATACTGACTACTCTTTTTACTTAAACACACAACTTCCACTACTGGTTTCGTTATTTCTTATGCTCTCTTACTATTATATATACTGCCCTCCAAAATCACTTTCAACACAACAAAATCAGAAATACTTATCTTCTCTCTAAAATATAAAAATCAGTTCTCTCGAGGTTATTTTGGCAACGTTCTTGGTTGTGCTCATCTGCTTCTTGGCCTACACCTAAGTGGCAGCGGTTGTGTTAATCCTGTAAGTCGAGTGCCATCGAGGCCGTGTGTAGTAGACGGGGCATATTTGACTTTAGGACAGTGGCCTCAAGTCATGTCACAACCTCCCTTCTCAGATAAGATCATTCCTCTATTTTTTTTATTGTTTACAGTACTTGCATAACATTATGTAAGATGTGATGCACAACAATATAAAAAAAATGAATTATACACCCTCAAAATTTACATGTTATGCAAAATGGCGAGATGACGAAAGACGGTATTCCTCTAAAAGCAGTGCATGATTTCCTATGTACATTAACTATGCAGGCCCTTGGTTTAAAAGGATGGAAAATATCAAACAATTAACTGATTGATTATATTAAGATTTAGTAGTCAAAATGGTAAATCTAATTCACAATCAACTGTTTCTCGATAGGAATAGAGATTTACGACCAAACACGGAGCGAAGACTCAAGGGGTCACATTTAGTGTTTCATAAAGTAGTTGCTGTAATTTGATGTATAGAATTAATGTCAAATCATATAGAGTTGCTGTCAAATTATATAGAATTAGAGCTATAATAATTGATTTTGTATTTTTACTGATATATGTAATGCTAATTAGGAAGAAGACCAATATGTAATGTTAAGCAATTGTTGTAAGCCTGTAACTTTTTGTTTTCTTCACATAAATTATGTTGGTTGACTCATTCTTAGAGAAAGCTTTAAATTTTGAAATTGAGAGCACATTCATTTACTGTCTTTCAAGATTTTACAAATTCCCTTCTTCACTTCGAAGTATTTTGGTTTCCCCTTTATTTTATATATAGCAATACCAAATTTCTGGTTGCCATTTACACACTCTCACTTTCCTGGCAGGTGGGTGAGTTAATAAAGAGTGTAAACCAGAGGGAATCTGTCTAAATACCCAAATTCATTTGGATATAAATGTTGAGTAGAGCCACTATTCTAATCACCATTCACCAATATAGTGAGCATGTACCGAAGTAACTTACGGAAGAAAGAATAGGGTGAAAAAAGTTAAGGGATACAATATTAAAAATATATTACTAATATCTCAAGCTTCAAATAAGGCAACAATCAAGACATAATATCAAGCTAGCAAGACCTATTCATATTGCAATTATAGCATATGTAGATACTGCATATCCCCTTGTACAAGGCTCCCTTTCCTAGCCTAAATTAGATTATATACTCTTCAATATATAAACTACAATACTGTACATTGTAAACTATCCATTTGAGCAATACAATAAGCTTAACATGGTATCAAGAAGCCATCACAGATCCACAAAACACCACCTACAACCACGTCGTCCCACCTTCAAACGCGCAACCTCTTCCTCAACCAAATCAGTCGCCCTTCCCACCATGACAAACACTGAGTCGACTGTCCCTAACCCACATGAAACCACCGCTCCACTCACCTCTCTTAACCTAAATCCTTGTGTCAAACTCTCCTCACTTAACTACTCTTCCTGACCCTTTCAACTCACCCCACTTAACTACTCTTCCTGGCACTTTCAACTCACCCACATACTCTTCGGGTTTAGCCTTCTCGGTGCCTTAATGGGTACCGTCTCAACCACTGTCCAAGCTCTAATTGTCCGCGCACAAACCTCTAAAGAAGCGTGGGACATACTTGCCCGCACTTATGCGAACCCATCTTGAGCCAATATTTTACAACTTAAAGACCGTCTCAATTCCATAATTAAAACAACCGATCAAACCATAACTTACTTTATGAATGCAATCAAAGCCTGCATCGATCAACTCGCTCTCATGGGTAAGATACTGCACCCGGAGGACATAGTCTCAAAAGTCCTTAGGGGCCTCGACTATAACCTTTACAAACCTGTGATGGACACGGTTAGAACCCGTGACAACCCCATCTCATTCGAAGCATTACATGAGAAACTTCTTCAGCATGAACTTCTATTAAAACAATACCCCACAAATGATATATTTCAACCTACTACCAACCCGTGGCTACCATAAGCACCCCTCGGCCTCCTCCTATAACAACAAGCCTTCACCCTACACCAAACCAGCCCCGCGCCCCTTCAAAGAACGTTGTCAATGGTGTCAACAAGTCGACCATGTGATAGCCGACTGTCCCATGTTTCGCAAACTCTTCCCAAACATTGTCTTTCCCGAACCCCCAACTCGCCAGCACCAAACCCAACCACAAGCCAATACCGCCACCCATTTTGCTCCCAACCCGAATCACAACTATCTCTTAGACAGTGGCGCATCTCATTATGTCACTCACGACCTTGATACACTAGCCCTTCACTCTGCTTACATGGGTGACGATGACCTCCTTATTGGCGACGTCTCCGCCCTTGACATTGCCAATATAGGTTCGTTTACTCTCCCTTCTACCTCTCTTAAGAAGAATAATGTTTTACACGTTTCTCGCATATCTAGAAATATTTTATCTATCTCACAATTATGTCGAGATAATAATGCATATGTTATCTTCTCACAATTTTCTTTTGTTATTAAGGAAATATCGACGGGCAAAACGCTACTCCAAGGGCCGGTTAAGAACGGAATTTATGAGTTGAGACCGCCCCAACCACAAGTTTACTCGATTCACAAAGACTCAACTCCAATATCGTGGCATCATAAGTTAGGGCATCCCACTTTTGATGTAATAAAAATTATCAATAAAGAATTACAATTTCAAATTTCAAATTTTTCGTCTTGTAAATCCTGCAACATTAGTAAAAGAAAGAAATGACCTTTTGGGATATCAACATTTAAAACCAACGCTCCACTAGACCTCATTTATTCCGACCTATGGACTAGCCCAATCTATTCCCGCGAGAAATACAAATACTATGTAATTTTCGTAGACCATTTAAGCAAATATACCTGGCTATTCCCACTAAAACAGAAATCCGAAACCGCGCAAATTTTCATTCGGTTTAAAGCACTCGTAGAAAAATATTTCCAAAGACCGATCCGACAATTCTTCTCCGACAATGGAGGTGAATTGCAGAAACTAACCCCCACTCTTGTCGACAATGACATAAGCCATTTTACCTCTCCGCCCCATACCCCAGAACACAATGGATATTGATGCGTGTCGTTATACACCAAAAATAAAAGCCTAAGTCTACTAACTAAAGAAGATAGCGGAAGTAGGGTCGATCTCCACAGGGAGGAAACTAATTAACTGTAATCTAAATCTGCCAGTCACAAACTAGGGGGTTTTGAATTGGTTTTAAACTAAACTAAATAAGATTTAAAGGAAGAGAAATAAAGGTAGAAATTAATATGAAATAAATCAGATAAAAGAGAATATGCTAGAATTCGGTCCACTGCAATATCGGCATCTACGGCTCAACTAAGTCAGTCAATCTATCAATGAGAAGGGCAATGGTTTTCTCCTCTCGGTCTCAAACCACCCTAGGAATTTTCCTAATTAACTCTCGTCCTCTTAGGAGTCACCTATCAATTCTAAGCAAGCCTTTCCCTTCCAATCTCTCGATCCAGGTCGGGGTTAACTACCTAGCTAGTCTCCTGCGTGCACTCATTTGACTAACCTCAATTAAATTGCTTAGATTGATTCTCATATTCAAGACTAACTAAAACAGTCTATCCTATCATGCCTCTACTACAGTTTACCTCATCCTAACATACAAGGGAATTAGCTACTCATGCTATTAACGATGCTAGCAATACAAACGATTGAATATATGACGTTGTACATAATAAAATCGTAATTAACAAGCATAAATAATAACGCAGCAGTTAAGAAAAGTAAACAGTAATCAAGACTAAAATAAAGATTAAGAATAAAAGAGAGAAAAGAGTTTACAATCTTAGCGAATCAGGCGTAAAGAACAAATCCACGTCGATAATAAACCGAATGTAAACTAAAGGTAAAGTTCAGAAACTAATGTTTAATGCTAAGTGTCTGCTAATAATCGATGATAATCCCTAATGACGTAAATAAGAGTCTTATATAATGCATAACACGACTCTAAACCCTAATTAAGCTACGGACTTAAGGCCCGTAATAGATTCCACTCGATCGAGGGAAAATACCCTTCGATCGAGGTCTTTATTCAAGAGTATCAGTCGATCGAGGACTTCCTTCACTCGATCGAGCAACTTGTCCACAACTATCACTCGATCGAGCAAAGATATAGCTCGATCGAGTTCTTCCTTATTTCAACTCTCCTCGATCGACCAAAGGTATAGTCGATCGAGGTCTTCTGGCTTGTCATGTAACGTTAGTCATGGCTTTGGGCTTGATTGTGAACGGTCTCACGCTTTCCCATGCAAGAGCTTTTGTTCCGTTCCTTCCATTCTCCTAAATGTATGCAAAGTGGACTGTCTTGGCTCGGTTTCCGCTACTACGCAGCTTGTACCTAAAAAATGGTAATGAAAGTACAAAGTAGCCAAATAGGGGCATATAGTGATATAATATCACCTAAATGACATAGAAATGCGCGTATAAATGGACTAAAAAGTCTATATAAAATACACGCATCAGATATACTGAGAGACGACACCGTCACATTGTTGAAACTGGACTCGCATTACTCTCTCACGCACACCTCCAAATAACGCTATGGCCTTTCGCTTTTAGCACACATACTTGATAAATAGGCTACCTACTCACACATTACAAGGAAAAACACCATATTTCAAACTACATAATATCCAACCAAACTATACAAAGTTGCACAATTTCAGTTGTCTTTGTTACCCGTGGCTACGACCATATACAAAGCACAAGCTTGATTACTGATCAACCCCTTGCATCTTTGTAGGTTATTCTACCACACAAAGTGCATTTTATTGCCTTGATCCCAAGAAGAACCGACTATACACTTCACGTCACGTCAAATTCATTGAAGACGATTTTGCCTATTCTCGTCTCCTACAAACCACGAACCCTTCATCACCAACCATTAACCCCGACAATTGTTGCAACCTTATTCTCCCCGTACTATCCTCACCTTCACCTCCATCCACAACAAACACGCCACTTCCTCGTCCTCTCATCCACCACGTCTACAAAAGACATTCACCACCAACAAACCAGCCCGACACGACTTCACCCAACCAGACTGTAGCTTCCTCACCTCCTAACACCATCACCCAACACAACCATTCCCTTCCCACAAATACACAAGAACCTTCCTCTACAGCACCATCGAATCCCCCTCCCCCACGTCGAACTATTGTCACTCGCCTTGACAACAACATTCGATGTCTTAATCCCAAATATGCCAATCTCGCTACAACTCATACAACACCTCACTCATTACCAAACACGGTCAAGAAAGCTCTCCTCTTGCCGCAGTGGAGAAATGTTATGCTCGATGAATTCCAAGCTCTCGAAAGGAACCACACCTTGACCTTAGTCCCTAAATCCCCGTCACAAAATATCATCAGATGTAAGTGGGTCTATCGGATTAAATATAATCCCGATGGCTCCCTCAAGCAACACAAAGCTCGTCTTGTGGCCAAGGGATTTCACCAGCGCCCGGGTATCGATTACACTGAAACTTTTAGCCCGGTTATAAAACCAACCATTCGCCTAATACTTTCACTCACCGTCACCAAGGCCTGGTCCATACGGCAACTCGGCGTAAACAATGCCTTCTTACAAGGTAACTTGCACGAAAATGTCTACATGTCACAACCACAAGGTTTCGTCGATAGCTCTAAACCCGACCATGTCTGCAAATTAAAAAAAAAAGCAATTTATGGCTTAAAACAAGCTCCCCGATCTTGGTATACCGAACTCAAAATACACCTTGTCACATTGGGGTTCAAACAATCACTTTCCGACTCCTCATTATTTATTTACAAACACACAACCATACAAATTTATATGTTAATTTACGTTGATGATATTATAGTAACCGGACCAAACCAACAACACTTAAAACATTTTATTAATAATTTAGCAAAACGCTTTTCTCTCAAAGACCTCGGTCCACTATCATACTTCCTTGGAAACGAAGTCACACCCAATGCTCTAGGAATTCATCTAAACCAAGCCAAATATATACATGACCTTCTTATTAAATACAAAATGGAAAATGCCAAACCAAATACTTCACCTGCAATGAAACTATTCAGAAAGACAAGCTAAACAATGACAAATTGAACTAAGGTTAGATACTTTGCAATTGCTCTGTTTTTGTTTGGACTGAATGCTAAAAGAAAGGGATAGAACCTTAACCAAAACACAAAGCCAATGGTTGAGGGTTGAACCTTGAACCCAGCACTCAGCTAAGGATCTAAGCTCACTTCCAAGCACAAAGCAAAGGAAGTTGTCTCAAGCACACAGCCAAGAGATGTTAACAGAAACAAGGTTTCAGTTTTTGTATTTACTTCAAATCTACCTTTCATTCATTAGGAAATGGCCTTATATAGGCAAGGAGATTACATCCTACTCGTTCAATACATCCTAGGGCCACAATTGACTTGCAAAAGAAACAGAAATAACAGCTACATTGTTCAGAATAAAGCAATAAAGTAGAAAAGCAGTTCTAATGGGACAATCTGCCTTAATGGGGTTGTTTAGGTTGAAACTGGTGAAGGAGTGGACTTCCAAGCTTGATTCTTGAGCTCAACTGAAGTGGGATGGATGCCAAAGGTCCTGCTAAAAGGCCCTCGAGCTTGTTTGATCAAAACAGGAAAGTTTGATAGTGACATGTTAACTACTGCAAAAAGGACTGAAATCTGGACAGTTTGAAGTTGTCCCTAGGCTAACTTTTTGTGTGTGCATTTCTTGGAAGAGAAGTCCTGGGCAAAGTTGTAGAGGACCTTCCCAAGGATTAAGGTTGATGGTTGGTTAGGCTTGTTTGAATGTGTGAGACCCCCATGGACCCTGTTTAGAAAAACTGTGACTGGCTGTTTTAGGCTGAGAGTTGTTATTGTTGTGTTGGGTTTGTTTTGCTGTTGGCTGTGTGTTGTTGTGGCTTAGTCTTGGAAAGTGGATGGCTAGGCTTTGTTCTGGTTGGTGTGGTGTTGTCTTAGCTGGCCTGAAGTGGTGGTTACTTGGACTGAAGAGGACATTGTCATAACTAGTCATGGTGTTGTCTGAATGGATGTTGTTGCCTTGAATGATGTTGTTGTCTTGATGTTGTTGATGTTGAGTCTTGTCTTGAGCTTGTGTCTTGTCTTGATCATGTACTCCCGTTGCAACCTCCCTTTCTTGAAAAGGATTTGCCCTCAAATCTTCATCACCTTCATCATCTGATTCACCATGGTAGGGGCTCAGGTCTCCAACATTGAAAGTACCATGTACACCATAGCTTCCTGGTAGATCCACCTTGTAAGCATTTGTGCCTATCTTCTCCAATATCTCAAATGGTCCATCAGCTCTTGGCATGAGCTTGTTTCTCCTCTTGTCTGGAAATCTCTCTTTTCTTAAATGCAACCATACAAGATCCCCTGCCTTGAACTCCCTTGCTTTCTTAGGCCCTTTGGACCTAGCCTTGTACAACTCATTGGACCTTTCAATCTGCTTCTTGACTTGCTCATGAATCTGTATCATTTGCTCAACTCTTTTCTTTGCATCATAGCTTGCTTTGCTTCCTTTGACTGGTGCTAGGTCTGTAGGCATGAGAGGATTAGTTCCATAAACTGTTTCAAAAGGACTTTTACCTGTGCTACTGGAGGGAGCTCTGTTGAAGGCAAACTCAGCTTGTGCTAGCCTGAGGTCCCAATCTTTTAATGACTTAGAAACAATGCTCCTTAAGATCTTTCCTAGTGTCCTGTTAGTGACTTCTGTCTGCCCATCAGTTTGGGGATGGTGAGAAGTACTAAACAACAGCCTGGTCTTCAATAGCTTCCACAAGGTTCTCCAGAAGTGACTCATGAACTTTGTGTCTCTATCTGAGACAATGCTTCTAGGGACCCCATGTAACTTGACAACCTCCCTAAAGTATAGTTCAGCTACCCCCAAAGCATCCTCAGTCTTCTTACAAGCAATGAAATGTGCCATCTTGCTGAATCTATCTACAACCACCATGATTGAATCCTTTCCCCTTTGAGTTCTAGGTAAGGCTACAATGAAGTCCATACTGAGGTCTTCCCATGGCTTGTTGGGTACTGGAAGTGGTGTGTAAGGGCCTGCTTGAAAGTGTGCCTTGGCTAGTTGACAAGATCTGCATCTCTTGAGGGCATCTTGCACATCACTGAGCATCTTAGGCCAATAGAACTGATCTTGCAATATGTCATAGGTCTTCTGCACCCCAAAGTGACCAGCAAGGCCATTGGAGTGAACCTCTTTGACCAGTAGTCCCCTATAAGGTCCCTTAGGCACACATAGTTTGTTTCCATAGAACAAGTAGCCTTCCTGAGCTGTGTACTTGCTCCCTTTCTTGACTTGTCCTTCCTGATACACCTCCCATTCATGTTTGAAGTCTGGGTCTTCTTGATAGAGCTCTTTCATAAATTCAAACCCCAACACCTTTTGTTCCATGAAGGTCAACATTACAGACCTTCTAGACAATGCATCAACTACAACATTGTTCTTACCCTCTATGTATTTGCTGGAGAATGAGAAGGATTGCAAGAATTCTACCCATTTGGCATGTCTGGGGTTGAGCTTGTGCTGTCCATTGATGTATTTGAGAGCCTCATGATCAGAATGAAGCACAAAAGGTTTAGGCTTCAAGTAGTGTCCCCAATGGTTCAATGCTCTCACAATGGCATAGAACTCTTTGTCATATGTGGAATAATTAAGCTTGGCCCCATTTAGCTTCTCACTGAAGTATACAACAGGTTTCTTCTCTTGAGTAAGCACAGCTCCTATGCCAAGGCCACTGGCATCACACTCTACCTCAAAGAGTTTATTAAAATCTGGTAGAACCAATATTGGAGATTTACACAATAGCTCCTTGATCAGATTGAAGGACCTTTCAGCCTTCTCATTCCACTTGAACTCTCCCTTCTTCATGCACTCAGTAATAGGGGCCATGATTGAACTAAACCCTTGTATGAACCTCCTATAGAAAGATGCTAACCCATGAAAACTTCTAACATCAGTAACAGTTTGAGGAAGGGGCCATTCCTTGATTGCTTGCACCTTCTCAGGATCAACTGCTACTCCTTTCTTAGAGATGATGAACCCAAGGAAGTAAACCTCAGGCTGCATGAAGGTGCACTTCTCTAGTTTGCCATACAACTTGTTCTCTCTTAAGACCTCAAACAACAACTTCAGATGCTGCAAATGTTCTCCCCTAGTTAAACTGTAAATAAGAATGTCATCAAAGTAAACCACCACCCACTTGCCTAAGTAGGGCCTTAGGACCTCTGTCATCAACCTTATGAAGGTACTAAGGGCATTAGACAACCCAAAAGGCATCACCAACCATTCATAGAGCCCATGTTTAGTCTTGAAAGTTGTCTTCCATTCATCCCCTGCTCTTATCCTCACTTGGTGATAGCCCTGCCTTAGATCAATCTTAGTGAATACTTGAGCCCCACTTAACTCATCCAGAATATCATTAAGTCTAGGTATGGGGAACCTATACTTGATGGTAATGTTGTTGATGGCCCTACTGTCAATGCACATACGCCAAGTCCCATCCTTCTTTGGCACAAGCAAGGCTGGTACAGCACAAGGGCTGAGGGATTCCCTGACATAGCCCTTGTTGAGCAGCTCACCTACTTGAAGTTGGAGCTCTTGTGTAGCCTTAGGATCACTCCTGTAAGCTGGCTTGTTGGGTAGGATAGCTCCAGGCACTAGGTCAATGTGGTGTTCTATTCCCCTAAGTGGTGGCAATCCACTAGGGAGCTTAGTAGGAAAGACATCACCATAATTTTCTAGGATAGACTTGACCTCTTCAGGGATATCAATCATGCTCATCCCAGTCTCTTTGGCAAGTAATATGTACACAGGTTGTAACTCACTTAGCTCTTGTACTAGTTCTGATTCACTTATCAGCATTACTTCCTTGGAAGCCTCACTCATGGGGTTTGGGTTGATCTTTAAAGCAAGTGGTAAAGGTGCCAGGGTGATTTTCTTCTTCCCATACTTAAAAGTGTAAGTGTTGTCCCTCCCATGGTGTATGGCATCCCTATCAAACTCCCATGGCCTCCCAAGCAAAAGGTGACATGCATCCATAGGTAGAACATCACAAAGACTCTCATCCACATACCCTTTACCAATTGAGAAAGGCACAACACATTGTTTATCCACCTTGATCTCAGCCCCTTTGTTTAGCCATCTGAGTTTGTAAGGTAGGGGGTGGTCCTTGGTGGGTAGGGCTAGTTTGTCTATCAGTGTTCTGGAGGCCACATTAGTGCAGCTTCCACCATCAATGATGAGGTTACACACTCTGCCCTTGATAGTACATCAGGTCCTAAAGATCTGGTGTCTTTGATCCTCTTCCAAAGGTTGGGGTTGAGTATGCATTACCCTCCATGTTACCAAACTTAACCCTGCATCAGGCTCTATCAACTCCTCACTAGCCTCTACCTCAGGCTCTTCCATCTCATCATCACAGACCAACACTTCATCATCTCCCCATTGAATTACTTCTAGGTTGCTCAGAGCTCTTTTAGATGGACATTCTCTAGCAAAATGTCCATATCCTTGACATTGAAAACACTTTTTGAGAGGGGTAGTCTTCCTTTGGCCTGCCTCAACAGCCTTGCCTTTATCAAGGTTGAAAGGGGTCTTAATAGGAACCACAGGTTCTCCTATCTTGACTCCTACAAAAGGTTTGAAGGTGGGGGTTTCCAGCAGGTGTCTTAGAAGCACTAGCCTTTCCCTTCCCCAACTTTTCTACCCTCAAAGACAAGTCGACAGCTTCCTCAAAGGAGTATATATTTTGTAGCCTGACTTTACTAGCTATCCTCTCATCCAAACCTTCTAAGAACCTTGCTATCTTTTGCTCAGATTTCTCAACAACCTCACATTGCAATGTAAGTTGTTCAAAGTCCCTTAGATAGGACTCTACAGGTCTTTGGTCTTGCTTTAGGTGAGTAAGCTTAATGAACATGTCCTGAGTGTAGTCCCTAGAGACAAACTTAGCCCTCAATTTCTTTTTCAGTTTGAGACATGACTTAACAGGTTCTTTCCCTTCTCTAACCCTCAAGGTTTTCATGTTTTCATACCACAGTGAGGCATAACCTTTTAGTTTCATGATAGCAACCTTAAAAGCCTTTCTATCAGTGTATCCTTTAAACTCAAAGACTCTTTCTACAGACCTTAGCCAATCTAGGAAATCATCAGGGTTCATGCTACCTAGAAAGTCAGGGATCTCTACCTTTATGTCTTTGTCCTGGTGTCTGAGAAGAGTTTGATCTGAGCCATCTGAGTCTGACATTTCAAACTGATCTACAGGTTGCCTCCTCCTTCCTCCTTGTGGGAAAGGTGCTCCTCTTCCTCAACCTCTGCCTCCCCTTGCATCATTGTTCTGTTGGCCCTCAAGGAGTTCATTGACAGATCTGGAGACCTCCATTATAGATCTGGCAAGACCTTGAACTGTATTCTCAAGACCTGTGATTCTCTCTTCACTCATGGTTGGTTTTTGTATTTTTAAAGTAGTTAGGTAAATGAACTCACAAACCAAAGCTCTGATAACCAATTTGCAATGAAACTATTCAGAAAGACAAGCTAAACAATGACAAATTGAACTAAGGTTAGATACTTTGCAATTGCTCTGTTTTTGTTTGGACTGAATGCTAAAAGAAAGGGATAGAACCTTAACCAAAACACAAAGCCAATGGTTGAGGGTTGAACCTTGAACCCAGCACTCAGCTAAGGATCTAAGCTCACTTCCAAGCACAAAGCAAAGGAAGTTGTCTCAAGCACACAGCCAAGAGATGTTAACAGAAACAAGGTTTCAGTTTTTGTATTTACTTCAAATCTACCTTTCATTCATTAGAAAATGGCCTTATATAGGCAAGGAGATTACATCCTACTCGTTCAATACATCCTAGGGCCACAATTGACTTGCAAAAGAAACAGAAATAACAGCTACATTGTTCAGAATAAAGCAATAAAGTAGAAAAGCAGTTCTAATGGGACAATCTGCCTTAATGGGGTTGTTTAGGTTGAAACTGGTGAAGGAGTGGACTTCCAAGCTTGATTCTTGAGCTCAACTGAAGTGGGATGGATGCCAAAGGTCCTGCTAAAAGGCCCTCGAGCTTGTTTGATCAAAACAGGAAAGTTTGATAGTGACATGTTAACTACTACAAAAAGGACTGAAATCTGGACAGTTTGAAGTTGTCCCTAGGCTAACTTTTTGTGTGTGCATTTCTTGGAAGAGAAGTCCTGGGCAAAGTTGTAGAGGACCTTGCCAAGGATTAAGGTTGATGGTTGGTTAGGCTTGTTTGAATGTGTGAGACCCCCATGGACCCTGTTTAGAAAAACTGTGACTGGCTGTTTTAGGCTGAGAGTTGTTATTGTTGTGTTGGGTTTGTTTTGCTGTTGGTTGTGTGTTGTTGTGGCTTAGTCTTGGAAAGTGGATGGCTAGGCTTTGTTCTGGTTGGTGTGGTGTTGTCTTAGCTGGCCTGAAGTGGTGGTTACTTGGACTGAAGAGGACATTGTCATAACTAGTTATGGTGTTGTCTGAATGGATGTTGTTGCCTTGAATGATGTTCTTGTCTTGATGTTGTTGATGTTGAGTCTTGTCTTGAGCTTGTGTCTTGTCTTGATCATGTACTCCCGTTGCAACACCCATGGCCACTGACTCAAATCTAATACGTGAAGATGACAAACCCATCCAAGACCAATCCAATTATCGAGCAATAGTAGGGAGTCTTCTCCAATATCGGATATAGCCTTCACTGTAAATCGCCTAGCTCAATATCTACATCACCCCATCACCACGCACTGGTCAGCCTTAAAACGATCCTTCGATATCTCCAAGGCACCCAAACCCAAGGCATTCAACTCTCCATCGATCTGCCCCTCTATGTCTCCATGTGTTATGCGATGCCGATTTCGCTGGTGATAAAGACAACTATATATCCACAACAGGCTTTGTCATCTACCTAGGCCGCAACCCCATCTCCTGGTCCTCCCAAAAGCAACGAGGTCTCGCTCTTTCCACCGCAGAAGCCGAATTTCGAGCCCTAGCCGCTGTAACCACTGAAATACTTTGGCTCCGTAACCTACTCACCGAATTTCATCTTACAATGCAATAAACACTCCACCAGCACTATATTGCGATAATATGTCTGCCACACTCTATGCCAAAAATCAATTAGCAGACGGCTCTCTCGTTTTACTTTGTCCGCGAACAGCTTCAGCTCGGTAACATTCGCATCCAACACATAGCAAGCAAAGATCAATTAGCAGACGCTCTCACAAAGCCACTTCACAAAATTCGTTTTCATGACCTACGAGACAAGATTGGACTCCTCTCATCGACATCTATCTTGAGGGGGCGTATTACCAATATCTCAAGCTTCAAATAAGGCAACAATCAAGACATAATATCAAGCTAGCAAGACCTATTCACATTGTAATTATAGCATATGTAGATACTGCATTACTGCATATCCCCTTGTACAAGGCTCCCTTTCCTAGCCTAAATTAGATTATATACTCTTCGGTCTTCACTATATAAATTACAATACTGTACATTGTAAACTATCCATTTCAGCAATACAATAAGCTTTACATACAGATGGGCAGTACCGGTGAAAAAAGTCAATAAATCAAGGATACCAGTGAACCAAAAAAAACCCAAAAGAAATTATGTTCCGAAAGTGAACATTGAAATCACAGATTAACATAATATTAGCCGTGATAGTTCAAAGAATGAAGTGACAACATTCAAAGTTATTAACATAAATCAAGTATGGTACAAACTATTTGAGAAAAGTAAAATTATCAAAATAACTGTAACCAGGACTCTTCTAATTTTGTCATATGAAACTGGAATAATTACAAATTCAATTCCTATGGATATAGTAATTTACCCAAAAAATAGTGTTTGTGCGACGCATTTCCAATAGCCAACAACTTGCTGATCACAAAGGATAATGTAAATGAAGTAGATTCTCGCTCTCAGAAACATGGTTCAGCCCCAACTGATCATATCACACACGGGGACCCGTCTAGTAGCTTATGTCGGACTGACAAAACTTCTTCGAGTTTCAATGGTTTTTAAACTTCTGCAGTCAAAATTTAACGTTCGCTCAAGACATATAGTAGCTTATGTAGGACTCCGAAAGTTTTCCTGATGTGTTATCAATCGAAGCTATTCAGAGTCGGCAAATTTATAGGAGCATGGACCTAGGAAGGTGAATCATGGTGAACCTCTTTGTAACAAGTATTGGAGGTCCTGCACAACTTCAGACATCAGCGGCCGGAATCCTGCCTCAGCCTGAAAAATTAACCTTTCGCAGTCAGAGATTCTCCGACGTAATACATGCACCACTTTGCTACGCATCGACTAACAGTACAGAAGCTAAGCTAGACAGTTGTAGAAGTGTAATTTGTAAGTGTACCTTCATGACTCCATCCCTCTTTCATTGTCAACGATGCTAACTTTAACCCATTAATTTATGTAGAGAAAATGTAAAATCAGTTAACATTTGATGTTTAAAAACTACTTCCTCTATTCCAATCATTTAGAGGGTTGAACTTTTAGATTATGTGAATGATTATGTGAATATGATGATTATAACTTTAGACTTTTAACGCGATTAGCATCCCCTTCAATTTTGTGACGGATAATCTCAAGAGGAACTTTTAGCTACATTAGCACAAATGATTTTCAACCCTTCCTAATGTACAACAATCTTGTTATATGTTGGTTCGGCAATGTATAGAGTTATAGACGGTAGAAATCAGCAAGCTCACCATAAAAAAAATTCAAGGTCACATTTTAAATATAACATATGAAACATAAACAAGATGGTCATACTTAACCTGTACACATCGAGATATAATGTCGGCAAAGTGAGATAAGGACTTAATTGGAAACTCTCCATTAAGAGAAGGATCAACCATCCTTTGTAAAGCATCAATATCGTATAGCTGAGGAACTGCCCATCTTACCAAAATCTGTTCCCCTCGAGTTCGTGTCCTGAAGATAATTCCAAATGAACATGGAATGAGCAATCGGCTAAACAAAGGTGTTTAAAGTTTTAACGTCTCAATTCTCAATTACAGCATATCCCACCTGTCATATGACATTCGACCCGTCAAAAGTTCCAACATAACCACGCCAAAACTGTAGACATCACTTTGGGTAGTATATATTCCTGACTCGAATTCTGGGGCACCATATCCATAAGCTGATAACAGGTGACCGGACAACTGAAATAGGGAAACAATATTTCAGAAAAGACCAAATTAAATAGTTTATACTGTGTCCACTAATATCTAGTTCTATATTCTTACAAGAGCAGTTCTATTACAATAGTCATTTTTTTCAGAGTAATGGTACATAACTCCCAACCAGCATATGAGTTATGTTCACGACAAAAGTAACATACTGCATCGAATTGAGCATAGAGTAACTGAGTAACAATTTAAGTGATTAAACAGGTACAAAAGTAAATATGATCATGTGATAAAATTTAGGGTTGGAGCTTGTTATTTGAATTCTTACTATGGTCGACTAAAGATATATATCCTCTATGATGAGCAAATTTGCACAACTTGTGACTATGTATAGAACTAGACAACTTAGGCAGCCACTTATTGATATGTGGAGTAGAAAGGCAATGAATGTCAGGGAGGTGATTGGCACAAATAGCTCAAACAAGTATAAAGGGAGGATCTTGGAGCGAAAGGTACGAGACCCCAAGTTTGAAATATTAATCAGTCAACCATTGTGTCAAGGGGGAAAACTGCTAGCTATGTACTGAAACGTACATTTAAAAAGCTAGCAGGTGGTTTGCAAATGTTAGTTTCTCCTTTCTTCAAGGTCAGTAAGCCTAACGGCGTGCTTTGTATAGTTCAGCATGTATTTCCTCGGAACATTAATGCAATTAGGGTAAATAACTTACGTGTCCCCTCCTCATACACTCCTTCAGATAAAAGTTTAAGGTGCCACTTCAAGAAACTTGTAAGCAGGAAATAGTTACCCGACAAGGCCACAAGCATAGTCCAGTTATTTAACTAACGACTTGAATAATTATGAAGATAAAGGTGAAAGGGGAACATCGAGCGGAAGAATTTATAATATTCTCGCTAGGTTAATTTCAACAGAGAAGTTTTATACTCTGAAACCACACTCACTTCGACAGATCATATTTGGCCAAAATTTGAAACTTCCCAGAAGATAGCCTGCCCTGGTGACCGACACTCACATATTTTGCTTTTCACCTACCTGGCTAACAGATTTAGATGCTGTTAGAGTTGCCAAGCCACAATCAGAAACTTGCACATTGAGTTCATCATCAAGAAGAATATTTGCAGATTTGAAGTTTCTGTGGACTATTGCTGGTTCACAGACTTCATGCAAATACCTGTTTCAGACATGAAAAAATACATCATCCTTAAGGAAGATTACAGCAAGTCAACAACCATACGAGGATATTCCATTATCGTAGGAAGAGGATGGTAACTACTGGCAATAGTTCCACGCCATATCCAATCATTTAAAAAAAATAAAAAAGGTCCATTCCTTGTCAATGCACCATGTTGCTCCTAGTTTCATACTTTCATTCTATTGTCAATATTTAAGGCAACAAAATAAATGTCCAATGAAGTGAAATAGTGGGGAATGATTATGTCTCGGAAGATGATACACTTACACATTGTGTATGGGAATTCCCATACACAACCAATAAGGTAGTGACATGTAACAATTTGTATTTAACCTCTAGTGGTTAGTTTGAGAGCACGTTTGTTATTCTAGATGTTGAGTTAACTACCCTATTTACCTACAATTATAGAAGTTTATTAATTTATTTTTTGTTTGTACATTTCGGTTACATTTTTTGCAATTCACTTATGTTTTCTCAATTACACATGCTTAAAAATATAATCACTTAATCAATCTTTTTGTCACATGTTTTCTCAATTACACCCAAAATTGTCAAATCCGCCCTCATTACCTTTCAAATAACCGAGCTTTAAAAGAAAAATCTAGTCAGAACTTTGTTCGATATCAAAAATTTCTAAATAAAATTTTCTAAATGTTGTAAAAGTATTCCATACCCGCATTGTAATAATCAATCCCAAATTTGAAACATAGGTTTAACCAAATATAAGAAGAACTTTTATTTTCGAAACCCCATTAAATACCCCAAAACTGAAAATGTTATAAAAAATATTAAACAATTACTCACATCAATTATTCGATAAATCGACGCAATAAAGTTCTGTACAATTGAGGAGTACGTGGTGACTCATTTGTATACATAAGGCTTAAACTAGATAATGGTTTTGTTTGTTAATTATTAAACCTGATTTTTTGTATAATTACGATAATGCTACCTTAAAGAGACGATAATACCAAGAGTTGACAATTTTAGAGTTGATATTTTTTGGAGTAATTGAGTGGAAAAACGTGCTAAGAATGATAAATTGAGAGACGACTAAGGGAGTATTTCTAATAGTATTTCTTTTGGAAAAAATAGGGTTAGCTTGTAGGATTTATAAAACTAGAGGGTTACCTTGTAGAAAAGCAAAGATTTCAATTGGTCATTTCACATATTTAACGAAAAAATTGACGGAAAAATAGTTGAGGGTCATGCTAATTCGTATTAATAGAGTTCAGGGTTACTATATGTGATTTTTTAAAAGTAGCGTTACCACGTAAAATTTGAAAAAACACAGGGCTACGTTATAGAAAAACCCTTAATTTAAATGTATAAATTACCATTATTGTAATCATTCTTATTGGAATTATCTTTATTCTGCTAAACTTCATTTTCTAAAACATTTTTCTAGCTTAATTTTAGTAAAGAATCTTTATAAAATCTTGTTTGAAATTGGAATTTTTTTATATGACTTTTGTGTAAGTTAGTTACAAACATAAAAAAAAACATAAGGCATAAATCAAGGATAAACCTAATTAGGTACAAATATTTCAGAAACATAATATCCGAAATTAAAGCTAAGAAACTTTTTTAAACCAAAATTTTATTAAAAACCGAAATATTTTTTTAAAAAGAAACGTATAAAACTTTACACGAAAGATTTTAAAAATAGATTTCCTAAAATAAAGATACTCATATATCTTTTAAAAAAAGTAAAAATTTGAATTGATTAAAAATAAAGAGTTTTATAGGATTAACAAAAGTAATATCATCATCAGATATTATTATACTCCTTCCTAATCACTCATTTATTCCCCATTCTCTTTTACACAAAAATTAAGAAAATGAATTTGGACCACACAAAACACACTACCCCACATACAAATAAATTTAGACCACACAAAACACACAACCCCACATCCAAAAAGGGAAAGAGGGAAGAAAACCCGACTTACCCAATAAGGAAAGAGGGAAGAAATGACCGACTAGGAGGGAGTACTAAATTAAGTTAACAATGTTTAATAATGACTTAAAAAAAATCAAATTTATTTGAATAAGATTTTGATCAAATTTTGATTATACACCTACAAAATCGGTTTTCTCTAATGGAATTTATTTAGTTTCAGGGTTAATCGAATTACTTTATTCGAATTGCTTTATTGGTTTAAAATTAAGCTTAATCGCAATTATTGAATTTCCATAATGAAAAATATAAGATTATAAATAAATAAATAAACAAACGAGGTATAAGATGAAAAACAAAATCCCAACAAAATAGAAAAAATAATAATTGACATAAGATGCAAAACGAAATCAAATAAAAAAAATATAAAAAAATACACCACATAAATAATGAAAGTATAAGACAAAACGAAATAATCAAAAAAAAAAAAGTTGTACTACATTCTTATAATTATAATCATAAGGAAAAAGTCAATTATTTCCTACAATGTAGTTAACTAGAGGAGGTTAACAAGTTAACTCAACATCTAAAATTACTAATTCACCCATAAACTAACAAGAGGAGGTTAAATCAAATTTAACACATGACACATTTTAATTGGTTGTGTATGGACTCACACACAATATGTAAGTGTAGCCTTTTTGTTATGCCTCCTTTCGCGGCTATTTTGTTGGTTAAATGTGGGCCAATGGGTGACACCAACGTGCAAATATGGTGCAACAATAAGGAAATGAACATCTAAATTTTTAGGAAAAATTCACAACTACAGTCTCTTATATATACATTTATCAAACTTAATACCCTTTAAAAAAATTTAAAAATAGCCCCTTTTAAAGGACTTAAAATAAGAAATAGCTACCTAATCCCAATTTCAAAAATGAAGGTTACAAATTGAAGATACTTCCCAGATGACTGATTGTCTAGATTAAAGAAATGGATGAAAATAAAGATTTTTTAATGGGGTGATGTAAATAAGTAAGGGAAGCTTGCTAGAGGGATTGACTATTGTTTAGGGTAAGTTTGGATGGGTAAGAATTATAGAAAGGGCAATCTCGCCTATTCATTCCAATTATGACCTGAATTGGGATATATAAGTCTTTTAAAAGGAAGTGATTCTGAGAAAAAAAAAACCATAAACGAGAGTAGGTTTGCTAGGCTGTCTTAATAGCATGTCCAAGAGGTGAAGTTCATTTATTTTAAGTACCATTTACTAAAAAAATTAGTTTTTCTATTATTTGGGGATTGATCTGATTTGACTTCTGTTTAAGAAATAAAAAAGGTTCATTTCCGAAGTATGACCTCCTATTTAACTCCCTAGCCCCATAACAATTACCCAAATCCAAGTAAGCCTTAAATATGGATAAACTTGACAAAATCACTTTAGATGGCTTCATCTTCAACTTATGTAGGTCATTCCAATAACCATCAAACTGGTAACAAAAAAAGGATTGTGTATGTGCCAACCTGGTAGAAAAAGTCACTGTTTCAAACTGCTAAAAGAATTAAGGAGTAGCACTTACCAAAAACGAGTTGCCTCCATTAATTTACTAGATTTCATGCCCGTGCGATGCACGGATTTACGTTTAATGTCATTTTCATAATTTTCCTATAACAGTTAACTTATAAAAATAAACTTTTGAAGTTTTAAGACTATAATAAAATATACTCCGTAATTTTTTAAAAAATAATATTGATATATTGATTCAATTTATTGTATTTTAAACATATGTTACCAACCTTGTCGGGAGTCAAGTTTAAGAAACTCAAAAGATTTTGGTTTGATCACCGCACCTTATCCTAATTGTTCGATATAGGGCAATTCTACTATTTATAGTTATTAGTATATTCACCACATACATTATTTTTCAGTGAGATATATAACATACTAAGAATTACACAAAGTATATGCAAATAATATGATATTCTATACTGTAATGATAGCATTTTTTTTTTACCACGAATCTAATTATATTATTTTCATAATTAATACAAAATTTTAAGAGCTCTCTAAAACAATACTCTCTTCGTCTTAATCATTTGTTTGACTTTGACTAAAATACTCCTAAAAAAAGGCAAACAAATGACCGGGACGAAGGGAGTATTTGAGAGACTTAAAAGACTTTAGGTTCATCTCTAAGTTTCAAGGACGACTCTTATTTCTAATCGCGTGATCATCCCAGCTTATGATATTTCTCCGATGTGGGACAATTCTTCTATTTATACATAATATATTCACCACACTTGATTACTTTTCAATGTGAGACAAATAACATATTTAGTAGTTACCATTAAAATTATTATATACGATATTTTCTAAATTAATTTTGATGATGTAAATTTCATTAAGGTAGAAATAATAATATAAACTTTTAAGATCTCTGAAAGATAATACTTAAGAGATTCAAAAGATTTTGGGTGAATATTTCACAATATTTTTTGAGAATTGAATGTACAAAATTTTATATACAAATTATTAACATCACTTGAATATAATATAGGAAATGTATATTGAGATAAATAAAATATTTTTCACTTTATTTTTTAATGATATTTTCCTAAATTAATTTTTGATAATGTAAGTTTCACTAATGTGGATACAAATTTTTAAGAGCTCTCTAAGATAGTATTTAAGAGACTCAAAAGATTATAGATTGATATCTAAGTTCCAAGAATGAATCTTATTTATAATTATAGGATCACCCTAACTTATGATAATTTTCTAATGTGGGACAATATACTATTTATACGTAATATATTTACCACACTTGTATTATATTTCAATGTGGGACAAATAACTTATCAAGTAATACACCATAAAAATTACTCACTCCATTCAACTCCACTCTACCAAATTATTTTTTCACGTTTGCCGAGACGTGTTTTACGCGGTAAATATCGTTAGCTACGTGTTTGTAAAAATTATAAAAGTTGGATATTAATAATGTACTCGTAAAGACGAATCAAACAAGGTCACACATGAATATATTTTCAAAAATGAATAGTGTGCAAAAATGAAAGTGCTAGAGTGTAGTTGAAGGGAGGAAGTATTACTTATATAGGATACTTTCCTAAATTTTCTAAATTAAGTTTGATGATGTAAATTTCACTATTGTGGAATTAATAATACAAAATTTTAAAGGTTCATTAAACCAATACTTAAGAGACTAAATGACTCCTATTTATAATCATACTTAGTATATATATTTTCCACAAATACATTATTTTTCAATGTGAAACTAATAACACATTAATTAGTTTATCATCAAAATTATTATTTATGATAATTTTCTAAATTAATTTTTAATAATGTAAATTTAACTATTGTGACTATTATAATTTCATTTTGATAAGAGTTATCCAAAACAATGATTAAGAGACTTAAAAAATTGTAGGTTTATACCTAAGTTCAAGGATGACTCATATTTATAATCATAGGATCACCCTATGTTATAATAATTTTTCAATGTGGGACAATTTACAACTTATAAGTAATATATTCACCACACATACATTATTCTTCAATGTGGGACTAATAACAAACTAAGTAGTACACCATCTTTTTTCATATACTCCCTCCAATTCAATACAAACTACCCACCTTCCATTTTAGGACAATCCAATCCAAACTACCCATACCATAAATGAGTAAAATTAGGACAACTCTATCCTTATAACATACCTATATTTACAAAAAGTGTCAGCCTTATAACATACCTCACCTAATTTATGTACTACCTCTCTCATTCTTTTCCCATATTACCCTCACCAAAAGCAATTTTCTTAAAACTTATGTAAAAGGGTGTGGGTAGTTTGGATTGCATTAGAGGGAGTAATATTTATTTCTTAACTGTTACTAAACTGTTATATTAATATTCGAATAATAAAAAAATATTTTTAATGTCATTTATTAAATTTTTAAAGTCATTTATTAACATAACAATATAAAAAAATAGTTTAAAAGCTCGTGCGATGATCATATTTATGATCACTCCACTTTATGACAATTTTTTAATGTGGGACAAATTTTGATATTTATACGTAGTATATATTCACGAGTCACGATACCTACATTGTTTTTTTCAATATGTGGAACAAATAACACATTAAATAGTTTACCATCAAAATTATTATTTATGATACTTTTCTAAATTAATTTTTAATGATGTAAATTTCACTATAATGAAAATTATAATACAAATTTTAAGAGTTTTGTAAGACAATATGTAAAAGGCTCAAAATATTTTGGGTTGAAACTTTAGTTCCAAACTAGTTTTAAACCCGTGCAAATTGCACGGGTATGTTGTTTCGAACTTTCGTTATTAAAAATTAAAGTTGTAAAGTTATGAATTTATATTTAAGATTTTAAATTTGAATTATAAATGTCAATAGTAATTAGCATAAATGATGCTAGCTTTAGGGTATATCAACTGAGTCGTTGTTGTACAATATTTTCACTGGTTAGCTAAATTTGAGTTTCTACTTTTTCTTGTTACTTCATATACATCATTAAAACCCGGTTTGAATAATTGTCGACCCGTGCAAATTGTTTAGCATGTTTTAGTTAGTTAAACTTGTCTATGTTTTGAAAACCATTGCGTTGGACAAAATGAAAATTTTAATCTGTGCATAATTAAAATGAAAATTTTGACCCCATTTGAATAGTTACAAACCCGTGCAAATGGTGATACCTGATTTTCAGTTAATAAAACTCGTGCATGTTTTCAAAGAGTATTCAATATATAATTAAATTAATTGAGAAACAAACTCACCAAATTTTTTACAAAGTGGCGTATTGGGTCGAAGTTACTCCGAGGAAAGGGTATACAATAAGTCCATATCCTGATATACATTGTAGCTATTGGCCCGTAACATCACCCTAAACAAACCCTATTACCTAAATTCTCATTTAAGATGGACATTATTCGTCTTAAGTTTAAGACGGTTCAAAAAACATACAAATCATCCCACTTATTGTCTGAAAAAATATCAAAACTTACTTTTCTATAACCACCATATGATAAGAATTAACCCGTCTTAAACTCAAGACAGATAGTATTTGTGCTCTTAGCTAGTGACCCTATAACAGTCTTCATTTAAACACTCGAAAACCAACCCCACCAATTATAACCATTTATCAACTCTCATATCCACCATTAAAAAATTTGTAGTTTCCAAAAGGCCAAAATATCTAAAAAAAAATTGTTCATAAATCAAATATAAGCCGATTTACATACCAGTACCATCTTTATCTCTATCTTTTCATAAAACATATCGTCGTATGTACATGATTTATAAATAGACTTATGTAATTATATCAAATATATTTCCATGGGCTCAAATATGTTGGTAAGGTTTCTATATGTAGCCCAGTAGCAATTATTGTATATTTTTTATTTGTCATATATGTTTTGCATGTGCTCGATATAATTGTTAGAAAAAAAACGTCTCAACAATTTTTCTTTTTTGCAAATTTTGATTTTTTTAATTATCAAGTTGAATATAAAGACTGTAAATTATACTCCGTAGTATTTATCTAATCATGTAATTTTTCTAAATTATAAATTCATGTGAATAGTTTAGAAATTGTTTCGAAATAAATGTAAAATTTGAATGTAATTTGTCTTTATTGAGTAGTATGTGGTGCTTTTATTCATGTAATGTAAGTTTTCAAGTAAATAATTACCAAAAAAATGTTGACTTTTCCACTTCCTACTTTTATGGTGAGATTGACACGTAGGATTTGGAGTTGTTGTTTTAATAAAGTAGGATGATGACATTTGACCCGTTTTCAGCTTGTGACGAAAAGTCGAAAAGTGTATGTTATTAATGAGACTTGGATATATTTAATCTCAAAAGAATAGTGTTAAACCGGTGCAAATTATAAACCGACTAATCTTTAACCCGAATTTGAAAACAAAACACTGGCTAATAAGTAATAATTGGCTCATATCCAATAATATAATTTACTCCATCAAACTTAAGCCAAATTTGTATCCGAGTATACGAATAAAACCCTAGCATACAGCATACCAATACGGCGATACTCAATCCTTCATCCATCTTTCTCTTCCAAATCATATCACTCTTCTCATTCATCCTATTACTTCAAATTAATTCTGCTCAAACTCAAAGCCCTCTTTCTCTTCCAACCCACAAATTTTCATAGTTTTTGATAGTTTGAAGAAAGCATTAAAATTTGATGTCTTTTAACATGCAACATCAAAATCAATATATATATATAACAAATTCGTATTATTCAATCCACGTGCCACAAAGTGTTTTTCAGTGTTTATGAGTTTAGGCTTCTTTTCAAATCGAAAAGTTACTGGTATTTCTTTTTTTTTTTTTTGCAATTTTAAAAAAAAAATTATTAATTATTTTGAATCTTATATTTGAAAAATTATTTATGCGTGTTTTTTCTCACGAACTTTTTAAATCTAATGATTGATTTATTATAAACGTCTTCCAATAGTTTTTTTCTTCGTTTTTATGTAATTTTTCTTCTTTTTCATTGTTATAAGTCATTTTTTTTGTATTAATGGTTTTTAGGACTATTTTTTAACATTAAAATCGGTAAGTAATCCTTTTTTATACACTCTGTATGTTTTAATTTTTAAGTCCTTTTTTCTTTTATGTTTCATTGTGTTGTTTAAGGTAATTTGTCTATTTGTAATTTTAATCTTGATGAATTTTAATAATATAGTTCTCAGATAAGCCTCAATGAAATCATGTTGTTATTAGCAGATTTTTAATTTAATTGTACTATTGAACGTGGTTCCTTAAAATCTGCAAAAGCAAAAGTAAGATTGAATTGTTGACTTTCAACCACATAGTTGTGGTTGTTGTTTTAATAAATTAGGATATGATTCCTATTTGTAATCATAAGATCACCCACCTTGTGATCGATAATTTTCTGATGTGAGACAATTCTACTATTTATAGATAATATATTCACCACATCTACATTATTTTTCAATGTAGGACATATAATATACTAAAAATTACACCAAATATGTTCAAATAATATGAGTTTCTATACTTTGCAGGTTTTTTTTTTCACCACAAATCTAATTATATTATATTCATAATTTTTTTTTACAATACTTAAATTTTTTTAATAATACCTTTTAAAATTAATTTTTAATGATGTAAATTTAATAATTGTGAAGATAATAATAGACAAACTTTTAAGAGATCTCTAAGACAATACTTTAGAGACTTAAAAGAATTTAGTTTGTTATATAAGGTCCAAGAATGATTCATATATTTAACCATAGGATCTCCCACCGTATGTTAATTTTATGATGTGGGACAATTTTACTATTTATACATAGTATATTCATCACATCTACAAACTTTTAAGAGATTTCTAAGACAATATTTAAGAGATTCAAAATTTTTGGGTTGATACATAAAGTTTAAGGACGACTCCTATTTATAATCATAGGATTACCCACTTTATTATTTTTCCAATGTGGAACAATTCTACTATTTATATGTAATATTTTTAGCACATCTACATTATTTTCCAATGTGGGACAAATAATAGTTATGAATTTAATTTTTATTTAATAATAGTTAATTGTCAATAATAGTTATGAATTTAATAATAGTTGAAAAGTTGATAATATTATTAGGAAAATAATTAATTTAAAAAATATAATCAAAATTTAAGAGTTCAACCATACTTGGAAAGTATATGTATGAATATAATGTTGAAAAGTTGATAATATTATTAGGAAAATAATTAATTTAAAACATATAATAAAAATCTAAGAGTTCAACCATAACTTGGAAAGTATATGTATGAATTTATTTTTTACTTTAAAGAGTTACTATAAAGGGGGAACCACTCACGTGGCTCGAAAAAAACCTCTTTTATATATATATATATATTGATATTGATTATACATATACAAGTCGTACTAGTCGTAACAATACTAACAATTTATTATACCCATTTAACTTTTTTTACCAGTTTGTCATCAATTTTAACTTTGTTTGTAAATAATTTATCACAAGCATCTTTCGCTTATCAATAGGACAATTAAACTCCACTTGTTTTACCAATTTGACAGTTAGGCCCAAACAAAACTGCTTTCTCAGAAGTCAGAACTACTTACTCCAGGGCTCGTGCAGCTCCAAGTGCCATTTGTGTTCGTTTATTCCATGAGAGCCTCTTTCTGTACTCATCATCTAGGTGCAATGCATCATCTAATGTTCCGTTACTACAATACTCATAGATCAAGAGTCGTTGGCCATGCTCCGAACAGTAGCCCATGAGTTCCACAACATTGACATGCCGAATCCTGTCGATTGTGTTTACAAGCTCAAGAAAGTCATGGTCTTTCATTCTATTGGCAATACCTTTGTCAAATTTCTTGATTGCCGACAGCTGCACATACACCCAAAGAAAGAATTCAAGATTCATAAATTATACTCTCACGAGCTCATATATTGTCTTCAGCTCAATTTGGTCAGTCAATATTTACTTTGGCCACCATTTACTCATAATACAACCACAAATTTTTACAAATGGTAAAACGAAAAATGCGTAATTTGTCAAATCAAATATGACAAAACTTCTGCATTATTTGTGCATATATCGAGCACATAATTGTCAAGGTTGGCATCTTTGACCAAAGTCGAATGAGAATAAATTCAGGTTGGACGTAGAACATAATTAAGAAATTTCCAAGATTTAAATTGCCACTAAACCACAACCCTTCCCAATCAAACACGTTTACACAAAGGAAAAGATGGAAGATATCAATATCATAACCACATTGCATCCGAAGAGGCTCCCATCTAAGTGAGGGTAGGAGTGTATCATTGGCAGCATTTTCATAGTAACAATGAACAATCATCGACTACTAAACAACAAAATAATCGACTACTACTTCACGGAAAAAAGGACAAGAGATTCTAAGTTATAGTTCCATTTACTCCATCACTTATTTTTATTGGGAAAAGCCATGGGGTAAACAGAGGAATCACCATTTTCTATTGTTAAGATATGAGTTTGGGGCAAAAAGGAGAGGAATGAAGAGGTCCACTAGCCATCCCCTTCGATAAACTCAAATCTTTCTACGTAGGGACCAATTTGGAAGAAAAAAGCATCTCCATCTATTCTCTCCTTCCATATCTCTCCCTCCTTCAACCTCCACCGCATGCCCCTCTATTTCTACTCAAATAAATGTGTGTATTCTAATGTAAAAGAGCTATAATTTGCCGTCTTAGGAAATGCTAGGACACAGAATGGACTACAACTGAATGAACCAAAAAAAAGACAAATATGTTTGCCTTCAATTTTTCCTACAAACTCTATCAGTCTCCAGCTTATATGCCAGACAAGATATATATGTGATGCCCTCAAAAATAACACCACATTATCAAATTTATTTTTCACTGTTCTAGTGTTGTGTGACTGAAATTTGCAAATTTGCTATTCGAAGTTGCTTGGCAGGATACAACACACTGGCTGTTTTCGGATGAAACATAAAGCAAAATGAATTAAAAATTGCATCAAACACTGTTACTTCACAAATGAAAGAATCACGTACACAAAAGAAAGAGCACACCCATGCAGAAAGTAATGAACCCTTAGACAGAGAGCATGAATCCAGATGTAATGAGGATACCAATATAACCACAAGTTAAAGTAATAGCAAATGTAAATCACAAGAGGTGGTAGATGCAGGCAAACATATTTCAAATGCGAGAGCTTCTTCTAGACTCACACAAACACAAAGCTAAAACTTTAGCTTCAACTTTGAAACTCGCAATAAAACGCGTACCTTGCCATTTGGAAGCTCTGCACGATAAACAGTTCCAAGCATGCCGCTTCCAAGAAGATTATCTTGTGAAAAGCTGTTGGTATACTCTTGAAGAGAGGCAACTGGGAAAGTCCTAACTGACGTCAATGGAAGAGGTCTAGTGGAAGGTCTTAGAGCAGTATCTTCTGATCTAATGGGATTAGCAATAACTTTCTCAGAAAGAAAAGGAAGTGGTGGTGGTGGTGGTGGTGGTGGAGGAGGTGGAGGAGGTGGTGGTGGTGGTGACATCATAAAATCAATGTCACTAAAGCTCATATCACTGTCAAGCTTCCTCAGTGGCGTTGTGGACCTTTGTGAATATAAACCCTCCTCATTTTGTAGTTTTGGGACTGCAGCAATTCTTCTTACTGGTGCTTGATGCTCATCTTTAATATCTACAACAGCATTTTTTTGAGCTGATAGCACAAATAGAAGAGAAATCTCATATGAGTACTAAATTTGTAATTAGATAAGGGTAAAGTTGCACGAACAAATTAGTAGTTAGTACTGAATAAAATTTCAAGCATACCCTTTTGAACATTATCATTGAACTGAGTAAAAGACCCGTAATCAATAGGGAATCACATACGAGTATAAATTTGTAAATAGATAAGGGTAAAATGGCATGAACAAATTATAACTCCCTCCTGTTCATCTAGTTGTTTAAGTTTCATTAAAATATCCCTCGCAAAAGAATAAAAACGTAAACAACAAGTTTAATGGGAGGGAGTAGTTTAGTACTGAATAAAGTTTGAAGCATACCCTTTTCAACATGATTATTGAGCTGACTAAAAGACTCATAATCGATAAGGTTATCTCTCGTGCCCACATATGGTTGAACTTCATGTCTCGTGGTAGTACGATAGTACTCTTTACTTCTACTACAACACCATGGCAAGCAGAGCAATAGAGCCAAAATAAGTATTATAAATCCAATAACAGAGGCAATAGATATTCCAACTATTCTTTTTGTTTTTGATGTCTGATTCTTTTTTTGAGTATTAGGTTCCTGCACTGTAGAGGGTGGCACCGCCTGTCTTCCAGGTTTCTGTCTTGAAACAGAAGCAGTGCCAGAACTAGAAGATGAGCCAGATCGAGAAGGTGACTTTGTCGGTGGCCCTTGAAAAATTGGAGAAAGTTGCATTGACGGAGCTGGGGGTGAAGCCGCTGGAGCAGCAGATGTACTGAAATTATTTCCGTCACTACTGCATGGAAAAATTATGGTTATATAAGTACGAGATGCACAGAAAGTCAGATAGACAACACAAAAAGAGAATTTCAGCCACCTCTCTGGAGGTGAAGCCATCGGAGCAGCAGATGTACTTAAATTATTTCCGGCACTCCTGTATAGGAACATTTACTAATATAAGTAGGAGATGTACAGAGACCCAGAAAACATAACTAAGAGAGCTCCAGACACCTATCCGAAAGTTACAAGTGACCTTCAAGGGTTTCTTTGGATACAACCACAGGAGGTAAAGTTACCGACGGTAACTTGGCAAACGGTGGAGGAACGGAGCAATACCATTTTTCTTTTAAACCTTTCTTATGTTGGAAGAATTTTACTTTGGCTTGTAAGATTCATTTCCAATCTTATTTTCAAACAATACAACGGAAACAGCCCCCCTCCTCTCCCTCCACTCCTAGTCCCTCCATGCAAACAAAGGGTAAAGAGTACACATTACTCCATGTCCTTTCATCCAAACAAACGGTTAACATTACCACTAGACGATGCTTACTGATGGCATAATATGTCAGTCAACCAGGTCAAGTGGATCAGACCAATAGAATTCACAACATAAGTGAAACTTGCCAGCAAAACCGGTATATGTCTCTCACTCTCTTAGTGCATCACTCTTGGACATCGACATTGAGAAATGCCTTTCATTGTTGTAAAGTTAGCTTGACTGTATTAGATTTAGGCCAAAACGAATTGCAAATGATTTATTAAGTCTTAAAGGTACTGTAAGTCTGAAACCGAAATTTGAGGTGGAATGCGCCAAATTTATGGCAAGGTGACTGAGATTTGGCAGCAACACCCAATTCCAAAATTAAGCCTCAATCCGAAAATGCCACATGCATGACTCCATAAGTGAAGTGGCAATTAGGATGTCATTATATCACAAAAAGTATGTGGCATTGGGATTAAGTATACTGCATTTAATAACAGCATGACTGGAAAAATATTATGCAAAACAAACTCTTTAATCTTGAAGCTCTCACTTGAAGTTGGGGATAGCTAGAAGCTTGTCAGGTATAGCCCCAGAGAACAAGTTGTTTTCTATATTCCTGCGCAAGAAAGAAGGAAACATAATACGTTCAGGAAAAGCCAACGAAGAAGTACCTAAAGTCCTAAATAGAAAGAAAATTTTCATGAGTTGTTCAACATATATAAAGTTAAAAAAAAGTACAGGTCTTGCAAAGGAAGATTCTGAAGCACATCAAGGGTTCCGGACAGTTGATTGTTCTGCAAGTGTCTGACAAAACAAAGTTCTTTGTTGGGAAAACAAAAATCATGAAAAATGGGAAAAAGAAATAGGTAAGAACTTTCCGATTATTACTTACAAGGTAGAGAGAGCGGACAAATTCTCCATTGAAGGAGGAAGTTCTCCAGTCAAATTATTTCCTGCTAAATTTCTATACAAATAATTATAATAATTGTAAGTAAAAGATGCGTAAAATAATATTCCCAATAAAGCATCACATATGATCATTTCTGTGGAACTTACAAGGTTTTCAATGAAATTGGTAAGGTTGAAGGAATGTTCCCTCCAATATGGTTATTACTTAAATCACTGTACAAAAACAATGGCTAATATGAGACAGCCAACTCATAGAGTGCCAGTCCTGAACAACTCTAAATTCACTGGACAAGAGAATATACAATATACGCTTTTTGCGTGCTGACTGAAAAATACACACAAGAATACTGACTGAAAAATATACTCCCTCTGTGCACAAATACCTTCCAAAATACCAAAACTGTTTGATTTAAAGAGTATAAATAAAATTAATGAGGACCACATATAATGGTACAAGTGGGTCAAGTGGGGTGATTGTGTGGTTGAGATGAAATGCAAACAGGGTACTTGAAGAGTTGAAGGTATATATGAAACAGTCAAATAGTGAGAAATGGAAGGTAGTTATGGCACTAAGGGAGTACAAGATAAGTGGAGGGAATGGAGTCGAAGGTAAAGAGAGCTTCAGATAGAGTTAACACTGAAAAAAGGAACAAATTATTATGTGTCTTCCACTCAAAGGACCTCAACTATTGAAGATTCTAAATGAGGAGCTTATGATCTATAGGAGTATTTCTGTTTACTCTTAGTTATTAAGTATTCGCTTACATGGATAATGATTGGCCATTCTTCAAATCCCTTTAACCACGAAACATATGCAAGTATCTATATTACCTACCTGACTACCTCCATTACATATTCCCTCTTCTTACCCACTCTCCCTTCAAAACTATAGCAATGGCGACAAGTGAATCCTACCATAATTAATGTCATTAAGTAATTCGAAAATAAATGCAGCTGCAACCTACTTCCACTGCTGTAATATGCATCTACAGCTTGTTCCAACAAGGAGTCACATGATACAATGATAAAGATACGAGCCTTAACAGTGTCAAGTTACATGGCTGATATAAGAAGAATAGAGGAGAAAGAAATCCTTACATTGATTGAATAGATGAAAATGATCCTAGAATATCGCTTAGTTCACCTCCTAAGTTGTTGTCAATGAGAGTTCTGTTATATAAATTAAATAAGATACAAGTACAGATGAAATTGTGAGAAGCTAACAGTTCATACACTATGATACTCAGACTTCTTATCTGACCTCTTGCATCTGTGTTTGACACTCAAACATGGTATGGCGCTTGGACATTTCACTTTAGTGAAACGCCATGATGTTTTTTCATGCACTAGGACAAACACTTATGTCCAATAATTCAAACAAAGTCTGAGTAGCATAGCCCATACATGACATATTGTTGACAACACTGGAACTTACATAGAAATTATGTTATTCGTAGTATCACATAAGACGCCTTGCCAAGCGTCACCACATGGATCTCCAGCAGCACTAACCCATCCCGGGATATAGGGAGAGCCAAGGGCAGCATATAAGCTGTTAATAGCAGCAACTTGTTGAACAAAAAAAATCAATATTTTTTATCAGTCATGTGCATACTAATTGATAGCCAGCATCACAGACAACCAAGTGCAGCAAAAGAGTACAGAGGTTGTTAAGATAAGAGAAGTACTCAGAACCAACATAGACAAGGCCATATTCAATATTTTTAGGGGCTCTATACACAAACACCATTACCCTGATACCTCAAGGTAAAGCAGTCAAACGGGTTGGAGGGCCGCTGGTGGGTTACTGGTCGTGTAGGTTTAGGTAGAATAAGGCCCTGTTCTTTTGGGCTGAATCGGAGCTGAACTGAACTGAACTGAACTTATAGGAGCTGAACTGAACTTATAGGAGCTGAACTGAACTTATTGGAGCTGAACTGAACTGAACTGAACTTATAGGAGCTGAACTGAACTTATAGGAGCTGAACTGAACTGAACTTATAGGAGCTGAACTGAACTGAACTTATAAGAGCTGAACTGAACTTATAGAAGCTGAACTAAACTGAACTAAACTTATAGGATCTGAACTTTTCTGAACTTAATTTTAATTAATTGAATAGAATTTATAAAATCTAAAATTTACTAAACTGAACTTTATTACATAAGGTAAGATAATAACATAATTCCAATTTATATACATTGGTTTGTTCAAATATATTACTACGTTGACATCATCTTTATCTGTATCTTTATTTTTTGGAAAGGACTGTCATAAAAAAAAGTATACTCTAAAACATAAGGTAAGATAATAACATAATTCCGATTTATGTACATTGGTTTGTTCAAATAGATTACTACGTTTACATTACGATAAAAAAAATAAATCACATATTACATCGTTTTCTAACCATCTGTTTCCATATCATCATCTTCCTCATCACTTTCTTCTTTATCTTCACTATCACTCGTAACAACGAATTTATTCCCTCGCCAAATGTTTTTTACTATCTTGTTTCGTACCTTTAACATGATTTTTTTTCCGCTTATCATCAAACATGCCCAAATCTACTGTTCCTTGAATATTCACGTCATGTTGTATAATAGGTATTCCAAGATTATGCATCCTTATAAAATTATGGAGTGTGAATGTATAAAACAATAATAGACATTTGATACTTTTGTGACATTCGGGGCATATTTTTTAACACCCACCTTTTTTTCAAATGACCAAATGTCATTCAACTAATTAATGTCACATTTTTTTATATCGGTTTTCATAAATAATATATTCCGTATAACTTTTCTGAACTTAATTTGTAAGAATTGAATTTTTCTGAACTGAACTTATAAGAGCTGAACTGAACTGAACTGAACTTATAGGAGCTGAACTGAACTGAACTTATAGGAGCTGAACTGAACTTATAGGAGCTGAACTGAACTTAAAGGGGCTGAGTTTAAGTCCAAAAAAACAGGGCCTAAGAGTCTCGTTTATCGCGATTTTAAGAATATGGCTTTAGATTGGATTAGGATGTATATAACGTTTAAATACACATCAATTAATGACACTCCTTATAAGAATTGTATATTTTCTTCGTTTTTGACATTATAAATATATAACTTGGTTAAATTCATAATTGTTTAAAGTACTTTAATACTAGGTCTATGGTACTAAAATAATTAAACATCATTTCATCAATAATTGATATTAGCTTGAAGAAAGAGACTTCGTCTCCAACTTCTATAGACGACAGAAAGCAGAACTTACATATAAATAGAAAACTTGTCAATATCAATGAATTGCAACACCCTTGTGAAGAAACCCGATTTCCCACATGTGAGTGTAATCCCACATTGATAAAAAGAGGAGAGAGTTACCACTTTATAAGGCAATGGGCTACTCCCTCTATTGCCAATTGGTTTTAGAGTGGAACCCCCTTGGGTTTATAAAGTGGACTCGCTTTCTCCTCAGTACGGGTTGGACCCAGGCCCGATTATGACATTTAACATGTATCAGAGCCCATGGTAAAAAAAAAAAAAAAAACCTGGGCATAAAAGAAAAAGAAAAAAAAATGGGCCAAGAAATCGCAGCCGTTAAAGAATAACACGGTTTGCTTGACAGCTGGAAGACCAGTCTGATTTAAAGTGGGCTCACATGTGAAAGAGGAGAGAGTTACCACTTTATAAACATAAATCTTGAAATTAAAGCTCGTACAAAATGATTTTCAGGTGTAACAAGTTGCAATAAACAAGTCATAAGCGTATGAGACCATCCACAACAACAAATACTAGTTCTAAAGTTGATATTTCTACACTCATCACACTATAACAACAATAACTTTTTATCAAAAAATGACTTTTTGGTCAAAGTCATCCAAAGTTGATGAGTTTTACAATTAATCATGTAAGGATCATATGTATTTTAATTAGCTAAAACCATTAGAAAAATGACATGTGGGTATTTCTTTTTTCTTTTTTCCTTCAATTGGACTGAACTAGCACTAATTGGGTTAATTGCTGTTGAGGAAAGTTTTTTGTGAATATCATTTAAGGATTAAATGAGGTGGAAGTAGAGCTGGCCAACATTGCGGGTCGGCCCGGCCCGGTATGGCCCGGCCCGCCATTCCGGTTCACCCAAAAATCAGCCCGCCAGCCCGTGTAGCCAACCCGCTTGTAAACCCGGGCCGGTCCCGGTTTGGTGATGGTGAACCCGGCCCGGTTCCCAGCCCGCCCCTTGGCCCGGTTGGCCCGGACCGGCCCGGTTCAGTGTGAGCCGGCCGTTAGTTGCTTTAATGCCTTTTTTTTTCTAGTCATTTGAATTCAAAAATCAAAAATGTTTTCCCTCCCAATTTGTTCTATAAATAACCACTTCATATAACCTAATTTCTCACACAATTCTCTCTTATCTATTCTCTAGTTTACATCTTCTTAATCTTCTAATTATTCTCAAATACATAAGTTATAATTATTCAAAAATACTCAAGTTATAATTATTAATTTATTATTATCAATTAATCAAGTTATAAATTATAAATTAGTCTTAATTCTCTCTTTCATTTTCTCTTAATATCTCTAATTTTATCATAAATCATAATGTCTCAAAATAACAACATTGATATTCCACTAGAAATTAGTCAAGAGGAAATGGAAAGAATGTTTGATGGTAAATACTTTGATATTCTTTTACTTCTTAATGTTTTTAATTTTATCATTTCATATCTAATACTTTGATATTCTTTTACTTCTTCATGTTTTAAATTTTATCATTTCATTTCTACATACACTAAATTATAATTAATTTGATTATATTATTAATAAAAAATATAATCAAATTAATTGATACATATTCTAAAATTCTAAATATTTATTAATTGATATTCTAATTTGTACTGCTTTATAATTAGTATGTTACTAATTAGTTTTTTTATTATGTTTACTAACTCAAGTTCCACATACCCAAGAATCTCAAACCTTTGTTGCTTCGGGTTCGACTACCAAAAATACCGGTGGTAGGAAAGGCGATATTTCTTGGGTTTGATTGTTTTACAACAAAGTACCTCAAGATGGTGAGCCAAGCCAATGTCCGAAAAACTTTTTATGTACTTGTAAAGTTTGTGCTAAAGAAGAGAAGTCGGTCATCGCTTATAAATGGAAGAAGGGAACGGGAACGAGAACTTTGGCCCGCCACTTGGAAAGTAAGCATGAGCTAAATCCTAAAAATTAAAATTTGGTGGAGGAAAGAAAAATCAACCAACAATGAGTGGCTATGCCATCGTCGGCTCCCAGTGGAGGTAAACCGTTTTTTTATAACCGACAAGATATGATTGATAACATGGCTAAATATGTTTGCATGACCGAGCAACCTTTCACTTATGGTGATAGTGAAGAGTTGAAGGAATTTGTTAAACTGTCTTTACAACCGCTTTATTATAAAGTTTCGAGACAAACATTAAAACGCCGTACTCAAAAACAATATGAACAAACTAGAAATGAATTGATTACTTTTTTTTCAACATATAAAAATCGTGTTTGTTTAACTAGTGATTGTTGGACATCTAAACAAGGTGAACCTTATTTATGTATTACCGTACATTGGATTGGTGATGATTTTAGATTAGAGAAACGTATTATTGCTTTTGATTTAATGGAAGAACGTCACACCGGTTACAATATTTACACTCGTATTAACAACACAATTAACGAGTTTAATTTAAACAACAAAATCATGTCTATTTCTTTTGATAATGCTTCCGCCAACACAAAATGCATTGAATATGTTAAACTAAATATGAACTTGATATTAAATGAAGAACTAATCCATATTAGATGTTGTGCTCACATTGTTAACTTGTCCACCCAAAAAGGTATTGCTATGTTATATCCCTTATTAAACCCAATTAGACAAGTAATTAAATGGATTAGAAATGGAATGAATTTTAGACGTGAATATACTAATTTGTGTGGTAAGTTCGGGTTAAGGCCTAAGAAATGGTCATTAGATACACCTACAAGATGGAATTCGATTTATAAAATGCTAAAAGATGCTATTGCTTATAAAAATGTTATCACTATTTTGTATAATTAACATGAGGGTTCTAAAGGTGATGAAGTATTAATTGATGAATCTATGTGGACACTTGCCAAACATGTGAGTGATTTGCTAAGAGCTTATAAAGATGCAACAAATGTTTTTTTACAAGTTTATGATCCTAATGTTCATTGTGTTATTTTGTCATGTTGTTCTATTGTTGATGAATTGAATAATTGTAATAACATTATTTGCTTGCAACCGGTTGTTGCTAAAATGAAGTCAAAATGGCTAGATTATTTTACCAAATTTCCCACTATTTATTGTATTGTTTTGCTATTTGATCCATGTGTTAAAGCAAAAGGTTTAAAAGATGTTTTAGATTTTTATTATGGTGCTTTAGGTTATGTATATGATACCCAACTTGATGTTGATTATGCTATTGGTATTGTTCATCAATTATATGCACTATATGAAAATGAACTTGGTGGTCAATGTGAACCTACTTCTAAGAAGTCTAAAATGTCAACCAACACCGTATTGGATCACCCATTAGCTAACAAAATCTTTAGAAAATCGAGCTCTTCTTCTTCTAGTTCTAGAACATCCTCTACCGCTTATACTATTACCAAGTATTTAAACTTTGACCATAGTAATGTTGTTGGACAACAACCCGATATTCTAACATGGTGGAGAAATCACTCTGCACAATTTCCCATATTATCCAAAGTTGCTAGAGATGTACTAGTTGTACCCGCTTCCACCGTTGCGTCCGAGTCGGCTTTTAGTGCAGGTAGAAGAGTTCTTGATGAAAAAAGATCAAGTTTGGATTCAAGAACCGTCAAAATGTGTGTGTGCAAAAAAGATTTGGATGAAGCACAAAGAAGAATGCAAGGAATTAAAGATGAAGAAGAAGATAGTACAACGGATGATTTATTATCAACAACCGGTGGTCATCAATTGCAGAAACGGCCAAAGAAGACGATGAAGATTGATCACCATTCACCACCCATCCAACCGACAACGTAAAGGTAAGTAAGGTAAGTAAGGTAAGTGGAGAACTACGTGGACTTTGATTCTTTCGAGATACGTAGGCATCCTAATTAACGTAATTTGAAAAACGATATCAATTAAACAAAATATTTGATATCGTTTTAAAAGAGTTACATTAATTTCGATCAAGCCCTTCTTTTATTTTTTCTTTTTTTTCCCTTTATTAATCACTAAATAAATATTTGGTAAAAATAACTATTAAATGGCTAAACCGAATACGTCTTCAAATATTACAATCATTTAATTTATATTACAATCATTTAATTTATAAATTTTTTTAAAAAAAAAAAATACAATCAGACCCGCCCGGCCCGTCTCACCACCCACCTGACCGGGCCGGTTCAGGGTCTACATCTGACCAGCCCGGCCCATGTAGCTCAGCCCGGTACCAGCCCGAAGTGTGGGCTCGGCCCCCTCCCACAACCCGGCCCGCTGACAGCCCGGCCAACTGTACATCACTAGGTGGAAGGGATGAGGGCCCACATAATACCACAAAAACTTCTTCTTGTTGTGGATGCTCTTAGAACAAAAATGTTAGGTAGCAATGCACGGAGTTAAGGTCTAAATAAAAGAAGCTTAAATGCCCATTGAGGTAAGGAATTACATGTGGAACACAAAAAAATCTGAAATGGATGTAGAAGTATGATTAGGATCCTATGAAATTAACAGTGGTGTATTTTGTTTTTTTAGGAGATAAAAGTGGTGTATTTTTTTTTTCCAAGGAAAAAGCTAGTGTATTTTGAATAATCATTACCAATAAGATTTTATAATTTTGCTATTAATTAATATTATCGGATAATTGTTTTTACTTATTCTATGATTTGTAGGATTTTATGAAAATAGGGATAATTGTTTTAATTATTCAATGACGTTTATAAAAAAAATAGCTATTGATCTATATAATAATATCAAAAGGTTAGGCTGAACATATTATTGTGACACGTGGCAGCACTAGACCATTAGAACTTTGGAACCCTTCATGCAATCGTTATTATGTGTAATTAAGAGAGAAAAATTATTCCAAAGTGTACCTGATAGCGTAAATCATAGGCAACCAATATCCAACAATCTAAAACATCAACCATTTTTTGTGTATAAAGTCTTATCATTCTCCATTAATTGCCCAATTAATCCCATTAACTTTTAGGTTGTTAATAGAGGAGTTGAAGAGTTGTATTGTTACTATTTGATTAGTCTTTCTTATCTCTTATAAAGACCCATATTTTTAGTTTTTAATCTACGTCGATAATTACGGTACGTCTATTTCTCACTATTGTCATATCGTTTGTACTTTTTGTTTTTGATTTTCACCATAGTTTCTCAATTTATCATAGCCAATTGATTTTTTAAACAAACTCAGTAATTGAACTGTGAAGTTTTCAATTGTCTTACTAATTTGATTCGTGTAGTGATGAATTTATAAGCAGGTTAGCAGGTTAGCAGGATGCTATCAAGAAGATTGTAAATCCAGTTTGTAAAATGATGGTCAGTGATTACAGAGGAAATATGAAATATGATTTTACTGTACCATAATATCCAGATACCATGATACTTTATTAGTGATGATAGAATATACTCAGTATGGATGTATGGTATTGTTTGGTAGAGCTAGTGTCCTCCACAGTTAGTGTGATAACGTGTATAAATCTCTTACAGGTTCACAGGGTATACTTAGTATTCTTATCAGTTCATTAACGTTTATCGATAACGGTTGGCTTGCTAGAAGTTTGACGTTATTGTCATTTTAATGGCGGTGATCAACTGGTCCCTAAAAGTCACACCTAGGGATGGCAATGGATAGAATCTGGATAGGGTCCTATAAGATCCAGATCCATATCCATATTGTATATGTTGGATCCAGATCCGCCCCATATCCGTAGGGTCCAAAATTTTCAGATTCATATCCAGATCCGTGGATCAGGGTATGATCTGGGTCCCAAATGGATCTGATCGTTTTCAAAATATTTTATTAAATTATTCATCTTTTAAATGTAATTTTTCTATTAAAATTACATAAAATGTATTAGAATGTTTAATAAGATTATAAGTATACATTATATCAACATTTAACATAATAAAGTAACTAATTACCGCGTAAGTTATTATTTGGATGAGGAAAAAGTTAATTTACAAATATTAAAATTGTATTATAAATTAAGAATGACCTTTGAAATAAGTAAAATGACATATGAGAATTGATTAAATTAGAAAATATCAGCATTATAAACTTTAATTATCCTTATATAATTAAAATAAATTAAAAAAAAATAAAAGATATGGATCCGTGGGTAGGGTCTGGATCTTAACAACAAGATCCATATCCAGATCCGCGTAAATTTTTTACGATCCATATCCGACCCATATCCACTGGATCCATAAAAATGAGATCCATATCCGCTCCACCAGGGTCGGGATCCGCGGATCTGGATAGGGTCCTGGATCCATTGCCATCTCTAGTCACACCTAAAGGATGTGTTTGAGAGATATGATTATATGAAAAATATAATCATATTGATGCCTTATATAACTAAAAGGTTAGTCGATGTATATGACTAAAAAGTTAGTCAATGTAATGATGATACGATTATTTAATACGATTAAATAATACTAGCTGAGACGAATTAAATGTTAATTCGTAATTGAATATAAACTGTTATATCTAATTAATGTATATAATGTAATTATTTAATACGATTAAATAATGTAAGCTTAAACGAATTAAATGTTAATTCGTAATTAAATATAAACTGTTATATTTAATTAGCAAATTATAAATATACGATATTTATAGTTGACGTATATATTATACGATATTGTCATAATAAATGATGTCAGACCGGTATTAATAAATCGACTACAAAATGTTGTATGGACTTATTAATATGTGACAACATAAATGACAATAATAATACATACACATATTATACCTCCACTACCAAAAGCAAGTAGAAGAAAAAGAGGGAGACTCCTCCCTCTACTACACTACTTGCACGGCCAAAAGAGGAGAGAAGGAGAGTTTTATATAAACTCTTCTTCTCTACATGATCATCATAACTTTCACAACGAAGATTATCAGTAATTTTTGGTGTTCATTCTAGCACAAGCAAAGACATTTCTCAGAGCATCTTGGATGCAACAATTAGGAGAATATCATCTTGATATTTGTTCTTAGGCCATATTGCTAGGACCGTAGGTTAATTCTAATCTTTATGCATTTCGTTTATGACTCGTATTTCATATATTATAATTTCGTTATAATCCTTAAATTTCATGTTGAAATATACCGATATTTCCCACATTGTTTCCTTTCTTATTTAATTGTAAACTAGTTTTAAACCCGTGCAAATTTGCACGGGATTAAATATTTAACACAAAATTGTACGGAATACATAATTATTATTTAAAATATTAATCACTATCATCGAGTGTAAGTCAAGTTAATTACCTAATATATAAACATTTTTAAAAAATTGAGAGATCCGAAATTTGCCACCATTAATATAGTAAAATAAAATAATGCTATTTATTATAAGTAATAATAAATAAATTAAGCGGGATGACAGAATATTTTTCTTATTCATTATGTTAATGATCAATAAATTACACATATATAGTATAATTTTCATCGTACAGAGTATTCTTTAGCATATATAGTAATCTATGACTAATAAATTATCCCTTTTAAAATTCAAAATCAAAATTTTTTAATTATATAGTTAGCTATTTCACACACTTATAATTTTTAATATACCGCGTTACGTAAAGGCTTATTGTGAGATCTCTCACATTAACCCAACTCACAACTCATACGACATGAAACATATTTTACCTCAATCGTATTACCCGAGTCGCGACGACATTTATATAATCATTTGTAATACACACACTATAATCATTTGTTTTCGGTAAGAAGACTATGTGGATTTGTATAGTTATGGTTTTGTATAGTTTATATAGCTTATTATATGCGTTTATGGAGTTGTTAGAATTGTAGATATCTAGAAATTATTGGCTAGAGATTTAGAAATAAAACCTCCTAAAATCAAGAGCACCACTTTTGAAAGTTTGAAAAAGTTCCAATTAGTTAGTTTAGTTTGGAGAGAGAGTAATTAAATCATTAGGAAAAAGGTGTGGGTCCTACTTGCAAAAAAGTGAAAAAAAAGTGAATTTTTTTTTCGACCAATAAGAGACATCTAAATGTTTCTACTTTAGTATATGGTAGATTAGTTCAAATATCATAGCCTAGATTATCTCATCACAGATAGTATATGTACATTTAATTAATCAATAAAAAAGTAAGCATGCATAATCTGTTTGCTCCTAATTGTCAAATGAATGGCCCACGGCCGGGGGTGTTATGATTGTTTTTAGCCCTCAATATACGTCCAACGATACAGTTGCTAGACCTAATTGTGTGTTAGAAAAAAAAAAGTTACTATAATTACTATCACAAGTATTTATTATATGAGATAATTTTATATTGTAAAACGGTCTTATATTATATAAAAAGACGACTCATTTATTACTATCAAATGAATTTTTCCTATAAAAATAGATCGACTCATGGTTCAAGTTCTTATTTTATAATTTGTGTACTATCTTTCGCATTTAGTCAAGCTAAGTGATTAAGTGAGTATTATCTTCTGGATATACTTAATGAGGACACAAACTATTTACATATTAATGTTTATTGAGCTTGAATTTCTCACGTAACCGTTATGTGCAAGACAAATATATTCATTTTTCCAATGCAGACTTACTATTATGTTTATGCTTCTATTTCGTTGTCTATGTACTATGTGCATCATATGATTATAATAGTATAAGAGAGTTTATGAATCTGAAATATTGTTATCTATTGACATTGAAATTTTATTAACATGGCACAATGTTTGACTATGTACTTTTGTTCATGTGTTATGAACTACGAAGTACTTTGGAGAGCATACAAGTATGGAATACGTGAGCCAACGATAAATCCGGTAGTAAAGTTTTAAATTGGATTGTGAATAGTCCAATTCAATGGCATATATATATACTCTGTAGGACCTTATTAATGTTAATTGAAAATTTGAGTAAGAAATCAAATTTATATAGGTAATATGACCTCAAGTTAGACGTTTGAGCTGTTAATTCAGATGAGAGATAATCCAAAGTAATTTAATTAAAGTACCGTTTCTCAAGATTGTTAAATTATTCATTTATGTATTAACTACCTAATGACTTTATTGAATCTTAACTATAAAAATTTTCCGATGAAAGCTGTCCCTTAATCTTTACACGTGACTTTTATTAGTTTGGTGCCTAAATAAAATATAAAATATTGTATAATGTTGGTCCTAATATCTATTTTCTTACCCCTTTCTCCTTATATCTATGTGACCTTTTTAATCTCTTTTTGATCACAAGTACTCCGTAATAATTACTCTGTATTATTCATGTTCTATCTCATAATTCTCATCCAAGTATATCATCCGCATTAAGAGGATCATTTTTTCAAATAAACTATGTATGTACAAATGAGTATTAATCCAGAATAATAAACTTTTACAAGGTCCGCCCGTGAATTTTCACGGGTTTGAAAACTAGTTTGAACTTAAAAGGCTGAATTTCATAAAAACTCCTACAAATTATGGAAAAAGAAGTTATGCCATGAATGAGCATACAATCAAGGTTGTCAGGATCGGAATTTTAGGGATTTTACTTTGGATCGAAGATGGGGTAGTAAGATCGGATCGCAGGATCGAATCAAGGATCGTAAGATCCTACAAATAGCTTGGATAAACAAGTTTTTTTGTAAAAACTTCGGTATAATTTGTGATATAAAATGTCAAAAGTCCTTTTAATGGTACAAAAACCTTAATTATCATATCAATAAATTACATGCACCGTTAATTAAGCGTAGTAACTATAAAAGAGCAACCACCTCACAAAGTTGGAACATAAATAAGCCTTTTACGATCATGACAGATCCTACCATCAATCCTACAAGATTATGTACGATCATATGCAATCGTACCTGATCCTGAACAATCCTATACCGATCCTACCACAAAAACGATCCTACGACGATTTGGATCGTTTAGGACTACTTGGATCGTAGGATCGTACGATCCTACGATCCGGATCGCGATTTACCAACAATGCATACAATAAAACAAAAAATGTTTATCTTAAGGAGATTTCAACTTTGGTAAGCATATTAATGATTTTGGGTTTATTTTTAGAAATGGTAAAGTTAAAGAAGTCATTTGTGAAGTGCATTAACATTTTACTATATTATACTTTGATCAAAAGTCAAAACCCAATGTTAGATTATTTTCTAAATAGATGCAATAGTTATAAAATTTAGTGACCATAGAAGTTGCTAGTGGCGAATAAGTTTTTAAAATTTAGAAGGCTTAAACCTTACATTACGATATAGTTTAATTAGTCAAGTTATAATTATATGTCGACTTTTTGGGCTTAGCTCACGCCCACGAGATCGCCACCCTTTCTCCCGGCTATTGTAACACGTGTGTCGCCCAAGGCGCATAGAGTCTTGATGACTTGACGTCATCCCTGCCTTCCTCCGGTTTATAAGAGGCAGTTTGTTCAAGGTTCCTAACTCAACGTTGGTAACTAAATAAAGGGGTTGCGCTTAAAACTTCTAAATTTTAAAATCGTTAAAACAGATTTGATTCCCGAAAGTTGAAAAAAAGTAAGGATTGATTAGTGTTGCTAATTTAGGCATGGGGATGCATGCGGATTAACTTTCGCCTTAGTCACCGAAAATGCTAGACACGGCTATGGGAACACGCCTAAGAAAATTAATGAGCAACACACAACAACAAGAACAGCATAACCTTAGGCCCAAAATTGATTAGGTGTTCGATAACATGGATTGCAATTTGAATCCATTGGTGACTAGATGATATGATAAAATTAAATAAATAAATAAACCATAAAAAAGAAGTCTATTCAACTAATAAGTTATAAAAAAAAAATCGAAAACGATAGTTCAATAATAGAAAATTTATTAATTGAAAAGTGAATAAACGGAGTTAACAAAAACTCCGTCCGTCCCGATCAGTTGTTTACCTTCACTTTTAGCATAATTAAAGACCAAAGAACGACTAGGGGACCCATTTGTGGTTGTACTTAGTGTATGACAATTGGACAATAATTGATTGTGAGACACACTAAAATAAAAATGGTAAAGAAATGACGGGGACGGAGGGACTAGAAGAATAAAAGAAAACCTATTGCTGTTTTGACGATTGAAGTTATTGATCGAGCATTGGAGCAAGTTTAGCATACATACCCTAAGACATGATCACCCAGGTTTCACCTAAGTGATTTGTCTTTTGCATTAAATAATTGAGATTAAAAAAAGGATTAGAAGTGAGTAGGTCTGAGGTTGGCTTATGGATGAGGTCTATTCTAAATTTAATATAACGAGTAGTTAATACTAAATGAGTAGCAGAATATGATTAGCAGGAAACAATATGAGAAGTTAACAGACATTATCTGATTATTATTATTATTAAGAGTAATGTAAGAGTTACCATCAGTTGGATTAGTGGCCCCGTGAGCGGCGAAATGATGAAGACATATGAAGACCAAGACCAAGAAAGGTTGCGACCACGGTTTCGAACAAGGGCGGTCCATATCATTTATCCTCCAAACACATTCATTTAAGATTCTACCTTGCTTCAATTGCCTGCTCAATTTCACAATTCCAACCTAATTAAGATCAACAACTCACATCAACTAATAAACTAACAATATTTACTTGAAACACTACTGGATCTAAGGAGGTACAGATTCTTACCCCAATCAAGCAACTCAAACTACCATACCCATCCAAATAGTTTAAAAATAATATGAATAATTAATTATACGGAGTATGATAGATGATGAGTGAGCCAAATTATAATCTGGAATGTTTTTATTTTAATGAAAATAGCCAAAAATGATATATATGATGTTGAAACAAAGAGCTGGAAAGAAGCTAAGCAAACCAAATTTTTGACTAAAAAAATAGAGAGAGACAGAGTCAAGGAAATAAGGTTGGCTGAAACTCTAGTGTTCAAAACCGACATTACCTTCGGCCTTCCCTATGTCTTCACTAACAAACTTGTTTTTTTTTTCAGTTTTATTTTGGGGGCTGTCAGCCTGTCCTAATCTTTTATCTTCTTCTTTTTCTTTTTTCTTTTATTTTTCTCCAGTTGATAATTGGTGTAGAGTTTGGATCTGCTTTCTTAATGGAACGTGCTACAAAATGACTCGGAAAAGGACTTTACTGATCATGTAGCTAATGTGTACGCTAAGTCATACTCCACTTATCCCTTGCTTCTCCTTCAGAGATTATAATCACTAAACTGGCTGCGATACGTTTTATAACAAATTGTCGAAATCTTTTAATAACAATACCACCCTATTTTTTTTACAGTTGTATACTTTATCTCTCTTTTTTTTAACTCTTTCTTTTATTTTTAATTACTTTCTCCTAATTCACCCAAAAATAATCTAAATTAACAAAAAAAAAACGGTTTGAATTTGGAAATCAATACAAAAATTTTGAAGATCGAAATCAGTGACGAGCGACGAATCATCGGTAAATTAACAAGCTTATAATATCTCGAATTGTTTTTTTTACCTTCATTTGACATTGCCATATTTCACGTTTGTATTCTTCCGTTACGATTTTTATGACATTGCATTACGTGATTTTATGACATTGTATGACGATTTTTATGATCAATGACGGTTTTTACGTGGGGGTAGACGTTCAAAGTTAATGTCTGCAGTAAGGGTAGACGTTAACTTTGAACGTCCAACATGGTTCGAGACGTCAACTATGAACGTCTTATCTGGGCTTGGACGTTCAAAGTTGACATTTAAGCTGTGGGTAGACGTCTTATGTGGACGTCTGTCCTTGGGTTGGACGTTCACTTTCAACGTCTAACTCATGGTCGGATTTTGCTTTTCAATTTCCGTCCAACTTCAAGGCTTATTTTCGTATTCAAATTGTTTATTTTCTTGTTTTATGACGTTTAGTGTGGACAACCCCCCCTGTTGGAGCTAGTGTTCTCCACAGTTAGTGTGATAACATGAATAAATCTCTTACAGGTTCACAGGGTATACTTAGTATTCTTATCAGTTGATTAACGTTTATCGATAACGGTTGGCTTGCTAGGAGTTTGACGTTATTGTCATTTTAATGGCGGTGATCAACTGGTCCCTAAAAGTCACACCTAAAGGATGTGTCTGAGAGATGTGATTATATGAATAATATAATCATATTGATGCCTTATTATATGACTAAAAGGTTAGTCGATGTATATGACTAAAATGTTAGTCAATGTAATGATGATACGATTATTTAATAACGATTAAATAATATTAGCTGAGACGAATTAAATGTAATTCGTAATTGAGTATAAACCGTTATATTTAATCAATGTATATAATATAAGCTTAAACGAATTAAAATGTTAATTCGTAATTAAACATAATATGTTATATTTAATTAGTAAATTATAAATATACGGATATTTATAGTTGACGTATATATTATATTACATGCTAATATAACCGAAAAAGGAAAGAAAAAAAAAAGTCTTTTTCTCTCTTATTTTTCGGTTAATAGGAGATAAAAATAAGGGAAAAAGATCTCCTATTATTCTCTTATGGTAACTAGGTCAAAACCCTAATTACAAGAGTAGTAAAAAGAGGAGAGAGTCCTCCTTCTACAACCCTAGGGGAACGGCCGAATAGAGCAAGAAGAACAAAAAGAAAAATTCATTCTCTCAAGTTCTCTCTATCATTCATATCACACAAAAGAAAAATTAGCAGTAACTTTTATGTAAAATTCTAGCACAAGCAAGGCATATCTCGGAGCATCTTGGGTGCAACAATTAGGAGAATATCGATTTCGATATTGTTCATAGGCCAAATTTGCTAGGACCAAAGGTTAATTCTAAATTCCTATAATTTTATATTGTGCAATTCATTTATGACTCGTAATTCATATACTATAGTTTCGTTATAATCCGTAAATTTATGACGAAATATACCGATATTTCCTACAAGTGGTATCAGAGTCACGGGCTACGAAATTATTTTATATGTTTTCATAATTGATGAAATATAAGATTAGAATCATTATTTTTTTTGTTTTTTTTTTATTTCTGCCGAGAAAAAAAAATCTGTTTGTACAGTACTGTTCATCCGTGAGAAAAAAAAAACAATTTTTTTGCCTTGTTTTTCCATTTTGATTCATTGTAATTGTTGTTTTAAATAGTTAAGACGATAACATGATGAATTTGTAGTTGTTTTGATTTAATAAGGATTAAATTAAAATGTAAATGGAAATCGATTTGAATGTTCATTGCTATATATTTTTCGGTATTCATTGATTTAGATATTCATTTTAAATTGTTAAATTGAATCATCTAGTTTGTATCGATGTTTAATAATGATTAGATGTTGATATTTTGTACCGATCTTGAAAATATTAGTAACATCAATTTTTTAAAGAAATAAGTTTCGGTTTTTTTTTTATTTTTGAACGAAAGTTTTTTTATTCATTATAATGATATTGTTTCGTTTATTGTTGTGAAGAAGTTCACAATAACTGGATACCCAATTATTTTAAAGAGGTTTAAAATAATGTTGTATTAATTCATGTTAAAGAATATGAATTAAAATTGGATTATGTTTGGTTGGGGTTATTGTGATTAATTAAGGAATTGTCACATAATTTTGATCATTTTAAAAGGTGGTTTGGATAAATTACTCTTCATAATTAAAAAATTATGTCTTGGATGATTAATTTATAGTTGATGCATTTTATCTTGTTGAATGAATGGTTGAATGGTTTAATTTACGTAATTTTGCAATCGGTTGTAAATTGTACCTAGTGTGGCCTTAGTTGATCATGTTTTCGTAATGATGGAAACATGATCTTTGATGTATTTTTGAGATCTCGAATCTCCATTTTATTTTTCATTAAATTATGTTTTTAATTAGAATGTAAATAGGTTTGTATTTTGTAATTTATTAAATGTATTTTGAGAAGACTAAAGATGGAGATCGGATTGCTCACTCCCGCTACATGGACCATGATGGAACATCAAGACAAGCTTCTCGGGTCCAAATGGGTTGGATTCCAAAGTTGTATTTTTGTTCATTTTGGTAGATAAGGCCAGACTAGGACTTTGTATATTTTATGTATTTTTCCGTTCTTGTTGCTTTTCATCACATGATAGTTAGTGCATCATATTCCGCCTAAACCAAACCACCTACTACTAAAATGCATGAAAATTGACTCATATAGTTTGAATGTTAGTTATCATGGACATAAAGATGTCACTCGAATTTAAGCCATCATTTTAGTTTATTCATTCTCGCATGCTATACATTAGTCCACTTAAAATTGAATTAAAATAAAATTGATGGGATCTTCCTCTAAACCTAAAATTGAGGCTAGTCTTTATAGGCCAAACTACTATGAATCCCTTCTTCGTCGGTAGGCATATATGACCTTACTCTCCATATGACCCCTTCTACGTTGGGTAAGTAGTGTGTGTTGACCTATTTTATCTCAACATTATAGTCCGAAGAGTTTCTCGTGATTATGATGGACTAAAGATAGAATTTACAGAAATTTATCGACCAAGAAATCTAAAGGTAGAATTAGCCAAGAGGTTGGCTTATCAATTTATAGATAATTGAGTCTTGGGATCATTTATATAATTCTTGAGGGAGGTCAATTGTATAAATGCTCGACTCTTTGCATTAAAACAAATTTTGCACTAGACTTAAATTCATATCGATGAGTATGCTTATTTTGGTTTTTCTTCTTTTTCAGAGTAGAACTCGTTTATATTGATAATACTGCATATAACAAATGGCTGGAAATACTGATATCCCTATGCCAAGTGCCACGCTCGCGCGCGAATCCTGGCTTAAAGCTTTTATGGACCACATGCAGTCCACGCGACTGAAGAATGACGGGTCCAACTTTGCGGACTGGGAGGCGGCATTACAGAATGCTGCCATTGCTGACGGTAAGCTCAAGTACTTGACTGAGCCAATACCGCCAAACCCAGGCCCCAATGCGAAAGCTAACGAGACACTTGAATATAGTGATTTCGTTATGGAAGCGGGTGCGATAAAGAACGTACTCATCTTTGCAATGGAAATCAATTTGCAAAGACGCTTCATTGCCCAAGGTGCGAAGAAGATTTTCACCACGCTCACTAACGAATTCTCAAAAGCACCAAGGATCGTTACTTATGAGCATACCTGTCGCTTCTTTGAGGTGAAACTCCAGAAGGGTCAACCGGTTAGCCCACACATTCTTGATATGATTGAGAATGTCGAGAAACTGGAGGCACTTGATTGCAAAATCAGTGAGAGCATAGTCATTGACCGTGTGCTTCATTCACTTCATGATGGTTTTGCCCTTTTCAGAGCAAATTACTATATGAATGATATGAAGAAAAGTCTTCATCAGCTACACTCACTTCTCGTACAGACCGAGAATGATATGAAATTGAGTGGGAGCATGAAGCAAGATGTTCTCATGATTTCCAACAAGGGCAAAGGTAAGGGCAAAGCTCGTGGCGACCTAGCTGTAGGAAAGCCAAAGTTTAAAAAGTCAAGAAACGGCAAGAGTGGGCCTGGTGAGACCAGTGGCTCACAAGGCAAGGCAAAGAGCAAGGACAGTAACATTGAGTGCCACCATTGCCACAAGACTGGGCATTGGAGGAGGAACTGTCCTGTGTACTGTGAGGACATAAAAGTAGGGTGCGTCACTTCTGTTGGTATGTCATCTTTTATTCATATGATTGAGATTAACCATGCAAGTTTCGGATCTTGGGTACTTGATACAGGTTATGGTTCTCATCTGTGTAATCATTTCCAGGGCCTAAGAAACATGACACCTTTTGCAAAGGGTGATGTGGACCTGCGAGTGGGGAACGGAGCAAGAGTTGCTGGAGTTTCAGTGGGAATATATGTAATCCAACTCCCGAGTGGTTTTGAGTTATATTTATATAACTGTTGCTATATACCGAGTTTATCTAAGAACAATATTTCTGTTTCCGTACTAGATAAAGACGGTTTTTCATTTTCAATAAAAGACAATAGATGTATTTTCTCTTTTAATGAAATGATTTATGGCAAAGCAGTTTCCATGACTGAAATTTATATCTTAGATCAAACCACAGACACATCATGTGAATAATAAGAAATTAAAGGTTGGTGACAAAGATCAAACTTATCTATGTCACTGCCGTATGGGACACATAAATGAGAAACGTGTAAAGAAGCTCATTGACAATGGGACTATCTCCCCATTTGATTACGAATCATTTGGCATGTGTGAATCATGTCTTATCGGTAAAATGACTCGAATTTCCTTCAAAGGTGTTGGAATGCGCGCTAGTGACCTATTAGGACTCATACATACTGATGTATGTGGACCTATGTCAATAAACGCAAGAGACGGCTATAGATATTTTATCACTTTCACGGATGATTTGAGTAGATACGGATATGTCTACTTAATGAAGCATAAAAGTGAGTCATTTGAAAAGTTCAAGGAATAACAGAATAAGGTTGAAAACCAACTGGGAAGAAAGATTAAAGCACTTCGTTCAGATCGTGGTGGCGAATATCTTTCAAATGAGTTTGATCAACACCTTAAAAAGTGTGGTGTAGTATTACAGTTAACTACACCTGGAACACCTCAATTAAATGGTGTGTCCGAACGGAGAAATCGAACATTACTTGATATGGTTCGATCCATGATGAGTCACACGGTAGTACCTAATTCATTATGGGGTTATGCTCTTTTGTCAGCTGCTCTTATACTTAACCGAAGTCCGTCTAAAGCTGTACACAAGACTCCATATGAGTTATGGAAGGGAATGGTCCCTAACTTGTCCTTTATTCGGGTTTGGGGCTGCGAGGCTTATGTCCAGTGGAGACACGAGGATAAGCTCGGCCCGCAATCGGTCAAGACATACTTTATTGGTTATCCAAAAGGAATGTTTGGTCATTACTTCTATTCGCCTACCGAACAACGAGTTTTTTTTTGCGGCTAGTGAGAAGTTCTTAGAGAAAGAGTTTCTCGAGAATAAGTCAAGTAATAGAACCTTCGATCTGTCGGAGATTCAAGAACCAACAACCGAGCAACCAATGGAGGAAGAGGTTCCTTCAACTTCTGCTACGGTTAACATCCCTATGGAACCTAGGATGTAACAACCCGAAAAGTACCCAATTTTTCTAGTAAAATTTCTTAAGGATACTTTTCAGCAAGGTTAAGTTTTTAAAAAATAGAATTTATTGTTTCGAGTCGTATTTTGAAATTCCGAGTTCGTATTTGGAATTTCTGAGAGATTTCATGAAAATCCTGTTTTAAGTCATCTTTGACTTTTCTTGACTTTTTATTCGTCTTTGACTTTTCTTGACTTTTTAAAGTCGTCATTGACTTTTCTTGACTTTTAAGTCGTCATTAACTTTTCTTGACTTTTAAGTCATCTTTGACTTTTCTTGATTTTTAAGTCGACTTTGACTTTCGTTGACTTTTCCCGACTCACCTCGTAAATTTAAAGACCGAAATTTTATTTTGACAAATAATAAATTTAATTTATTTTTATTAAGATTTATTTGAATTTAAGATAATTTAATATAATTATTTTGAATTTATTCGGAATTAAAGAATAACTTTTACGGTTTTAACCCAAACGTCATTTAACTATTCCCGGATCAACTTAAGTTCCGAAACACGACTTTGACATGAGTCACACGCCCCATGTCATTTTTTTTCCACTCATATTAGATCTTTTAATTAATATGATTAAACTAATAAAAATATCTAAGATATTTGTAACTTTATCGGTCTGTCAACTTAAACTCCGCAAATCGCGTAAAACAGACCCGATTCCTCTCCATTTCACACGTCTCTTTTTCCCCTCTTAAGCCTTGATATTTTCTTTCTTTTCATTACTCACCAACAACTTTTCATTTTACAATCAATCAAATTAAGATCTAATTAATCTTTCTTCATCGTTCTTCATTCGTTCTTCGTCGTTCTTCATTTGTTCTTCGTCGTTCTTGAGCAAAATCATCATAAAACCTTCATTTCTTAATTAAATCCGTCCTAACTTATATTTCTAGAATCTCCTCTTTTCGCTCCTCCATCTTCAAGTACGGTTTAATTTCAATTCCTCAAAATCGTTTTCACACACTTTAATTTATGGAAAATCAAGTTTTAAATTCTAATAATGTTTTTCTTGTCATTTCTTATAAGGGGAAGATTTTGAAGACGAGTTTGGTGACTCGTATATTTTGGGTGAAGATTAGTAAACGGGTTTCTTTACTTCTTATTTTGGTGCTACTTGATTTTGCTAGCTAGGTAACGATGCCGAGTTACTCGACGAATATATGTTACATAGCTTTGGTTTCTTTTATTTTTGGTTCATCTTTTGTTGTTGGTTCATGTTATTATGATTTATGGATTTTTAGTAGTAATATGATAAGTGGTATGATTTCTATGTTATATGGAATTTTTATGTTGTTTAATGTTCTTGATGAATTTTGATGATTGTTCATAATAA
>JAIUZE010070093.1:0-100179 GCA_022085475.1 Heliosperma pusillum
AAGTCCATAGACCTTAATTAGACTACTCTAATTATTTACTAAATTACTTATTAATTTAGTTTATAATGATCTATGTAACATGCATGCAAATATAAAGACATTTATATAAAAGAAGAAATTTCCTCACATTGATATGGAAATAATACGGGCACAACAAGAACTCCTTCTTGTTGTTCTTGAGCTATTAATATGGATGAACACAAGTAATCTCCAAACTAGAAGATCTCCTTTAAGATGCACCAAGATGACACCAAATAATCTACCCTTATTATTAACTAGATAATAAGATAGATATTATACTACTAACATTAGAATATATTACTACACTAGTAATACTTAGTAAATATTAGTATTTGAGAGTTTTTAGAGAGAAGAAGAGTTTTTGAGAGAAGTAGGAAAAACAAGCAAGAATTGATCAAATGAAATGAACAACCATATTGCCCTTATAAAGACAATATGGCCGGTCAAGAAGAGCTACATAAGGCTCTTATTTTGCTTATTTTAATCACATGCAAAGTGGTAGAGTGTAGTGTTAGTATGTAATGATTTTAGGTTAATATTCATGTCATAATCATATGTGACTTGTGAGCATGAACATAAGCAACCATCATCACCTTACCAACTCTATCATAACCGGCCATGTGAGCCTTATTTTGATCCATTTTGATTTTTGATATTTGTCCCACAAATACTTATTAATCATATGCCTAATTATCTTGTATAATTAAGTGTTAATTTGATCATATAACAATTATATGACACAAATAAATGAATAATATGTACTTAACATTTTAAGTAATATTCTACCTATTCAATATATAATGGGTCCCCATGCTTAGTTAATTTATTTTATCACGCTTTGTAAATATAATTACTAATTACTCTATCTCACAACCCTCAACTAATTTATAATTTAACGATTTTATTACTAAGTTATATCTTATTAATCGTATTAAAATAAGATATAATTTATTAGTCAATTATCGCATAATTGAAAAATACACGTATCGCAATTTGAGTTCTTAAAAACTCAATTTCTAATAATTAACGCTCGACATATCGAATTAGTTACTGGATTATTACTGTATCGTATACAAATAATTAGTTATTATTTGGATTTCATCCTTTAGGTGTGACCGAAAGGGATCAGTTGATCACCGCCGTCATACGACAATAACGTCAAACTCTAGTCAGCCAACCGTTATTGATTTACGTTAATCAACTGACTAATCATATCTATAGTCAATAAATATCCCAATTATATTCCATAATAAGATTTATTATGTGGCGCACTATTGTGGAGGACACCTACTCCAACAATCTCCCACTTGTCTGACACAAGTGTGCGTCACCGATTCTCTTGTCTCTTTATCACATCTCCCACTCAACGCAAGGTGTTTTTCAGGTCGCACTTGCGATTGACAATATCTAGAGTGGTTTTCTCGATAGGGAGAGTAATTGTCTGACCGGAAAATCTACCATAGATCTCTTTCCGAGCGTGGCCACGCATTTACAGTAACTTCTCCTCGAGTGGCCTAAAGATGTTTTTACCCAACGTGGGTGGACAATTCCTGGTGATCCATCTACTCTGTATGATGCAGATCACCATGATCCAGAAGAAGTCCATCGGCCTCCTTTTACGCACACACACCAGTGTGTACACACTACACACAGACCAAAGCCAACACAGAACACACAGTGTGCTGCCGACTCAGATAGACGGTCGCCAGTCAAAAGAATCGACTTATAGGAATAAGATAGAAGACCCTGCCACGACCAGGCATCAAATAATTGATTTAACGGTCTCTACAATGTCACTGTCCGACAGAGTGTCATACAGTCTGTCTATGTAAACGACCAGTCATCTCCATGACCCCATGATGCTGAACCAACCATCGATCGACTTACAATCTATTCATTTCGAGACGTCACCTCATTGAGTGACTAGGGACAAAATATTAAGTTCGTCCTATTCACTTGAATAGGGTCCAACAATCTATTCGGATAAAAAAAGTATTAAATTTAGTCAAACTAAATAAAAGAGTTTAAAATAAAACTCGAACAATGAATGCAATTATCATATATGAAATAATTAATACAACATTCAATTATTAAATATTTTATAATCTAAAGGAATTCTGGTACACGTCTCAATCCCATTGTGACGACATGACCATCATGCTTTGCCTTTGACAAAGGCTTGGTTAAAGGATCAACAATGTTGTCATCTGTCCCAACCTTACAAATGTCAATTTCCTTTATGTCCACGTAATCTCTAATTACATGATATTTCCTAAGTACATGTCTAGACTTGTTACTAGACTTGGGCTCTTTTGCTTGAAAAATAGCCCCACTGTTATCACAATAAATCGTGATAGGATCTTTGGCAGTATGGACTACTGTTAGTCCTTTCAAAAATTGCCGAATCCACACAGCTTCCTTTGCAGCTTCAGACGCTGCAAGGTACTATGCTTCTGTTGTAGAATCCGCTGTAACGCTTTGCTTGAAACTCTTCCAGCAAACAGCTCCTCCATTCATCATATAAACGTAGCCGGATTGGGATTTCATATCATCCCTATCTGTTTGGAAACTGGCATATGTGTAACCTTTACACGTAACTCAGTCTCGCCTCCAAACCTAAGAACGAATCCCTGGTCCTTCTCAAGTACTTAAGGATGTTCTTTATGGCTATCCAGTGACTCTCACCTGGATTTGCTTGGTAACGACTTGTCATGCTCAAAGCATATGCAACATCGGGACGAGTGCACATCATAGCATACATGATTGATCCAACAGCAGATGCATAAGGGATCAATTTCATGCGTTCAATCTCCTCGGGTTTCGTAGGGCACTCTGACTTTCTCAAAGTGATCCCACTTCCCATGGGAAGAAAGCCTCTCTTAGAGTCTTTCATGTTGAATCGTCAAGAATCTTATCAATATAAGGTTTCTTGACTTAATGCTACGTTCCTTTTAGATCATATACCTAGTAGATCCGGATACTAAGATGCGTGGGAGCCTCTCCTAATTCCTTCATTTTGGAAATGGGTATCCCTACCACTCCTTCACATAAAAAACGAAGTGACTTTGATATACTTCCCAATGAGTAGTATTTCATCTACATACAAGACTAGAAAAGTTACTTTACTCCCACTAAACTTCATGTATAAACACGGTTCCTCGACACTTCGAGTGAAACCATTTTGTTTAATTACATGATCGAAACGATGATTTCAACTCCTGGATGCTTGCTTAAGACCATAGAATGGATCTCTTAAGTTTTCATACCTTCTTAGGGTTTGATGGATCCACAAAACCTTCAGGTTGTGTCATGTACACTTCCTCTTCTAAAATCCCATTCAAGAAGGCGGTTTTGACATCCATTTGCCAAATCTCATAATTATGAAATGCGGCAACCGCTAAGATAATCCTTATGGATCGAAGCATGGCGACTGGGGCGAAGGTTTCATCATAGTGAAGACCATGAACTTGGGGTAAACCTTTTGCCACCAATCTAGCTTTGTAAACATCATTATGTTTATCTATGCCACTTTTGATCTTATAGATCCACTTACACTGAAGAGGTCTTACCTCCTTAGGTAAATCAACCAAGTCCCATACTTGATTTCGTACATAGAATCCATTTCGGATTGCATGGCTCTTAGCCAAAGCTTTGAGTCGGGATTAGCAATGGCTGCTTTGTAGGTAGTAGGTTCGTTACTTTCAAAAAGCAACATATTATAGTGATAATACCAAGGTATCTATCAGGTTGATGACTAATTCTGCTTGACCTCCTAGGTTCCGAAGGAATAATGACCGTGCTAGACGAAGAGGGAACGTTTTCCTCGTCGTCCTTTTTCGGTTTGTGGCTCTTGGACTTCATCAAGTTCAAATTTTCTCCCACTCTGTTTTTTAGAAATAAAATCGTTTTCTAAAAAGACTGCATCACGAGACACAAACACTTTGTCCTCATGTTTATTGTAGAAGTAATAAGCACGTGATTCCTTTGGATATCCTACAAACAGACATTTGTCAGATTTGGGTGCGAGTTTATCGTCAAACTTATTCTTAACAAAGGCCTCGCATCCCCAAATTCTCATAAACGACAAATAAGGGACTTTTCCTGTCCATATCTCATATGGAGTCTTGTTTGCCGCTTTAGACGGGCTTCGATTTAGTGAAAATATTGCAGATAAGATAGCAAAACCCCAAAAATAATCAGGAAGCTCCGTTAGACTCATCATAGATCGAACCATATCTAAGAAAGTTCGATTTCTCCTTTCGGACACACCGTTTAATTGAGGTGTTCCAGGAGGAGTCCATTATGATACTATACCACAATCTTTTAGGTGTGAATCAAAATCATTGTTCAAGTATTCACCACCACGATCGGATTGTAGGTTTTTAATATTTTTATTCAATTGGTTTTCTACTTCATTTTGAAATTCTTTGAATTTTTCAAAAGCATCACTTTTATGCCTCATCAAGTAGACATATCCATATCATGACGGCCATGTGAGCCATTATATGGTCCATTTTGATTTTTGATATTTGTCCCACAAATACTTATTTATCATATGTTTAATTATCTTATATAATTAAGTGTTAATTTGATCATATAACAATTATATGACTCAAATAAATAAATAATATGTACTTAACATTTTAAGTAATATTTTACCATTATATCAATATATAATGGGCCCCACAATGCTTAGTTAATTTATTTTACAACTCCTTGTAAATATAATTAACTAATTACCTCTATCTCAAAACCTCAACTAATTTAGTAATTTAACGATTAATTACTAAGTTAAATCTTATTTAATCATATTAAAATATGATATGAATTTATTAGTCAATTATCGCATAATTGAAAAATAAACTTAAATCGAATTTGAGTGCTTAACTCAATTTATAATAATTAACTCTCGTACATATCGAATATATGTAATGGACTAATTAACTATATCATATACAAATAATTAGTTACTATTTGGATTTCATCCTTTAGGTGTGACCGAAAGGGATCAGTTGATCACCGCCGTCATACGACAATAACGTCAAACTCTAGTCAGCCAACCGTTATTGATTTACGTTAATCAACTGACTAATCATATATGTAGTCAATAAATATCCCAATTATATTCCTTAATAAGATTTATCATGTGGCGCACTATTGTGGAGGACACCTACTCCAACAACTAATATATACTAAGCATTAGTAAATGAGTTAGAAATATATACAAATTTGTGATTCTTGGGGGACTTCACAAAACCCGTTGTTTTTCAAGAATTAATGGAGGGTTGTCGGCTTGAGGTACAAAGCCTCGACTACCCTGATGAAAGAGCCTTCCTTGTAGAGCTTGATTCGTTTCCCATTCACCTTGAATTTTTTGCCATCTTTGCTTGCCAACTCAAAATCTCCATATCTCCCCACTTCGGTGATAAAAAATGGTCCCTACCACCGAGATTTGAGCTTCCCGGGAAATAACTTGTATCTCGAGTTGAATAGAAGTACCTTGTCTCCACATTGGAGATCCCTTTTGAGGATCGTCTTGTCATGAACGAGCTTGGTCTTCTCCTTGTAAGTTCGGGCATTCTCATAAGATTTGAGGCGGAACTCCTCAAGCTCTTGTATTTGGAGAAATATCTTTTCACCACTCAATTTGGCGTCAATATTTAGTTCTTTAATAGCCCAATGTGCCTTGTATTCAAGCTCTATGGGCAAATGACAAGACTTGCCATACACCAACTTATAAGGCGACATTCCAATGGGAGTTTTGAATGTCGTCCTATATGCCCATAGTGTGTCGTCGAGCTTTGAACTCCAATCTTTACGGTGCTTTGAGACCACTTTTTCAAGGATGGATTTGATCTCTTTGTTGGAGATTTTGACTTGCCCACTCGTTTGGGGATGATACCCCACACCGGTACGGTGATGGACACCGTACTTAAGGAGTAGTGAGTCAAGTCGTTTTTCATGAAAGTGCGTGCCTGCATCACTTATCAAAGCTCTTGGTACTCCAAACCGGGGGAAGATGAGCTTCTTTAGGAAGTTGATGACAACTTTGGCATCGTTGGTAGGGGAAGCCACCGCCTCAGCCCATTTGGACACGTAGTCTACGACCACTAGAATGTACCTATTCCCTTTTGAAGAAATAAAGGGGCTTTGATAGTCTATGCCCCATACATCGAACACCTCACCCTCAATAATCCCCCTTTGGGGCATCTGATTCCTCCAAGAGATGTTACCGGTGCGTTGACAAGCATCGCAACATTGGACAAAGTGCTTAACATCTTGGAACATAGAGGGCCAAAAGAACTCGGATTGAATTATTTTGGCAACGGTCTTGCTTGCCCCATGGTGCCCTCCATAAGGAGAGGAGTGGCATCCTCTCATGATATCTTCATACTCCCATTGAGGAACACATTTTCTATACATCCCATCACCGCACTCCTTGAACAACAAAGGGTCATCCCAAAAGTATCTCTTAGCTTCAAACAAAAACCTCTTCTTTTGATTGTGGTTTATGCCCGGTGGAAGAACACCACCCACAATGTAGTTGGCGAAGTCCGCAAACCAAGCTGCTTGACTTTGAATGGTTTCATTAATGGCAAAGAGAAAATCATCGAGAATGAATCATTGATAGGCATGTCATCTTTACTTCTATTATAGCATAGCCGGGACAAGTGGTCCGCCACCTCATTTTCCGCCACCTTCTTATCTCTTATCTCCAAATCTAATTCTTGTAAGATAAGGATCCATCTAATAAGGCGGGGTTTAGCTTCTTTCTTAGCAAGCAAATATTTAAGTGCGGCATGGTCCGTATAAACAATGACCTTGGAGCCAATCAAATATGAACGGAACTTGTCAAGAGCAAAAACAATAGCAAGAAGCTCTTTTTCCGTTGTTACATAGTTAACTTGTGCTTCATCAAGGGTCTTGCTTGAATAGTAGATGGCATGCAAAGCTTTGTCCTTCCGTTGGCCAAGAACCGCGCCAACGACATAATCGCTTGCGTCGCACATCACTTCAAATGGCAATTCCCAATCCGGGAATTGCATGACCGGGGCCGAGATAAGAGCTTCCTTTATCCTAGAAAATGCCTCAACACACTCATTAGTAAAATGGAAAGGGGTATCCTTAAGGAGAAGTTGTGTAAGTGGTTTAGCAATTTAGGAGAAGTCCTTGATGAACCTGCGATAAAAGCCGGCATGACCAAGGAAGCTTCTCACCCCTTTGAGGTTTGAAGGTTGGGGTAATTGCTCAATCACTTCCACCTTTGCTTTATCAATTTGGATACCCTTTTCCGAGATAAGATGACCAAGAACTACCCCTTCATTTACCATGAAGTGGCATTTCTCCCAATTTAAACAAGACTTACCTCTTCACATTTTTCCAACACCAAAGACAAGTTATGCAAACACAAATCAAAGTCTTTCCCATACACACTAAAGTCATCCATAAAAACTTCCATGATAAACTCAATGTAATCGGAAAACATACTCATCATGCATCTTTGGAATGTGGCCTGGGCATTGCAAAGGCCGAAGGGCATTCTCTTATAGGCAAAAGTGCCATAAGAGCATGTAAATGTGGTCTTGGATTGGTCAATTGGGTCGATTGGGGTTGGGAAGAATCCCGAGTCTTTCAAGGAGTTGATCAATGAAGGGAAGGGGGAAATGGTCCTTTCTTGTTGAGGCATTCAACCTCCTATAACCTATACACATTCTCCATCCCGTCACTACCCTATTAGGCACTAGTTCATCTTTATCATTCTTCACTACCGTGGTGCCAACTTTCTTTGGCACCACTTGCACGGGGCTAGCCCAATCGGAGTAAGAGATTGGGTAGATGATCCCGGCATCAAGTAGTTTCATGACTTCACCTTTAACTACCTCTTGCAAGGTGGGGTTTAGTCTTCTTTGAGGTTGCCTTCTAGGCTCATGATCATCTTGCATGTGAATTCTATGCATACACAACTTGGGACTAACCCCCTTCAAATCATCTAAGCTATAACCAATAGCTTTCTCATGATTTCTTAAAAAACACAACAATGCATTCAATTGATTATCATCATGGTGAGCATTTACAATCACGGGTTTGCATTTTGACTCATCAAGATAAGCATATATCAAGTTAGAGGGAAAAGGTTTAAGAGAAGGGGCTTGTACCTCTACCTCAATATCTACCGCAATATCTACCACACAAGAGGTTTGGATGATAGACTCAAGTCTTAAAAGTTGTTGTTCATCAAGCTCTTCTCCTTCCAAGGTTGCTTCAAGTAAGTCAAATTCAAACCCATGTAGATCCTCCATAACATCCCTTGGCTCCAAGGTCAAGATAGCTTCCAAAGGATCCCTCATAAAGAAGCTAGGTGTCACTTCTTCAACAAAGGCATCGATGATATCAATGAAATAGCAAGATTCTCCAAGATTTGGAGCTTTCATGGCACTTTGCAAGTTGAATGTTATCTTTTCATCTCCCACTTCAAGGGTTAGCCTCCCATGTTTTACATCAATTAGCGCTCCGTCGGTGTGCAAAAATGGCCTCCCAAGAATAATGGGGATTTGAGAATCCTCCGCCATGTCAAGAACTATGAAGTCCACCGGAATGAAGAACTTTCCAATTCTAACCGGGACATCCTCCAATACACCCAAAGGTTGCTTTGTAGATCGGTCCACCATTTGGAGTGTGATGTTGGTGCATTTAAGTTCTCCCATGCGAAGTTTCTCACAAATAGAATATGGCATCACACTCACACTAGCTCCTAAATCACACAAGGCCTTGTCAATTGTTATGTTGCCTATGGTGCATGGGATAGAGAAGCTACCCGGATCTTTCAACTTTGGAGGGGTTGGGTTTTGTAAAAAGGCACTACACTCACCGCCTAAATGCTACGGTTTCAACTCCACTGAAGGACTTCTTTCTTGTAAGGATGTCTTTCATGAATTTTGCATAGGCGGGAATTTGAGTGATGAGGTCGGTGAATGGAATGGAGACCTCCAAATTCTTGACAATGTCCATGAATTTGCCTAATTGCTTGTCTAGCTTTGTTTTGGCTTGTCTAGAAGGGAAAGGTAGCCTTATCACAATAGGCTCCTCAACCTTCTTGTTCTTTGTTACCACTTCATCCTTCTTTTCAATAACAACTTGCTCACTTGAAGAGCACTCTTCCTCCTTGTCATCCAATTCAGCAACTTCATTTTCAATTGGTCCATCATCTACCACTTTGTATCCCTCACCATTATCATCTTCAATTGGCATCCTTGGTCCCTCATAACTCTTTCCACACCTCAAATGTATGGCATTGGCGGTTTCATTTCTAGGTGGGTTACCTTGAGGAGGTAATTGACCTTTTCCCCTAGAGGAATTCCCCGAGGCTATTTGGGTCACTTGAGTTTCAAGCATTTTGTTGTGGGCAAGGATGTTATTGATGATAATATCTTTGGCTTGGTTGTCTTTTTGCAATTGGAGGATCGCTTTTTGAATGTCCAAGTTTGGATCTCCAACTTGTGGTTGCATGAGGGGTTGATTTTGTGGTGGTGGGTTGTATTGATTTTGGTTGTATTGTGGTTGATTGTAGGAAGGTTGGTTTTGATTGTAAGAAGGTTGATTTTGATTGTAATGTGGTCTTTGAAAGTTTTGTTGATTGTTTCTCATGGGTGGAGCAACATATGGTTGTGGTTGAGGGTTATGGACATTTTGGCTTTTATATGAGAGATTTGGGTGGTTATTTGTTTTCTCATTGTAAACGTTGGAGTAGGGAGTTCCTTGCCTATAAGATTGAAAGGCATTCACTTGTTCCACGGATCCTCTACAATCTTGAGAATCATGACCAAATGTTCCACAACATTCACAAACCCCTTGAGGTAAGCTTGGTGCCATCACTATGGCATTCACTTGTTGCATAGGTTGTTGAGAAGATGAGCTTTGAGCTTGTTGGAATAGAGCCGTTTGTTGGTCCATTTTGAGGTTCGTTGCTTCCATATAAGAGCTAAGTTGAGATCCAAAGTCGGCTCCCATTTGGGTGACGAAGCTCACCTCATGCTTTCCTTTAGAAGTTTGCCTTGGCCTACTAAATTGTGAGTTATGGGCCACCATCTCCTCTATTCGTGCCCAAGTTTGAGCATCATGTACTTCCTTGAACCTTCTATTTGATCCCATATTCAAGATTCCTCTAGCATCTTCATAAAGTCCATTCCAAAATTGTTGCACCAAGAACCACTTGAAAGTCCCAGACCTCTAATTAGACTCCTCTAACTAGTTCATTACATTAACTTAATGATTTAGGATGTAGTTATCATGCATGCAAATATAAAAGCATAAAAGAAAAGATAAGACGAAAGCATCCTTACTTTGGAAATTTTCGTTTCAATATGGGCACAATAAAAAATCCTTCTTATTGTTCTTGAGCATGGAATTAGTGGATAATCCTCCATAACCAACCACCAAAGTAGAAGGCCTCCTTCTTGTTGCACCCAAGAATCCACCCAAATAATCTTACCATATTATTAACTAGATAATAAGTAAGAAAAAAAAAACACTACTAATATAATTGTATTACTACACTAGTAATATGATATGAATATTAGTATGCATGATAGTTTTAGAGAGATATTGAGTTTTAGAGAAAAGAAGAAAATAAGCATATAATAAAGTGAAGTAGTGATCAAATAAGAACAACCATTGTCCTTATGTAAAGGCCTTTGGCCGGATACCAAAAGCTCAAAATGAGCCTTATTTTGCTTATTTTAATTCTCATGCAAATAGTTAGTGTATAGGATTATACATGATCATGTTCATTTGTCATAATCATGTGTTGTAGTGTGTATAAAGAAAACAACCATCATTATGTTTTCCACTACATTATTTCGGTCCACATGGTAAAATGTGGTCCATTTTAATTTTTGATAGTTGTCCCACAAATACTTATAACCATATGCTTAATTATCTTGTATAATTAAGTATTAATTTGATCATATAACATTTATATGACTCAAATTAATAATCAATATACACTTAACTTTTAAGTGATACTTTACCATTATATCAATATATACTGGGTCCCACAATGCCCAATTAATTTATTTTACAACTCTTTGTAAATATAATTAACTAATTACCTCTACCTCAAAATATATGCATAACCTCAACTTATTTAATGAATTAACGATTAATCACTAAATAAAATCTTATTTAATCGTATTAAATAAGACGTAAAATTTATTCAGCCAGTTATCATATAAAACTGATTCACACCACATTACTCCCACTGAACTTCATGTATCAACATACTTCCTCGAGATGTCGAGAAATATTTTATGACATGATTGACACACTAATTCCAACTTTTCAGTGCTTACTTAAGACATCCTCTTAAGCTTGCAAAAATAACTTAGGATAATTAGGATCTACGAACCCACAGGTGAATATAAAATATTCTACCTCTTCTAGAATCGTATTCAAGAAGGTGGTTCTTGAGATCCAATTGTCATCATACTATTATGAAATGCTGTAATCACTAAGTATATTCGAGTGGATCGAAGAATTAAGGTTGGTGCAAAACTCTTTGCCTACACATTTATCTTTGAAAACATTTTAATGTTCATCCATGCAATTTTCGATCTTAAAAATCAATTTACATTGAAGAGGTCGTACTTCTTTAAGTAAAATTTACCAGGTTACATACCTGACCATCATGCATGGAGTCCATTACGAATCGCATGACTCTAAGCCATAGCAAGAAGTTGGGACTAGAAACAGTCTTTTATAAGTCACAGATTAGAATTCATCACTATTAAGGAGTGATAAAATTCCACCTGACCTCTTAGGTTCCTAAGAAACAACTACTGAACAAACAATGAGGAAACGTTTTCCGGACCATATGCTCAGTTTGTGGCTCTTGAAACATTTTCCCCCACTCTGTCTTATCAAGAAATAATCGTATTTTTATTGAAAGACAACATCACGAGTCACAAACGCTTTGTTCTCGTGGTCATTATAGGATTATTGAGCACTTGTTTCATTTGGATAACTTATAAATTAGGTACACTACCTATCCATATCGTATATGAAATAAAATCCGACTGTTTTAAATTAGCACTGTTAGTTATGTGGCTCAGTTTGACTTGACAAAGACAAACCCATATCATATAAGGTTCTGTGTCTCTATTCAACAACACCTTATCTCATAATGTGTGTTAGAGAAGTTAACTCGTGAAACTATTTCAAAATACTTTTGGTAAAAATCAAAGTCAATACTTAGATATTTCTTGTTACGATTTGGTCGTAAGTCCTTGATCTAATACTCTTGGTATTTAACTACTTCTTATTGAAGCTCTTTGAACTTTTCAAAGATTTCTAATAGCACCTCATTAAGTAGAATCAAATACAATATCTACTTACGTCGTCGGTAAATAAAGTGAAGTAGTTATTACCATCTCAGGTTGTGATTGTTATTGGACCACACATATTCTTATGTAATATGGCCAATAACTCACTAGTTCGATTTCCTTTTCAATAAAAAGGTCACGAATCATCTTGCCTTGAATACAAGATTCGCACACACCATAAGATTCAAAACCAAATGTTTTAGGGATACTAGTCAATACTAGCCTTTTAATGTGCTACACAGTCCAGAATCAAGATTAGATCTGTGTCACCAATTTTGAGCCTTTTACAATCTATATGACAAGTAATTTCTAGTTTTAGGTCAAGAATATAATTACCTTCGATTGGTATGGCATAACCATTGACAAAGTATAGGTATAAAAAGGAAACAACACTTGTTCTATTCACAAAAGTGAATAGATATAGATATTATATGCATTGAATACATTGATGAGAACCATAATAGGTATCTAATACCCAAAAATTGCATTTAGCAAAATAAATGTCGATCATATAGATATTATTGGTGAAAATAGTACACCCAATTTCTAACTCTTTAGAAAACTTGGGGCAGATTCTTTTCTTGTGTCCTACACTGTAAGAATAGAATCATCAAAGGTTGGGTTTGACACCTTGCTTGGATTTTGACTTTACTATTCAAAATAGACTTGCCTTTTTTCCTCGCCTTGTGCCAACATCGTGCCAACCTACTCTTGAACCTCGTCCTATTCTTAACAATCAAGAATAAATCATATTTCTTAGAGCTCCCACTCACTTTCATGAATCTCTACTTAGACAAGTAGATTAGAATTATTATGAAGATCATTCTTCATTCCATTCATGGTTTTACCTTCAAAAAGGATAAACCTTTCATGAAGTGACTACGGTATTTGGTTAATCATGATTTCAAATAAATCGAGAAACCTAGTCGTCCCAACTGATTTGGCCTCTTTTGAGGTAAGCCTCGATAAGGAGCATTATGACGACATAACAAAAATACAAACATTTTCGTTGGAGCGAAAAGATTGATGTACCATTGTTATGAGAAGACCTCAATAAAAATCAAAACGTTTTTGACTAAGTGTGACTTATTCATATACTCTTCATAAGAGACATTTGCAATGGTGAATATGAGGATCAAAAGATAAAACTCATTTTGTCTTTAGCTATAGTGATATAAACGGAGATTTAAATTGCAATAAAAATGATACCGTATGAATTAATGGAAACTTATTTCCACGATTGAACGGATTTACAAGTTTGTAGAAGGATAAGATATTTGTCATTTGCGCGTATAAAATAAATATCAACGGAAAATATACATTCATTGCTTATATATAATTCACTTGTAAAACAATTTTAACAAGTCACTCATATAATGACCTCTCACGAAATTATATAAGTGATTCCGAGATCCGCATTTTAGATAAAAATGAACATGTTATGCCACTTTTATGTAATAAACGGTAAGTCAACATTTTGACTAATTCTACCCCTAGAACTCTCGGTCGATGGATTTCAACCAAATTCATATCCTAGTCTCGGGATAACGCTTATCCCGTTGAGTCCAACCCAATTTAGGCGTGTGATCGCATCACCCTACTTACCCGAGGTAAAAAGGGTCCACGTTGTGGTTGCCTTAATGAACACGGGGTTCATAGGTGCTTCAATTGGTAAGGCTAAATCTCAATTTCTTTTAAGTTATGTGAGAGGTCTTGTCAATTTAGTTATTAATTCCCTATAAGTGAACTAAATCGGTGAATTTTGAATAACGTTGAATTGACAATCGAGAAAAAAAAAATTGCATGTTGGCGATTTTGGCATGAGCGAAAAACATAAACCAAGAAAATAATAAATCTTAGTATGGACACCTAGCTAATATAATTAAATAGACGATTACAAAATCGGAAACCAACTCCTTGGCCCCTTGCCTCTTCATGGAACACGCTCCAAAAAGGCACCGTCTTTTGGAACACCGACTTCGGGAATCTCCGTCTTCATAATAATTAATTACAAAAAGATACAAATAAAATTCCTATTATACATTTGATCTAAAAATGAAATTAAATTATTACAAACGGCGATACGAGATCGCAAATAAAATTACAACCGAATCGGTATTTCCTTACATTACGGGTAATACCGATTAAAATTTTCTAGGCCATACTAGGTACAACTTGCATTGAAAATTAATAAATGACATTCATTCATTCAACAATAACAACATAAATAAAATGCTGTAAAAATAATGCCAAAATCGTCCTTAATACTTATCATGCTCATTCTAGCTCGGTCTTATGGATTTTATCAATTTTTAACCATTAAAAATGAATAATCAACACTTAAATTGTATTTAAGCTCAAACTAACTATCTAAACAGATTTAGAACTCAAAACTAGTCCCCACTAATTTTATTTAAATTTAATTAGTTTGAATTGATCGTATTTGCTAAATATAGAGGTTTAATCATAACATTTATGAAATAAACCCAAAATAAAATATAAAAAACATAAAAATTTGAAACCAAATTTTTTTTATATTCTGGAACATTTTCATGAACTCAAAAAACCAGAAACATTTGCCCAAAAAAGTTAAATTAATTTTATGAACAAATAACTATTTATCCAACTGTTTTATCTAATAAAACCATTAAATATAGTAAAATAGTGAAACAAATTATAAAATTTCACCAAAATGATATAATTAATATTATAAAATGTACCAAAAATTTTCAAGACCAGAAAAGAACGTTTCAATTTTATGAACATAATAATCTCACTTTATTGACTTTTATCTCATGAAAATCAATAATCATACAAAACTTATTTACAAGTCACGAAATTTTATATACAGTATGTACAACATGCATGTTAGATCATATAAATATTTCATGACCAGAATCAACATGCAACTATTTGTAGTTAACTTTTAACATAAAAAATGCATGTTAACATGATTTAAAGGCCATAAATCAAAATAAATAGCAAATTAATCCCTAAAATCACCAAATTTTACCACAACTATTTAGAGGTCAGTAGGTATGCATGCAAATCAAAAAATTTGTGCAAACCAGTTTTTAACACAAATTTTCTTTTTTACCCAAGTTATCGTATAACTCGATTTTAATGCTTAAAATCAACATGCATGTAACAATTGAGTTCTGATACCACATGAAAGTCCTAGACCTCAAATTAGACTCCTCTAATTAGTTCATTACATTAACTTAATGATTTAGGATCTATTTATCATGCATACAAATACAAAAGCATAAAAGAAAAGATAAGACGAAAACATCCTTACATTGGAAATTTTCGGTTCAATATGGGCACAATAAGAACTCCTTCTTATTGTTCTTGAGCATGGAATTAGTGAATGATCCTCCATAAATCAACCTCCAAAGTAGAAGGCCTCCTTCTTGTTGCACCCAAGAATCCACCCAAATAATCTTACATTATTATTAACTAGATAATAAATAAGAAAAAAAACACTACTAATATAATTGTATTACTACACTAGTAATATGATATGAATATTAGTATGCATGTAAGTTTTAGAGAGATGTTGAGTTTTAGAGAGAAGAAGAAAATAAGCATAAAATGAAGTGAAGTAGTGATCAAATAAGAACAACCATTAGTGGATGATCTCCTCCATAAATCAACCTCCAAAGTAGAAGGTCTCCTTCTTGTTGCACCCAAGAATCCACCCAAATAATCTTACATTATTATTAACTAGATAATAAATAAGAAAAAAAAAACACTACTAATATAATTGTATTACTACACTAGTAATATGATATGAATATTAGTATGCATGTAAGTTTTAGAGAGATGTTGAGTTTTAGAGAGAAGAAGAAAATAAGCATAAAATGAAGTGAAGTAGTGATCAAATAAGAACAACCATTGTCCTTATATAAAGGCCTTTGGCCGGATCCCATGAGCTCAAAATGAGCCTTATTTTGCTTATTTTAATTCTCATGCAAATAGGTAGTGTGTAGGATTATACATGATCATGTTCATTTGTCATAATTATGTGTTGTAGTGTGTATAAAGAAAACAACCTTCATTATGTTTTTCACTACATTATTTCAGTCCACATGGTAAAATGTGGTCCATTTTGATTTTTGATATTTGTCCCACAAATACTTATAACCATATGCTTAATTATCTTGTATAATTAAGTATTAATTTGATCATATAACATTTATATGACTCAAATTAATAATCAATATACACTTAACTTTTAAGTGATATTTTACCATTATATCAATATATAATGAGTCTCACAATGCCCAATTAATTTATAACTCTTTGTAAATATAATTAACTAATTAGCTCTTCCTCAAAATATATGCATAACCTCAACTTATTTAATGAATTAACGATTAATCACTAAATAAAATCTTATTTAATCGTATTAAATAAGACGTAAAATTTATTCAGCCAGTTATCGTATAATTGACTAATAAACTTAAGTGGAATGAGTTCCTAACTCAATTTCCAATAAATAACTCTCGTAACTAAACGTACATATCAAATATATGTAATGCGCCAATTAACTGTATCATATACAAATAATTAGTTATACTATTTGGGTTTCATCCTATAGGTGTGACCTAAAGGGATCAGTTGATCACCGCCGTCATTCGACAATAACGTCTAACTCTAGTCACCTGAGCATTACCGATTTACGTTAATCAACCGACGTGGAGTATCAAAATATATTAATCATGCCATGTATATTCAAAATGAGATTCATTATATAAATGCACTACTGTGGAGGACACTTACTCCAACACAACTCACTCAAACCATGGTGAGGGCAAGACCGAATGATCTCCTTGAATCGGTCCCAAGCATCATAGAGTGACTCTTCATCCCTTTGCTTGAAGCCAGTTATCTTACCTCTCAATATATATGTATTTTCTGGTGGATAGAACTTTTGTTAAAAAGCTAGAGCTAGCTTCTTCCATGAGTCAATACCTAGAGCAACCTTGTCAAGACTTTCAACCATCGTTTTGCCGCTCCAATAAGAGAGAAAGGAAACAAGACCCATCGAATTTGGTCTTGATTCACTCCCGTTTGAGAAACGGCATGACCATAGTCACAAAACGTCTCCATGTATAGATGAGGGTCCTCACTTGGCATACCTCCAAATTGGTTTCTCTCCACCAATTGGATAAAAGCGGTTTTTGCAATGAAATTTTCGGTTAAATTTTGTGGTACGGGGGTGGTGTTTGGAAGAGTATCTTCCGTGGGAATAGAGTGAGATGAAAATTTAGGCATTCTTGGGAGGTTGAGTGGTTGGATGGGAAGTGGGACGGTTGGTGGGATTCCAAAAGGATTCACAAATTTCGCGATTGGCACAAAACCCTCCCAATTCTCTACCCTTGGATGCTCAATTTTTACCTCGCTACTTTCCCGGATTTCCCTTTCTTCAATCAAAGGTAGAGACTTCTCCTTTGTAATAATCGGATTCGAAGAAGAGCTTCTATTTACGGTTTTGAAGACCTTGCGAAGACTTCTAAAGGTCCTTTTGATCTCGGGGTCGATTGGAGGTTGATCCTTTGGAGGAGCTCGCCTGGGCATACAAGAAAACTAAATGTAAACGGTGAGAATGCCTCGAGAAACTAGGTTTCTCAAGACAAGAGGCAAAAAACTAAAGCAAACTAAAAACAATCAAATTAAACATACACCGTCCCCGGGAATGGCGCCATTTTGATGTATGGTATAGGGGTGTGGTAATAGTGTCGGTCTCAGGGACGGTTGGTGTCTAAAATCGATCTAATAGTCTACTAAGTCTCTTGCAAAGTCAAAATAATTAAAAGCAAATAAAAACAACAAATTGAGTCTAAAACGAGAAAGATTGGATTTTTATCGAATAAGAGAGAAAACTAGGGTGAGTGGGTTCATACGGGTGGTATAGTCGGGTGAAAAAGTCGGGTTTAATAGTTTAAGTGTCGTCTAGTCTAGGAAAGTGAATTGAGGCTTTCGATCTTACAATTCCTCCGCAAACCAACTCTAACTAGCTATCGCGTCACTAGATAAAGTTTGCCAAACTAGCGGTTCTACGAAAAACCACGACTTTCGATCTTATGGTATTCGAAACAAGCAAGAGAATCATGCAAACTCAAGTAGGCATTTCATCAAACGTGTTATAAGCATAGCATGAAGACAAGACAATAATCAATTATTAACCCCAACAAGAACACATTAACTCATACTAGAACCCATAATATCCCACATAACCCTAGCAAGATTAGTACTCACTCATATTTAAAGGAAATTCAATATTAACTAAGGATTGCAAAAGGAAATCAAAAACAATGAACATCTTCTAATTAACAATGAATAGATAACAAGGATTGAAATGAAAACTTAATTAAAGACAAGATTAAGTAAAGGAATTATACCAACACAGAAAAAGGTGAGAACTTTGATATAATAACCAATATTTTGTCACAAATCTTTGAATACAAACCAAGTTCCAACACTAAACCAAGTCTCAATTGCTAATTAACCAACTAATAAGCTTAATTATGGAAGATTAATAGAAGATTAAATACTAATTCTATGAGAGTTTCAAATCTAGGGTTTCGTGCCCTCTAATTACACAAGAGGGTCTATTTATAGGTTTACAAAATGGAGGAAAGATGGGCTTTGAAAGACTTCATGGACTGGCAAGGTCACGACCGTGAAAGGTGTTTGACGGTCGTGAAAGCTGTCTCACGACTGTGAAACTGCAAGTCACGGTCGTGAGATATTGCACCTAATGTGGCAGAGACTCTTTCACGATCAAGTCATGATCGTGAAATGGGTTTCACGACTGTGACATCACTTTCACTACCGTGAAATGTGTTTCACGGCCGTGAGCTGAAATGCTCGAGAATCCGCCTTCTTGGAAAGGCATCTCACGACCGTGAGATACCTTTTACGCCCGTGAAATGCTTCTTTTCTTTTTCCTTTGCTTGACTTTGTTGCTTCCTTCCCGGTTTCGCTTGCCTTTACTCGGTAGGGCTTTGGCACATCGAGTAGGGCCCCCTAGGGTATGTCTTGGGTCCTCCGAGTGATCCACCTTCTTCTTTGTCGATCAAAATTGCAACGGGAGTATGTGACCAAGCCAAGACACGAGCCATGACACGAGCTCAAGACAAGACACAAACTCAAGACAAGACTCAACATCAAAACAACAACCTACATTCAGACAACACCATGACCAGCTATGACAATGTTCTATTCAGTCCAAGCCACAACCACTTCAAGCCTGCTAAGACAACACCACCACAACCAGAACAAAGCCTAGCCATCCACTTCCCAAGACTAGGCCACAACAAAGCTCAGCCAACAGCCCAACAAACCCAACACAACAAAAACAGCCCCCAGCCAAAAACAGCCTATCACAGCCTTTCTAAACAAGGTCCATGGGGCCCCACACAATCAAACAAGCCTAACCAACCCTCAAACCTATGTCTTGGGAAGGTCCTCTACAACTTTCCCCAGGACTTCCCTCCCCAGAAACAAACACACAAAGAGTTAGCTTAGGGACAACTTCAGACTGTCCAGATTTCAGCCTTTTTGCAGTAGTTAACATGTCACTATCAAACTTTCCTTTTATGATCAAACAAACTCGAGGGCCTTTTAGAAGGACCTTTGGCATCCATCCCACTTCAGTTGAGCTCAAGAATCAAGCTCAGAAGTCCACCCCTCCACCAGTTTCAACCCCAACAAACCCATTAAGGCAGATTGTCCTATTAGAATTACTTTTCTGCTTTATCTACTTTATGTCAGCCTTCCTGCAAGTTTGTAGCTGTTATTTTGTTTCATGTTGTAAGCCTTTGTGGCCCTAGATATTTCCTAACGTCTGAGTTGTATCCTTGTTGCCTATATAAGGCCTTTACCTAATGAAATGCAAATCAGATTTGAAGTAAAACATAAAACTGAAACCTTGTTTCTGTTGCATCTCTTGGCTGTGTGCTTGAGACAACTTCCTTTGCTTTGTGCTTGGAAGTGAGCTTGGGTCCTTAGCTGTGTGCTGGGATCAAGGTTCAACCCTCAACCATTGGCTTTGTGCTTTGGTTAAGGTCCTATCCTTGTTCTTTAACAATCAATTCAAACAGAAACAGAGTACTTGCAAGTGTCTTAATCTTAGCTCAATTTGTCATTGTTTAGTTGTCTTTTCTGAATAGTTTCAGTGCAAATTGGTTATCAGAGCTTTGGTTTGTGAGTTCATCTACCTAACTACATTAAAAACACAAAATACAACCATGAGTGAAGAGAGAATCACAGGTATTGAAAACACAGTTCAAGATCTTGTCAGAACTGTAATGGAGGTCTCTAGATCTGTCAATGAACTCCTTGAGGGCCAACAGAACAATGATACAAGGGGAGGCAGAGGTCGAGGAAGAGGAGCACCTTTCCCACAAGGTGGAGTAAGGAGGAGACAACCTGTAGATCAGTTTGAAATGTCAGATTCAGATGGCTCAGATCACAGTCTTCTCAGACACCAAGACAAAGATATCAAGGTAGAGATTCCTGACTTTCTAGGTAGCTTGAACCCTGATGATTTCTTAGATTGGCTAAGGTCTGTAGAAAGAGTCTTTGAGTTTAAAGGATACACTGATAGAAAGGCTTTTAAGGTTGCTATCATGAAACTAAAAGGCTATGCCTCACTTTGGTATGAAAACATGAAAACCTTGAGGGTTAGAGAAGGGAAAGAACCTGTAAAGTCATGGCTCAAACTGAAAAAGAAAATGAGAGCTAAGTTTGTCTCTAGGGACTACACTCAAGACATGTTCATTAAGCTTACTCACCTAAAGCAAGACCAAAGACCTTTAGAGTCCTACCTAAGAGACTTTGAACAACTCACTTTGCAATGTGAGGTTGTTGAGAAATCTGAACAAAAGATAGCAAGGTTCTTAGAGGGGTTGGATGAAAGGATAGCTAGCAAAGTCAGGTTACAAAACATATACTCCTTTGAGGAAGCTGTCAACCTGTCTTTAAGGGTAGAAAAATTGGGAAAAGGAAAGGCCAGTGTTTCTAAGACACCTTCCAGAACCCCCACCTTCAAACCTTTTGTAGGAGTTAAGATAGGAGAACCTGTGGTTCCTGTTAAGACTCCTTTCAACCTTGATAAAGGCAAGGCTGTTGAGGCAGGCCAAAGGAAGACTACCCCTCTCAAAAAGTGCTTTCAATGTCAAGGGTATGGACATTTTGCTAGAGAATGTCCATCTAAAAGGGCTCTGAGTACCCTAGAAGTAATCCATTGGGGAGATGATGAAGTGTTGGTCTGTGATGAAGAGATGGAAGAGCCTGAGGTAGAGGCTAGTGAGGAGTTGATAGAGCCTGATGCAGGGTTAAGTTTGGTAACATGGAGGGTAATGCATACTCAACCACAACCTTTGGAAGAGGACCAAAGACACCAGATCTTTAGGACCAGATGTACCATCAAGGGTAGAGTATGTAACCTCATTATTGATGGGGGAAGCTGCACTAATGTGGCCTCCAAAACACTGATAGACAAGCTAGCTCTACCCACCAAAGACCACCCCCTACCTTACAAACTCAGATGGCTAAACAAAGGGGCTGAGATCAAGGTGGATAAACAATGTGTTATACCTTTCTCAATTGGTAAAGGGTATGTGGATGAGAGTCTTTGTGATGTTCTACCTATGGATGCATGTCACCTTCTGCTTGGGAGACCATGGGAGTTTGATAGGGATGCCATACACCATGGGAGAGACAACACTTACACCTTCAAGTATGGGAAGAAGAAGATCACCCTAGCACCTTTACCACCTGCTTTAAAGATCAACCCAAACCCCATGAGTGAGGCTTCCAAAGAAGTCATGTTGATAAGTGAATCAGAAATAGCACAAGAGCTAAGTGAGCTACAACCTGTGTACATATTGCTAGTCAAGGAGACTGGGATGAGTATCATTGATATCCCTGAAGAGGTCAAATCTATCCTAGAAAGTTATGGTGATGTCTTCCCTACTGAGCTTCCTAGTGGACTGCCACCACTTAGAGGGATAGAGCACCACATTGACCTAGTGCCTGGAGCTATCTTACCCAACAAGCCAGCCTACAGGAGTGACCCTAAGGCTACACAAGAGCTCCAACTTCAAGTAGGTGAACTACTCAACAAGGGCTATGTCAGAGAGTCCCTCAGTCCTTGTGCTGTACCAGCCTTGCTTGTGCCAAAGAAGGATGGGACTTGGCGTATGTGTATTGATAGTAGGGCCATCAACAACATTACCATCAAGTATAGGTTTCCCATACCTAGACTTAATGATATTCTGGATGAGCTAAGTGGGGCTCAAGTGTTCACTAAGATTGATCTGAGGCAGGGCTACCACCAAGTGAGGATAAGAGCAGGGGATGAATGGAAGACAGCTTTCAAGACTAAACATGGGCTCTATGAATGGCTGGTGATGCCTTTTGGGTTGTCTAATGCCCCTAGCACCTTCATGAGGTTGATGACAGAGGTCCTAAGGCCTTACTTAGGCAAGTGTGTAGTGGTTTACTTTGATGATATTCTTATTTACAGTTCAACTAAGGGAGAACATTTGCAACATCTGAAGTTGTTGTTTGAGGTCCTAAGAGAAAACAAGTTGTATGGCAAGCTAGAGAAGTGCACCTTCATGCAGCCTGAGGTTTACTTCCTTGGGTTCATCATCTCTAAGAAAGGGGTAGCAGTTGATCCTGAGAAAGTGCAAGCAATCAAGGAATGGCCCATTCCCCAAACTGTTACTGATGTAAGAAGTTTCCATGGGTTGGCATCTTTCTATAGGAGGTTCATACAAGGGTTTAGTTCAATCATGGCCCCTATTACTGAGTGCATGAAGAAGGGAGAGTTCAAGTGGAATGAGAAGGCTGAAAGGTCCTTCAATCTGATCAAAGAGCTATTGTGTAAGTCTCCAATATTGGTTCTACCAGACTTTAACAAACTCTTTGAGGTAGAGTGTGATGCCAGTGGTCTTGGCATAGGAGCTGTGCTTACTCAAGAAAAGAAACCTGTGGCATACTTTAGTGAGAAGCTAAATGGGGCCAAGCTTAACTATTCCACATATGACAAGGAATTCTATGCCATTGTGAGGGCATTGAATCATTGGGGACACTACTTGAAGCCTAAGCCTTTTGTGCTTCATTCTGATCATGAGGCTCTCAAATACATCAATGGACAACACAAACTCAACCCCAGACATGCCAAATGGGTAGAGTTCTTGCAATCCTTCTCATTCTCCAGCAAGTACATAGAAGGTAAGAACAATGTTGTAGCTGATGCATTGTCTAGAAGGTCTGTAATGTTGACCTTCATGGAGCAAAGGGTGTTGGGGTTTGAATTTATGAAAGAGCTCTATCAAGAGGACCCAGACTTCAAGCATGAATGGGAGGTACACCAAGAAGGGCAAGTCAAGAAAGGGAGCAAGTACACAGCTCAAGAAGGATACTTATTCTATGGAAACAAACTGTGTGTGCCTAAGGGACCTTATAGGGGACTACTGGTCAAAGAGGTTCACTCCAATGGCCTTGCTGGTCACTTTGGGGTACAGAAGACCTATGACATCTTACAAGATCAGTTCTATTGGCCTAAGATGCTCAGTGATGTGCAAGATGCCCTCAAGAGATGCAGATCTTGTCAACTAGCCAAGGCACACTTTCAAGCAGGCCCTTACACACCACTTCCAGTACCCAACAAGCCATGGGAAGACCTCAGTATGGACTTTATTGTAGCCTTACCTAGAACTCAAAGGGGAAAGGATTCAATCATGGTGGTTGTAGATAGATTCAGCAAGATGGCACATTTCATTGCTTGTAAGAAGACTGAGGATGCATTGGGGGTAGCTGAACTATACTTTAGGGAGGTTGTCAAGTTACATGGGGTCCCTAGAAGCATTGTCTCAGATAGAGACACAAAGTTCATGAGCCATTTCTGGAGAACCTTGTGGAAGCTGTTGAAGACCAGGTTATTGTTTAGTACTTCTCACCATCCCCAAACTGATGGGCAGACAGAAGTCACTAACAGAACACTAGGGAAGATCTTAAGGAGCATTGTTTCTAAGTCATTGAAAGATTGGGACCTCAAGCTAGCACAAGCTGAATTTGCCTTCAACAGAGCTCCCTCCAGCAGCACAGGTAAAAGTCCTTTTGAAACAGTTTATGGCACTAATCCTCTCATGCCTACAGACCTAGCACCAGTCAAAGGAAACAAGGCAAGCTATGATGCAAAGAAAAGAGTTGAGCAAATGATACAGATTCATGAGCAAGTCAAGAAGCAGATTGAAAGGTCCAATGAGTTGTACAAAGCTAGGTCCAAGGGGCCTAAGAAAGCAAGGGAATTCAAGGCAGGGGATCTTGTATGGTTGCATTTAAGAAAAGAGAGATTTCCAGACAAGAGGAGAAACAAGCTCATGCCAAGAGCTGATGGACCATTTGAGATATTGGAGAAGATAGGCACCAATGCTTACAAGGTGGATCTACCAGGAAGCTATGGTGTACATGGTACTTTCAATGTTGGAGACCTGAGTCCTTACCATGGTGAATCAGATGATGAAGGTGAGGAAGATTTGAGGGCAAATCCTTTTCAAGAAAAGGAGGTTGCAACGGGAGTATGTGACCAAGCCAAGACACGAGCCATGACACGAGCTCAAGACAAGACACAAACTCAAGACAAGACTCAACATCAAAACAACAACCTACATTCAGACAACACCATGACCAGCTATGACAATGTTCTATTCAGTCCAAGCCACAACCACTTCAAGCCTGCTAAGACAACACCACCACAACCAGAACAAAGCCTAGCCATCCACTTCCCAAGACTAGGCCACAACAAAGCTCAGCCAACAGCCCAACAAACCCAACACAACAAAAACAGCCCCCAGCCAAAAACAGCCTATCACTGCCTTTCTAAACAAGGTCCATGGGGCCCCACACAATCAAACAAGCCTAACCAACCCTCAAACCTATGTCTTGGGAAGGTCCTCTACAACTTTCCCCAGGACTTCCCTCCCCAGAAACAAACACACAAAGAGTTAGCTTAGGGACAACTTCAGACTGTCCAGATTTCAGCCTTTTTTGCAGTAGTTAACATGTCACTATCAAACTTTCCTTTTATGATCAAACAAACTCGAGGGCCTTTTAGAAGGACCTTTGGCATCCATCCCACTTCAGTTGAGCTCAAGAATCAAGCTCAGAAGTCCACCCCTCCACCAGTTTCAACCCCAACAAACCCATTAAGGCAGATTGTCCTATTAGAATTACTTTTCTGCTTTATCTACTTTATGTCAGTTTTCCTGCAAGTTTGTAGCTGTTATTTTGTTTCATGTTGTAAGCCTTTGTGGCCCTAGATATCTCCTAACGTCTGAGTTGTATCCTTGTTGCCTATATAAGGCCTTTACCTAATGAAATGCAAATCAGATTTGAAGTAAAACATAAAACTGAAACCTTGTTTCTGTTGCATCTCTTGGCTGTGTGCTTGAGACAACTTCCTTTGCTTTGTGCTTGGAAGTGAGCTTGGGTCCTTAGCTGTGTGCTGGGATCAAGGTTCAACCCTCAACCATTGGCTTTGTGCTTTGGTTAAGGTCCTATCCTTGTTCTTTAACAATCAATTCAAACAGAAACAGAGTACTTGCAAGTGTCTTAATCTTAGCTCAATTTGTCATTGTTTAGTTGTCTTTTCTGAATAGTTTCAGTGCAAAAATTAGGTAGAAATCGCCTCAAATGACGGTTTACCTACAAAAACACGATAAAAGCGAGAAATATGTTAGAAGAAGGTAAAACACGTAGAAACGCTGTTAGGGAGCGTTAAAGGCAAGCAAAACGAGACCAAAAGGGGTGAAAAAGTAGGGTGAAATAACACTATATCAATCCTCCACCCTGTCACTAGTCTAGTAAATATGAGCTCGTTTTTCTCATTAGTGACGACCGTAGTCCCTCCTTTCTTAGGGACTACTTGAACAAGAGTGACCCACTTTGAGTCAGAAATAGAGTATATGACTCCTGTATCTAACAATTTATGCACCTCTTTTTTAACTACCTCTTGCATAGTAGGGTTTAAACGACGTTGACCCTGTCTACAAGGTTTATGGTCTTCTTCTAAGTGGATACGGTGCATACAAAAGTCAGGACTAATACCTTGTAAATCGTCAATACTATAACCTATAGTCTTCTTGTGTCTTTTTAAAACTACCAACAAATCAGTAAGTTGGCTTTTAGATAGGTTAGCACTGACAATTACATGATCCATCTAATGGGAATCAAGAAAAACATACTTAAGATGAGAGGGGAGGGGTTAAGTTCAGGTTTCTTTACCTCGGTAACCTTAGGGGGGTTACCTAAGCTATACAGCTTTTGTAAATTGCATTCCTCCCCTGTCAGCAGATTTTCCATCTCAACTACTTCCTTACTCCGTGATCTTCCAGCTTCCGCAGTGTCGGAAATTAAGGCGATCTCCAGAGGATCCCTATTCAAACACAAAGAGAGACAGTCATCAACAGTCAAATCCACAATATCAACCCTATGACATGTCTCTTCTAGCATGGGGTGTTTCATTGCATTATCTAAGTTGAAAGTGATAGTGTCATCCCCCACTGTTAGTGTAAGTCTCCCATTCTTAACATCTATAACCGCCCCTGCAGTATGGAGGAATGGTCGTCCTAAGATGATAGGAATTTGGGTTTCCTCAGCCATATCTAATACGACGAAGTCAACTCGTATGAAAAATTTTCACCACTCTAACCGGTACGTCTTCTGAAATCCCAAAGGGTGTTTAATAGAACGGTCGGCTATTAGTAAGGTCATGGTTTTAACAGTAAGTTGACCCATATTTAGCTTTTTACATATATAAAATGGCATTACACTAACACTAGCCCCTAAATCACAAAGGGCTTTATTAATAGCTAAACATCCTATATTACAAGGAATAAAAAAACTCCCTTGATCATTTAGCTTAGATGGTGATCGGGATTTTAACACAACACTGCATTCCTCAGTAAATGCAACCGTCTCCACTTCAATAAAGGATCGCTTCCTTGTCAATATGTCCTTCATAAATTTTGAATAGGCCGGCACTTGAGTGATCAACTCAGTAAATGGTACACTCACTTGCAAATTCTTGACCACTTTCATAAACCTACCAAACTGTTTATCGAGCTTGGATTTATCTTGGCGGAGAGGAAAGGGAAGTGTAATGGCGATTGGCTCGGCTTCTTTTGCTTTTGTAGATGAAGTAGGGGACTTGTCAGTCTGATTAGGGGTTGCTCGATCGAGCAATGATGCTGCTCGATCGATTTTGTCAAAACAAGAACTTTCAGAAACTCCTCGAGCAGATTTTTTGGATTTTTCAAAGGTTGCTCGATCGAGCAAAGGGAGGTTGCTCGATTTGCTCGATCGAGCATCCTCCTTTTCAGGCACTTTTTCGTTGTTTTCCGAATTTTGACGAGAAACTTCCAAACTTTCATCGTTCTCACCCCCATTTATTTCCGGGCCTTTGTAGTGGGTCCCTCTCCTCAAAGTAATAACATTGGCTTGTTCATGTGGAGGGTGTCCTCGAGGAGGAAGATTGCCCGGTTGTTTGTGTGGATTTTGAATTTCCAATTGGGCAATTTGAGTATCCACTATCTTGTTATGTGCGAGCAATTGAGAGATCTGAGTATCTTACTTTTGTTGTATCATGAGACTTTGCTGCAACATGGCTTTCAATTCCGCCATTTCATTACTTGGAGGTGGAGCTTGTTGAAAGTTTTGGCCTCCTTGATTTGGACGGTTATAATTGCCTTGAGAATTGCGATTTTGAGGAATCACATAAGAGGAACCTTGTTGCTGAGATGGCGGCGGGGTAGGATTAAGAACATTCTGACTTCGGTGGGAGAAATTTGGATGCTCTCTCGTCCTTTCATTATAAAAATTAGAGTACGATTTACCTTGCTTAAAGGATTGAAAAGCAAGTACTTTATCAACCGTACTCATAAACTCTACCGCATTATGCCCCACGTTTATCCAGAGATTTGGAAGTTTTTAATTCGGCAATTTGAGCAGTTAATGCCTCCAACTAAGCTGCAACGGCATTGTCCGAACTTCCGCGCCTCGCATTACCCCTGGGATTGCCATACTCAGCAGTGTGAGTAGCTATCTCATCAATTAACTTCCAAGAATTAGCATCAGTAGTGTTATTTTGGAATCTTCCATTGGCAGCAAAATCTAGCAATGCTATCTGATCATCATATAACCCGTTGTAAAACTGGTTGCATAGGAACCAAGTATCAAAACCATGATGTGGAATGGATTTAACAAGCTTCTTGAAGTGAACCCATGTCCCATTATAGTTCTCAGTGGGACTTTTTTTAAAGCTTGTAATTTGACTTCGGATGGCGTTGGTTTTCTGTGGTGAGAAGTATCTTTTATAGAATGCAAGAGCCAGAGAATTCCAATCAGTGATGCCAAGTGCATCCACATCTAACTCACCCAACCAATCTTCTGCCCCGTCTCGTAACGAAAAGGGAAATAACACCAACTTGATTTTGATCTTGCGTTACCCCACCCGTTAAAGGAATAGAGCATCAATAGTTGGTGAATTTTTCCATATGCTTCGCAGGATCCTCAGTGAGGCTTCCTCCAAACATGTTTCGCTCCACCAAAGAGATATAAGATGGACGAATCTCAAAGGTTCCATTACCCGTAGTAGGAAGTTTGAGTCCCTTGAGAATAGATGCAACGGTAGGCTCCGAATGGCTGGCTAAAGTAGGCATGGTTGTAGTGGCGGTAGAAATATGTGAATCCTCTTCTAAGGATATTTTTTCTGCGACAAATTCGGCGTAAGCTGTGTCAAGCGTCCTCAAGTCTTCCGCTTCTTGAATTTCCTTCCAAAAGTTTCGTCTAGCTCGGAGACTCCTTTGTGGTTCGGAATCGTAGGGTACGAGATCAGATGTGACACCCTCAAATTTGCGGAAAGAAAAAAAATTATTTAAATACATAAACGAAATATAATGATACATAACGAAGGTGTCATAACATAAAAAGGTCATTACAAAACGGAAATACTATTATACAAAAGAAATCTACAAGACGGGAGACATATCTCCCGTATAAATACGGAAATAAAATAGTGTACAATAATATACAAACTATGAACCGATATAGGTCCAAGGTAAAATACTTCGCTCGCTAGCTCGTCCATGTACCCCAAATATGCAACACCACCTGTTCGACCGCATTAAATATAAACACGGAAGCCACAGTCAGTGGGGAGTAACTCCGAGTTCTCCCAGCCACGAAATGTCGAGTTTAATGAAACATGAAAACATAAAAGCAATTTATATATAAAATACAAAACCTTAACACATATGATATGCTTTTCATGTTATGAAACAGTTAACTAACATATAACCTATCATATGAAAGCTATCATGTGAATTCGGTAATAAAATATAACCCGAGGTAGGGAAGCTGGTATGCTGGCTCAGCGGTTACCAAGTAACATGGCCCTGATACACTCAACCCTAATCAACACGTAATCATGTGAATCAGTTAACAATCGGTAATCCAAACTCTATCAATCCTAGCCGGCTTGCATCTCACCTTCTAGAACTCATAGAATCATACAAACATGAAAGACCAATAAGTCTACAAACAGGCATAAGTTCTTAGGGCAGTCAATAGTCGACTTCTGTAACTCGAGGCTATACCACAAGGTAGGAAAACATCCTAGTCCTAGACTGATCAGACCTAGCGACAACAGCTATTCCGTTCCCCGTCCCATGACATCACCGTCTATGAGAAACTCTACTAGGCGACCCCCTAAGCAGAGATGGCTAGTACTTAAGCTGGCTCCAGTCCCAAAATGGATAAGGCAGCCATGCCCCGACTTGGATATAAACCCACCAAGCCGAGACACAAAAGCTATCAATCAGTGAACTATATACTCGTTAAAGACAGTCCGGACCTATCAATGTCATGGTCCAAGATACTCATTTAGAATTAGACTGGTCAAGACGCCATATATCCATAATTCTCTATGGGTACTTATTCAACCTACAACCACCGTAGAACATACCCCACACCACCCATCTCCATGCCAACCCTTCGCCACATTTCCCCACCTGCCTATCCCTGTTTACCTCTTTGCATAAAATCATAATCAAAAATATCATATCATATTGCCTCATATCTACTAGGCTAATTCATTAATTAAATACAACCATACTTGAAGACAAATCCCCGACCCGAGTCCCGCGACGGGTCATCAGTCAAATCGGGGCTGACTAGATCTTAGTTTGACCAAACCCGTTGGATCAAACCGGCTAGTAACAGAGTCTTTATCACATAGAGATAAAATCAACATATTCATTACATGTTATTTTAATAAAGCTTCTAACATGTGAATTATTAAATCTTACGTAAAACCCCGCTTGACTTAAAGGATATCAAAATAAACTCCGATCTCGTCTTATAATTTCTAACATGTGAGAAATAATAATTTTATGAAAAACCTTTTTAATTAAATATTTTACTTATTAACATTTCCCACTTGCTAAATATTACAAAACACAATAAAAATGACGATAACTCAAAAACCGTCACAAGTCCCAAAGTGGGACCCACGGCTGAGTTGGGCCGGACCCACATGGGCCTGGATGGGCCCCACGGCCTGTTTTGGGCAAAATGGGCTGTTTTGGCCTTTTTAACGGTTTTACTAAAAACCGTTTCTAATTATTTCCCGCATGCTTTAACATAATTAAAACCCGTCAAAACAACAATTAACAATCAAACATCGACACAACCCAAAGACCAAAACCCGGACCCACCAAGGACCAACCCAGACCGGCTGGACCGGCCTGAACCGGTCTGACCAGCCTGAACCGGCCGGTTCACCAACCACCATACCCGGCCACTTCCACGGCCACCACAACCCCCACCCCAAATTACTCCTAACATCATTTTAATTAACAACATCCATTTTTAACATCCAATTCAACCATCATGCATATTAAATCATGATTATAAATAGATCATCCAAATTCATCAAGAACACTAAACAACATGAAAATTCCATACAACATAATAAAAAGGATTACTTATCATGTTACTAATCAAAAACCGTAAATCATAAACAACAACTTAAGATATGTAACATTATTCGTCGAGTAACTCGGAATCGTTACCTTAGCTAGCTAAAATCAAGTAGCACCAAAATAATAAGAACTAAGAACTAAGAAACCCGTCTTCTAGTCTTCTCCTAAGATATACGAGTCACCAACTCGTCTTCAAAATCTTCCCTATAAGAAATGACAAGAAAACATTATTAGAACTTAAAATATGATTTTCCATAATTAAAGTGTTGAAAACGATTTTGACGGAATTGAAATAAAACGTACTTGAAGATGGGGAGCGAAGAGGAGGTCCTAGAAATATAAGTTAGGACGGATTTAATTAAGAAATGAAGGTTTTATGAAGGTTTTGCTCAAGAACGATGAAGAACGGATGAAGAACGCGAAGAACGCTCAAGAACGATTAAAGAAAGTGATATTTTGATCTTAATTTGATTTGTTGAAAAATGAAAAGTTGTTTGTGAGTAGGAATGAGTGGATGAGTGCCGTGTAAATATAGGCCAAAATAGTGAGTTGGGTTTTGAAATTGTTGTTATGGAATTGACCCGGTATAATAATTATATTACCGTAATTAATTAGATATTAAGTTAATTGAATTAAATATCAAGATATTATGTTATTGTAATGAAAAGAAAGAAAATATCAAGGTCAAAGAGAGAAGAAAAACCGTGAGGATAGGAGAGAAAGCGGGTCTGATTTTGAGCGATTTGCGTAATTTTCGTTAACTGATCGATAAAGTTGAAAATATCTTAGATATTCTTATTAATTTAATCAAAAGAATTAAAATATCTAACGTGAGTGGAAAACGATGACATGGGCGCGTGACTCATGCCAAAGTCGAGTTTCGATTTTGTTGCGCGCTTTACGATGCGTCGGGAATAGTTAAATGACGTTCGGTTAAAAACCGTAAAAGTTATTCTTTAAATTCCGAATAAATTCAAAATAATTATATTAAATTATGATAAATCATAATAAATCTTAATAAAAATAAATCAAAAATATTATTTTTTTAAATAAAATTTCGGTCTTCAAACTTACTAGACGAGTCGGGAAAAGTCAACGAAAGTCAAAGTCGACTTAAAAGTCGAGAAAAGTCAAAAATGACTTAGAAGTCAAGAAAAGTTTATGACGACTTTTAAAAAGTCGAGAAAAAGTCAAAGACGACTTTAAAAGTCAAGAAAAGTCAAAGATGGCTAAAAACGGTCTTTTCATGAAATCTCTCAAAAATTCTAAATACGAACGCGGAATTTCAAAATACGACTCCGATCAAAAATTTCTATTTTAAAACCTTAAGTTTGCTGAAAAGAGTTAGTAAATATTTTTACTAGAAAAATTGGGCACTTTTCGGGTTGTTACAAATGTACATCAAGGGAGATGACATCTACAGGGAGAATAATCGCAAGTATGAAGCGGTAAATACCCAATTGCCAACCAACTTCAACAGGACTTGTGGAGTAAGTTTCCTCCACAATAGTCATTTATATAATAAATCTCATTTGGAATATACGTGGCATGATTAGTATATTTTGATACTCCACGTCAGTTGATTAACGTAAATCGGTAACGCTTGGCTGACTAGAGTTTGACGTTATTGTCGTATGACGGCGGTAATCAACTGATCCCTTTAGGTCACACCTATAGGATGAGACCCAAATAGAATACTAATTATTTGTATGCGATACAGTTTAATTAGAGCATTACATATATTTGATATGTACGTTTAGTTACGAGAGTTATTTATTGGAAATTGAGTTAGGACCTCATTCCACTTAAGTTTATTAGTCAATTATACGATAACTGACTGAATAAATTTTACGTCTTATTTTAATACGATTAAATAAGATTTAATTTAGTGATTAATCGTTAATTCATTAAATTAGTTGAGGTTATGCATATATTTTGAGGTAGAGGTAATTAGTTAATTATGATTACAAAGACTTGTAAAATAAATTAACTGGGTATTGTGGAACCCATTATATATTGATATAATGGTAAAATATCACTTAAAAGTTAAGTACATTTTTTTTTATTAATTTGAGTCATATAATTGTTATATGATCAAATTAACACTTAATTATACAAGATAATTAAGCATATGATTAATAAGTATTTGTGGGACAAATATCAAAAATCAAAATGGTCCATAATAGACACATGGGCACCGGTTTGTACATGTGAAATTGGCATGATTATTGTTCTATTTTATGTACACAATTCACTTGGTGATTGTGACATTACATGATAACTCTAATCATCAATACCATACTTGCACTCTACATATTTGCATGAGAATAAATTATCAAAATTAGAAGCCACTTGGGGCTTGTGGGTGCCGGCCTAGTGCCTTCTTAAAGGGCAAATGTTGTTCAATTTTACTAACTTCATTTTTGGTGATTATTCTCATATCTCTCTAAAACCTATACTCTCTCTACAACTCTCATACACTCTAATATTATCCACATATTACTAGTGTAGTAATATACTAATATTAGTAGTATTATGTCTTCTCTTATTATCTAGTTAATAATAAGCTAAGATTATTTGGGTTTAATCTTGGGTGCAACAAGAAGGAGACCTTCTACTTTGGAGGTTGTTTTATGGAGGATCATCCACTAAATACATGCTCAAGAACAATAAGAAGGAGTTCTTATTGTGCCCCATATTGACCGAAAATTTCCATTGTAAGGAAATTTCATCTTATCTTTATATTTATGCTTTTATATTTGCATGCATGATAACTAGATCCTAAATCATTAAGTTAAAGTAATTTAATGAACTAATTAGAGGAGTCTAATTAGAGGTCTAGGACTTTCATGTGGTATCAGAGCTCAATTGTTACATGCATGTCGATTTTAGGCATTAAAATCGAGATATACGATAACTTGGGTAAAATTGAAAATTTGTGTTCAAAGTTGGTTTGCACGAAATTTTTGATTTGCATGCATACCTACTGACCTCAAAATGGTTGTGGTCAAATTTGGTGATTTTATGGATTAATTTGTTATTTATTTTGATTTATGGCCTTTAAATCATGTTTAGATGCATATTTTATGTTAAAAGTTTACTAAAAATAGTTTCATGTTGATTCTGGCCATGAAATTTTGATATGACCTCACATACATGTTTTAAATACTGTATGAAAAATTTCGTGACCTTTACGTAAGTTTTGCATGATTATTTATTTTTATAATATAAAAGTCAATAAAGTGAGATTATTATGATCATAAAATTGAAACGTCCTTTTATGGTCTTGAAAATTTTTGGTACATTTTATAATCGGATTCATATCATCTTGGTGAAATTTTATAATTTGTTTCACTATTTACTATATTTAATGGTTTTTATTTGATATAACCGTTGAATATTAAGTTATTTGTTCATAAAGTATATTAAAAATTTTTGGGCAAATGTTTCTGTTTTTTAGAGTTCCTGGAAATGTTCCAGAATGTACAAAATTTTTGGTTTCAAATTTTTATGAGTTTTATATTTTATTTTGGGTTTACTTCATAAATGTTATGATTAAACCTCTATATTTTGCAAATACGATCAATTCGAACTAATTAAATACAAACAAAGTTAGTAGGGACTAATTTTGTGTTCTAAATCAGTTTAGATAATTAGTTTGAGCTTAAATACAATTTAAGTGTTGATTATTGATTTTTAATGGGTAAAAAATCGATAAAATCCATAAAACCGAGCTAGAATGAGCATGATAAGTGTTAAGGGCGATTTTGGCATGATTTTTTACAGCATTTTATTTATTTTGTTAATTTTTGAATGAATGAATGTCATTTATTTAATTTTTAATGCAAGTTGTACCTAGTATGGCCTAGATTATTTTAATCGGTATTACCCGTAATGTAAAAGAATACCGATTCGGTTGTAATTTTATTTGCGATCTCGTATCGCCTTTTGTAATAATTTAATTTCATTTTTAGATCAAAATGTATAATAGGAATTTTATTTGTATCTTTTTGTAATTAATTATTATGAAGACGGAGATTCCCGAAGTCGGTGTTCCAAAAGACGGTGCCATGAAGAGGCAAGGGGGCAAGGAGTTGGTTTCCGATTTTGTAATCTACTAGTTAATTAGATTAGCTAGGTGGCCATACTAGGATTTATTATTTGCTTGCTTTATTTTTCCGCTCATGCCAAAATCGCCAACATGCATCTTTATTTCTCGATTGTCAATTCAAAGTTATTCAAAATTCACCGACTTAGTTCGCTTATAGGGAATTAATTAACAAAATTGACAAGACCTCTCACATAACTTAAAAAAATTGAGATTTAACCTTACCAATTGAAGCACCTATGAACCCCGTGTTCATTAGGGCTACCACGCTCGTGGGTCCCTTTTTACCTCGGGTAAGTAGGGTGATGCGATCACAAGCCAAAATTGGATTGGACTCAACGAGATAAGCGTTATCTTGGGACTAGGAGATGGATTTAACAGAAATCCGTCAACCAAGAGTTCTAAGTGTAGAATTAGTCAAGTATTGACTTACCATTTTTAGATAAAGGTAGCATGCGATGACTATTTTTGTCTAAATATGGGTCTTGGAATCACTTATATAATTTCGTGAGGGGTCATTATATGAGTGACTTGTTAAAATTGTTTTACAAGTAAATTATATATAAGCAATGAATGTTTATTTTCCGTTCATATATTTTATTCGCGCAATGACAAATATTTATCCTTCTACGAACTTGTAAATCCGTTCAATCGTGGAAAGGAGTTTCCATTATTTTATACGGTAGCATTTTGATTGCAATCTCCGTTTAAACCACCGTAGCTAATGACAAAATGAATTTTTCTTTTGATCCTCATATTCACCATTGCAAATGTCTCTTATGAAGAGTATATGAATAAGTCACACTTAGTAAAAAACGTTTTGATTTTAGTGATGTCTTCTTATAACAATGGTACATCAATTTTGCTCCAAAGAAAATATTAGTATTTTGGTATGTCGTCATTATGCTTCTTATCGAGACTTACCTCAAAAGAGGACAAATCAGTTGAGACGACTAGGTTAATCGATTTATTTAAAATCGTTAATAACCAAATACCGTAGTCACTTCATGAAAGGTTTATCCTTTTTAAGGTAAAACCATAAATGAAATGAAGAATAATCTTCACAATAATTCTAATATACTTATCTAAGTAGATATTCATGAAAGTGAGTGGGAGCACTAAGAATGATGTTTGTATTCTTAATTGTTAAGACGAGGTTCAAGAGTAGGTTGGCTCGACTTTGACACAAGGCAAGGGAAAAAGGCAAGACTATTTTGAATAGTAAAAGTCAAAACCCAAGCAAGGTGTCGAACCCAACTTTTGACGATTCTATTTTTTAGTGTAGGACACAAGAAAAGAATCTGCCCCAAGTTTTCTAAAGAGTTAGAAATTGGGTGTACTATTTTCACCCATAATATCTATATGATCGACATTTATTTTGCTAAATGCAATTTTTGGGTACTAGATACCTATTATGGTTTTCATCAATGTATTCAATGCATATAATAAATCGTACGACGACTAACCATGATTAAATGTCGACATACAAGGGAAATATAACTATTATAGTTTTATTTCTATAGAGACATATAAAAGTTATAATGTGATCAATCTAGTTTTCGATTTAGAGGTGTACTATAATAAACGTTGTTATGTACATGACCTCTAAATAAAGAATATAGTATCCACTTTAGTGTACGACACAAGTGTTTCACTTTTGTGAATAGAACAAGCGTTGTATCTTTTTATGCCTATACTTGGTAAATAATTATCCCATACCAATCAAAGGTAATTAAATTCTTGACCTAAACTAGTAATTACTTGTCATATAGATTGTAAAGGCTCAAAATTGGTGACCCTAATCTAATCTTAATTCTGGATTGTGTAGCACATTAAGAGGCTAGTATTGACAACTATCCCTAAACCATCTGATTTTGAATCTTATGGTGCGTGCGAATCTTGTATTCAAGGCAAGATGATTCGTGCCCTTTTTTATTTAAAAGGAAATCGAACTAGTGAGTTATTGGCCTTATTACATAAGAATATGCGTGGTCCAATAACAAACACAACCAGAGATGGTTATGACTATTTCACTTTATTTACCAACGATTTAAGTAGATATTATATTTGATTCTACTTAATGAGGTGCTATGAGAGAATCTTTGAAAAGTTCAAAGAGCTTCAAAGAGAAGTAGTTAACCACTAAGAGTATTAGATCAAGGACTTACGACTAAATTGTAACTATAAATATCTAAGTATTGACTTTGATTTTCACCAAAAGTATTGTGAAATAGTTTCACGAGTTAACTTCTCTAACACAAATTATGAGATAAGGTGTTGTTGCATAGAGAAACAGAACCTTATACGATATGGTTTTGTCTTTGTCAAGTCAAAATGAGCCATTTGACTAACCTTGGGATCTTAATATTTTTGTCTGCTATTTCTTTTCCCACCATATTAAAACAAATTTAAAACAGTCTGATTTCATTCCATATACGATATGGGTAGGTAGCGTACCTAATTTATAAGTTATTTGAATGAAACAAGTGCTCAATAATCCCACATTGATCACGAGAACAAAGCGTTTGTGACTCGTGATGCTGTCTTTCAATAAAAATACGATTATTTCTTGATAAGACAGAGTGGGAGAAAATGTTTCAAGAGCCACAAACTGAGCATATGGTCCTGAAAAAGTTTTCCTCATTGCTTGTTCAGTAGTTGTTTCTTCGGAACCTAGGAGGTCAGGTGGAATTTTATCGCTCCTTAATAGTGATGAATTCTAATATGTGACTTATAAAAGACTGTTTTTAGTCCCAACTTCTTGCTATGGCTTAGAGTCATACGATTCGTAATGGACTCCATGCATGATGGTCAGGTATGTGACCTGATAAATTTTACTTGAAGAAGTACGACCTCTTCAATGTAAATTGATTTTTAAGATCGAAATTTGCATGGATAAACATTACAATGTTTTCAAAGATAAATGGGTATGCTGTGACACCCTCAAATTTGCGGAAAGAAAAAATAATTTAACTAAATAAAAGATGATAATACATAACGAAGGTGTCATAAATAAAAAGGTTCCTTACAAAACGTAAATAATATTATACAAAAGAAATATACAAGACGGGAGACATATCTCCCGTATAAATACGGAAATAAAAGAGTGTATAATAATATACAATCCTAAAGAACCGAATATAGGTCCAAGGTAAATACTTCGCTCGCTAGCTCGTCAATGTACCCAATGTATGCATCACAAACCTGCCAACCGCATTAAATATAAACACGAAAGCCACAGTCAGTGGGAGTAACTCCGAGTTCTCCCAGCCACGAAATGTCGAGTTTAATTAAACATGAATAACATAAAAGCAATGTATACGGAAAATACAAAACCTTAACATATATGATATGCTTTTCATGTTATGAAACAATTAACTAACATATAACCTAGCATATGAAATCTATCATGTGAATCTGATAATAAACTATACTACGAGGTAGGGAAGCTGGTATGCTAGCTCAGAGGTTACCGTTAACATGGCCATGATACACTCAAACCCTAATCAACACGTAATCATGTGAATCAGTTAACAACCGGTAATCCAAACTCTATCAACCTTAGCCGGCTTGCATCTCACCTTCTAAGATTCATAGATCATACAAACTGAAGACAAATACTTCTACAAACAGGCATAAGTTCCTAGTACAGTCAATAGACGACTTCTGTAACTCGAGGCTATACCACAAGGTAGGAAAACATCCTAGTCCTAGACTGATCAGACCTAGCGACAACATCTATTCCATTCCCCGTCTCATGACATAACCGTACACGAGAAACTCTACTAGGCGACCCCCTAAGCCGAGATGGCTAGTACTTAAGCTGGCTCCCTTCCCAAAGCGGAACTCTTAGGATGCCATGCCCCGACTTGGAGATAAGCCCCCCAGGCCGTGACACAAAAGCTATTAACCATGAACTATATACTCGTTAAAGATAGTACGGCCTATCTATGTCATGGTCCAAGATACTCATTTAGAATTAGAATGGTCAAGACGCCATATACTCATAATTCTCTATGGGTACTTAGTCAACACAACATATATCATACAATCAAACCGTCACGGAAACAACTTCCTATCATGTGACTAATTGCAAATAAATCATATTCAAATAACATTTCGCCTCATATCTACTAAGGCTAATTCATTAATTAAATACAACCTTACTTGAAGACAAATCCCCGACCCGAGTCCCGCGACGGGTCATCAGTCAAAACGGGGCTGACTAGATCTTAGTTGACCAAACCCGTTTGGTCAAACCGGCTAGAAACAGAGTCTTTACCACATAGACTTGAACATAAAATCAACATATTCATTACATGTTATTTTATTAAAACTTCTAACATATGAATTATTAAATCTTACGAAAACCCGTTTGACTTAAAGGATAGCAATTTAAACTATAATCTCGTATTATAATTTCTAACAGGTGAGAAATAATAATTTTATGAAAAACCTTTTTAATTAAATATTTTACTTATTAACATTTCCCACTTGCTAAATATTACAAAACACGATAAATTAATATTAAACTCAAAAACCGTCACAAGTCCGTGGAAGGGGACCCACGGGCTGATTTGGGCCGTGACATTACATGGGCCTGGACTGGGCCCACGGCCTAGTTTGGGCTGTTTTGGCTTTTTTATCGACTTTACTAAAAACCGTTTCTTAATATTTCCCGCATGCTTAACATATTTAAAACCCGTCAAAACAACAACAAAACAACCAAACATCGACACAACTCCCAAGCCAACTCACGGACCCACCATGGACCAACCCAGACCGGCCTGGACCGGGCCTGAACCGGCCTGGTTTGGGCTGGTTTACACGGCCACTTACACGGTTCCCACAACAACCACCACCAAATTATTTCCAACATGTTTTAATTATCAAACAACCATTTTAACAACGAATTTAACCAACATCCATATAAAAATCATGGTTATAAATAAATCATCTAAATTTATCAAGAACACTAACATGTTAAAAATTCCATACAACATAAAAATCATAACCACTTATCATGTTACTAGTAAAAATCCATAAATCATAATAACATGAACAAAAACGAAAGATGAACCAAAAACAAAAGAAACAAAAGCTATGTAACATTAATTCGTCGAGTAACTCGGAATCGTTACCTTAGCTAGCACGATCAATTAGCACCAAAATAAGAAGTATAAAATAAGAAACCCGTCTTCTAATCTTCCCCTAATATATACGAGTCACCAAACTCGTCTTCAAAATCTTCCCCTATAAGAAATGACAAGAAAAACATTATTAGAATTTAAACTTGATTTCCCATAATTAAATGTTGAAAACGATTTTGTCGGATTTGAAATTAAACCGTACTTGAAGATGGAGAGCGAAGAGGAGATTCTAGAAATATAAGTTAGGATGGATTTAAATAAGAAATGAAGGTTTTATGATGATTTTGCTCAAGAACGACGAAGAACGAATGAAGAACAACGAAGAACGAATGAAGAACGATTTATTAGATCTTAATTTGATTTATTGTGAAATGAAAAGTTGTTAGTGAGTAATGGTGGGATTGGGCCGTGTGTTTATAGAGAAAATAATGAGTCGGGTTTTGAAATTGTTGTTACGGAATTGACTCGGATTTTATAATTATGTTACGGTAATTGATTAAATATAATTAGAGATTAAGTTAATTAAACTAAATATCAAGATATTATGTTATTATAATGAAAAGAAAGGAAAATATCAAGGCCTAAGAGAGGGGAAAGAGCCGTGAGAAATGGGTAGTAGTCGGATCTGTTTTTGAGCGATTTGCGTAATTTTCGTTAACGGATCGATAAAGTAACAAATATCTAAGATATTTGTATTAGTTTAATCGAAACAATTAAAAGATCTAATTGTGAGTGGAAAAAAGATGACATGGGCGTGTGACTCATGCCAAAGTCGAGTTTCGGGTTTGTTTCGGGATTTACGATGACTCGGGAATAGTTAAATGATGTTCAAGATTAAACCGTAAAAGTTATTCTTTAAATTCCGAATAAATTCAAAATAATTATATTAAATTATGATAAATCTAAATAAATCTTAATAAAAATAAATTAAAAATATTATTTTTTTAAATAAAATTTCGGTTTTCAAAATTACAAGGCGAGTCGGAAAAAGTCAACGAAAGTCAAAGTTGACTTAAAAACGGGATTCCCTTGGAATCTCGCAGAAATTCCAAATACGAACTCGGAATTTCAAAATTCAATTGGAAACAATAAATTCCACTTTAAAACTTAAACAGGCTGAAAAGTATCCTTAGAATATTTTCACTAGAAAAATAGGGTACTTTTCGGGTTGTTACAATCCACCTTGCAACAAAAGTGCACGCGCATCTTTCTCCTACAATCTTACAGATTACACCCGATTCGCAAGTGAGAATACTCAAATGAAGGAGCAAATGAATGCACTTGCGAACGAACGAGAACATGAGAGAGCCGCCCGACTTGCCCTTGAAGCACAAATACGGGCCAATCAACAACAAATGGAGAGCCAAGCCGTGCAAATGGCAGCCATGCAAGCGGCTATGATGAGATTTCTTCCCCCGGACTTGTGCAACAACTTCCCTCCTCCACGTCCAAGAGATGACAACGCGGACGACGGGCACGGTTTTGGAGGAGGTAGCGTTACCCCCTTAGGTTAGTTTTTTATCATCTACTAAGTTAAGAAACCTGTTGAATTTGTAAGCTTGTAAAAACAAAGTTGTATGAATTTGTTTAACATTTTATGTAATGAATTCTTTTTCCAATTTCCATCGATCTTCCCCTTTATTTTTAATGCCTTTTGTTGATTCCCGACCATGCGGTCGATGTGAGTATGAATTACCGCTTTGCGGTGAACAAATGTATTTTCTGTATTGCAGGTTTTGTTGAAATTTTCAACGTTTAAAACAATGCAAAAAACGCATTGTGGCTGGACAGCGGGCTGCTGTATCCAGCCACTACTCTATTAAGTACTGACGGAAAATCCGTCAGTAAAGTCAAGATTGACTTGACTGTTCTGACGGAAAATCCGTCAGTAAAGTCAAGATAATCTTGACTTTCCTGACGGACAATCCGTCAGTACAGCCAAGTAAATCTTGACTTTACTGACGGATTTTCCGTCAGTAAGTCAAGATTATGTTGACTTTACTGACGGATTTTCCGTCAGTACAGTCAAGTCAATCTTGACTTTAGAGTTCAATTGCCTAACGAAACATCCGTCAGTAAGCCGTCAGTAATTTCACTTACTGACGGAATTTCCGTCAGAAGTCTTTTTTTCGTTACCAATTGAAATGACGCGCGTTACTGACGGTAATTCCGTCAGTAATTGAAATTACTGACGGATTTTCGGTGTTACCGACGGATTTTGTCCGTCAGTTTCCCTTGTTCGTTTTGTAGTGGTTACATAGATCAAAGTTAAATCAAAATAATATGTAATTTGTAAACCTAATTAGAGGAGTCTTATTAGGGTCTATGTACTTTCATGTGGTATCAGAGGCTCAGAGCTAGCTTGTAGCATTCATCTTTATTTTAGGTATTTTTTATTAAGTGATAAGATAACCAATAAAATCAAAAAATTAAAGTTTAAATTTGATTTGGACGGAAATTTTTGGTGCATGCATATCTACTGACTTAAAAATGTATGTGGTCAAATTTGGTGAGTTTACGGATTTATTTGCTACGTATTATGATTTATACCTTAACTAAAAATATTTGCATTTTGATTTTGGCCATGAAATTTTAATGTGATCTCACATGCATGTGTTACATACTTTATGTAAAATTTCGTGACTTTTAATTAAGTATTGCATTTTTATTTATTTTTATGAGATAAAAGTCGATAATAAGAGATTATAATATTCATAAAGTTGAAACGTATTTTTCTGGTCATAAATGTTTTTGGTACATTTTACATTCTGATTTATATCATCTTGGTGAAATTTCGTAAATCTTTTCACTATTTAACTATATTTAATAGTTTTTTTTTATAAAACCGTTAAATACAAAGTTATTTGTTCATAAAAATAATTTAAAAGTTTTGGGCAAATGTTTTTTATTTTTTGAGTTCCTGGAAATGTTTCAGAATGTAAAAAAATTTTGGTTTCAAATTTTTATGATGTTTAAATTTTATTTTGAGTTTATTTCATAAATGTTATAATTAAGCCTCTATATTTAGCAAATACGATCAAATCAAACTAATTAAATACAAAAAATTTAGTGGGATTAATATTGAGTTTTAAATCAGTTTAAATAATTAGTTTGAGCTTAAATACGATTTAAGTGTTGCTTATTGATTATTAATAATTGAAAATCCATAAAATCCATAAAACCGAATTAGAATGAGCATGGCAAGTGTTAAGGGCGATTGTGGCATGATTTTTACAGCATTTTATTTATGTTGTTTATGTTGAATGAATGAATGTCATTTATTTATTTTAATGCAAGTTGTACCTAGTATGGCCTAGATTATTTTTTTAATCAGTATTACTCGTAATGTAAGGGAATACCGATTCAGTTGTAAATTATTGCGATCTCGTATCGCCGTTTTGTAATAATTATTAATTTCATTTTATAGAACAAATGTATAATAGTAATTTGCTATGTTTTCATTTGTATATTTGTAATTATTTATTATGAAGACGGAGATTCCCGAAGTCGGTGTTCCAAAAGACGGTGCCATTTTGGAGCATATTCCATCAAGAGACAAGGGACAAAAGGAGTTGGTTTCCGATTTTGTAATCATCTAGTTAATAAGATTAGCTAGGTGGTCATACTAGGATTTATTAATTGTTAATTGCTTGTTTATGTTTTCCGCTCATGCCAAAATCGTCAACATGCATTTTTAATTCTCGATTGTCAATTCAACGTTATTCGAAATTCTCTGACTTAAGTCACTTATAGGGAATTAATAACTAAATTGACAAGACCTCTCACACAACTTAAAATAAATTGACATTTAGCCTTACCAACTAAAGCACCTATGAATCCCGTGTTCATTAAGACAACCTGAACGTGGACCTTTTACCTCGAGTAAGTAGGGTGACGCGATCACATGCCTAAATTGGGTTGGTCTCAACGGGATAAGCAATATCTCGGGACTAGGAAACGGGTTTAGATGAAATCCGTCGACCGAAAATTATAAGAGTAGAATTAGTCAAAGTGTTGACTTACCGCCTATTACATAAAGGTGGCATAACATGTTCATTTTTTTCTAAAATGCGGGTCTCCGAATCACTTATATAATTTCGTGAGGGGTCATTATATTAGTGACTTGTTTAAAATTGTTTTTACAAGTAAAACAAAAATTGTTTATAACATTGAATGTTAATATTTCCTAATTTTGTTGTATTAATTCAATTCGCAAAGGGCAAACAATAACAACAATACCGTTCAACTTGGCAAAGACTCATGGCTAAGGTCCGTAATGGACAAATGCATATTAAAAGACGATGGATCTAATTTCGTCGAGTGGGAGCAAACAATTAAGAGCGCGGCGTTATCCGATAACGTCCTACGCTACTTGACCGAAACCCCTCCCAATGAACCCGGCCCAAGGGCCACTAACGCGGCCAAAGCCGCCTATGAGGAGTACTTGAAAGTAGATAATGACGTCAAGATGGTCTTGATATGGTTAATATCCTCAAGTCTTAAGCAACAATACATCACCCTAGGAGCATATGAGATATTCTCGAGGGTGACCTTGGCGTTTTCTCAATAACCCGACATACGCCAATACAATGATATGACATGGCTTTTTGAAGCCAAGCTAGACAAAGGCTAAAAGGTTGGCCCACACGTGCTCAAGATAGTTGAGCATGTGGACACCCTAGAGCGTATAGGGGTTAAGATTCCAAAGAAGCTAGCGGTTGGCCGCATCCTTCACTCACTTCCTCCCAAGTTCGCCCAAACTAGGACGAAATATAACATGCATGGCATGGACAAGAGCTTTCATGAGCTCCATGCCCTCCTTACCCAAGTCAAAAGGGATATGGAGGCTAGTGGGAGTGAGAAAAGGGATCTTCTTTCAATGAAGTTAAAGAACTTAAGCTTTGGGGTTCAAAAGGGAAAGGGCAAAGCTAAGGCCCAATTTAAGAAGCATGGAAAAGGAAAGGGCAAAGCTGTAGTGTATAACAATGCCAAGGCTAGGGGAAAGAACCATGCAGACGCCGAATGCTTTTATTGTAAAGGCAAGGGACATTGCAAACGCAATTGTCCCTAGTACTTGAAGGATAAGAAGAACGGATGTGTGACACCGTCAAGTATAATCCTCTCTTATCTCTATATGATAGATATTTACTATGCTTGCACTTCTACTTGGGTATTTGATACCGGATGTGGTTCTCACCTTTGTAAATATTTGCAGGGGTTGAAGGACGTGCGAGCACTAGCCAAGGGTGATGTGGACCTACGAATGGGGAATGCAGCAAGAGAGGCCGCCGTCTCCGTAGGAACTTATGTACTCACCTTAGCTAGTGGTCATGAATTGTATCTAAATAATTGTTATTTTGTACCCTCCTTGACCAAGAATATTATCGCCACATCCGTGCTTGACGCGGAGGGTTTTTCTTTTGTAATCAAGAACAACAGTTATTCATTTTCTTTTAATGATGTGTTTTATGGTGAAGCCGTCTCTATTGGAGGTATTTATGTTCTAGATAATGTTAATGACGTTTATCATGTACAGAGTAAGAAGCTCAAATTCGGTAAACCTAATCAATCATGCCTTTGGCATTGTCGTTTAAGTCATATAAACGAACGACGCATAAAGAGACTTGTTTTAACGAAACTTCTCAGACCATTTGATTACGAATCTTATGGTGTATGCAAATCTTGCCTATTGGGCAAGATGACTCATGCTCCTTTTACGGGAAAAGAGACACGAGCAAGTGAGATATTAGGCCTTGTACATACGGATGTGTGTGGCCCAATGACTCTCCAAGCTAGAGGTGGTTATAACTATTTCATTACCTTTACCGACAATTTGAGTAGATATGGATATGTCTACTAAAATGAGGAATAAGAGTAAAGCTTTTGAAGTTTAAAGAGTTTCAACATGAAGTAGAAAACCTGAATAAGATGATTAAAACCCTACGATCCGATCGTGGTGGTGAATATCTAAATAATGAATTTGACTCACACCTAAAGGATTGTGGTATAGTATCACAATGGACTCCTCCTGGCACACCTCAACTAAATGGTGTGTCCGAAAAGAGAAACCGAACTTTATTATATATGGTTCGGTCCACGATGAGTCTCACAGAGCTTTCTGATTTTTTTTGGGGATTTGCTATCTTAATCGCAATATTTCCACTAAATCGAAGCCCGGCTAAAGCGGCAGACAAGACTCCTTATGAGATATTGAAATGAAAGGCTCCTTATTTGTCATTTATGAGAATTTGGGGTTGCGAGGCGTATATTCATGACAAGTCTAATGATAAACTCGCACCTAGATCCAACAAATGTCTTTTTGTAGGGTATCCTAAGGAAACACATGGTTATTACTTCTACAGCTGTCACGAGGACAAAGTGTTTGTGTCTCGTGATGCTATCTTTCTAGAAAACGATATCATTTCTAATAGAGAGTGGGAGAAAGTTTGAACTTGATAAAGTTCAAGAGCCACAAAACGAAAATGAAGTAGAAGAAAACGTTCCCTCCTCGTCTGAAACGGTTTTTGTCACTAAAAGTTCAAGTATAATTATTTATCAACCTGACCGTTACCTCGGATGCATCGAGGAAAATGGAGATTTGTTACTTTTTGAAAGTGATGAACCCACCACCTACAAGTCGGCCGTTTCTAGTCCCGACTCCACGCATTGGCTAGAGGCCATGCGATTCAAAATGGATTCTATGGGCGAAAATCAAGTATGGTACTTGGTAGACTTACCTGAGAAGGTACGACCTCTTCATTTCAAGTGGATCTACAAGATCAAAATCGGCATAGATGGACATAATAATGTCTACAAAGCTAGATTGGTGGCGAAAGGGTTCACTCAAGTTCATGGTGAACACTATGATGAAACCTTCGCCCCAGTCGCTACGCTTCGATTCATTAGGATTCTCTTAGCGGTTGCCGCATTTCATAACTATGAAATTTGGCAAATGGATGTCAAAACCGCCTTCTTGAATGGGACTCTAAAAGAGGAAGGGTACATGACACAACCTAAAGGTTTTGTGGATAAATCCAACCCTAAGATGGTGTGCAAACTTAAGAGATCCATTTATGGTCTTAAGCAAGCATCCAGGAGTTGGAATCATCGCTTCGATCATGTTATTAAACAAAATGGTTTCACTCGAACTGTCGAGGAGCCATGTTTATACATGAAGTTTAGTGGGAGCAAAGTTACTTTCCTTATATTGTATGTGAATGACATACTTCTCATTGGGAATGATATACCAATGCTTACTTCTACAAAGGAGTGGTTAGGGAAACATTTCCATATGAAGGATTTAGGAGAGGCACAACGGATTTTGGGTATCCGGATCTATAGAGATATATCCAAGAGGATACTAGCATTAACTGAAGAAGTTTATATAGATAAGACTCTTGATCGGTTCAAAATGAAAGATTCTAAAAGAGGCTTTCTTCTAATAGGTCATGGTATCACTCAGAGCAAATCGCAGAGTCCTACCGTCACCAAAGAGATTGAACGCATGAAATTAATTCCTCATGCTTCCGCAGTTGGATCAATCATGTATGCTATGCTGTGTACTTGCCCCTACGTCGCATATGCTTTGAGCATGATGAGTCATTATCAAGCCAATCCAGGTGAGAGTCACCGAATAGCCGTCAAGAACATCCTCAAGTACTTACGAAGGACTAAAGATTCGTTCTTGGTGTTTGGAGGAGAAACTAAGTTGCGTGTAAAGAGTTACACGGACGCTAGTTTCCAAACTGGTAGGGATGATTTAAATTTCAATCCGGCTATGTCTTTATGTTGAATGATGGAGCAGTTTACTGGAAGAGCTTCAAGAAAAGCGTTACTGCGGATTCTACAACAAAAGCTGAGTACCTTGCAACACCAGAGGCAGCAAAGGAAGCTGTGTGGATTCGGCAATTCATGGAAGATCTAGGAGTAGTCCCCACCGCCGCAGATCCAATCATGATGTATTGTGATAACAGTAGGGCCATCTTTCAAGCAAAAGAACCCAAGTCTAGTAACAAGTTTAGACATGTACTTAGGAAATAACATGTAATTATAGATTACGTGGAGAGGAAGGAAATCGATGTATGTAAGGTTGGGAGAGACGATAACATCGATGATCCTTTAACCAAGCCTCTTTCAAAGGCTAAGCATGATGGGCATGTCGTCGCAATGAGATTAAGACGAGTACCTGAATTCCTCTAGATTATATAATATGCAATAGTTGAATATTGTATCAATGTTTACATATATGATATTTGCATTCATTGTTCGAGTTTTATATGAGCTCTTTATTTTAGTTTGACTAAATGACAATACTTTGTTTTATCTGAATTTGTTTTATGAAAAGTTGAACACAATTCAAGTGAACAAGATAAACTCAGTACTATTGTCCCTAGTCACTCATATGAGGTGACGTCTCGTAGTGACTAGATTGTAAGTCAATCGATAGCTAGTTCAACGCCATGGGGTCATGAAGATGAATGGTCGTTTACATAGGCAGACTGTATGACACTCTATCGAGCAGTGACCTTTATAGGATCACTTATAAAAAATTTTGAAGCCTGGTCGTGGTAAGGATTTCTATATTATTCCTATGAGTCGATTCTTTAGACTGGTGACCATTTACCTGAGTTGGTGTAGTTTCCGATTGACCTTAGTTTTTGTCCTAGGTCATGCCGTGATAGGAGACCGATGGACATCTTCTGGGTCATGGTGATCTGCATTATACAGTGTAAGTTGGGTCAACAGGAATTGTCCACCTACGTTGGGTATTAACATCTTCGGGCCACTCGAGGAGTAGTGACTGGAAATGCGTGACCACGCTCGGGAGAGATCTCTGATATATTTTCCGGTCACACAGTTACTCTCCCAGATCAAGAAACCACTGTATTTATATTTTTCAATCGCAAGTGCGACCTGAAAGACACCTTGCGATGAGTGGGAGGATGTGACACAAAGAGACAAGAGAATCGGTAGCACACAACTTGTCGAGACAAGTGGGACATATTGTTGGAGAAGGAGTTCTCCACAATAGTGTGGCTACATGTACAACTTGTATCAGACAAGTGAGAGATTGTTCGAGTAAGTATCCTCCACAATAGTGCATTTATATAATAAATCTCATTTTGGAATATTCGTGGGATGACTAGTAAATTGATACTCCACGTCAGTTGATTAACGTAAATGAATAACGATCAGCTAACTAGAGTTAGTCGTTATTGTCGTATTACGGCGGTAATCAACTAACCCCTTTCGGTCACACCTAAAGGATGAGACCCAAACAGAAAACTAGTTATTTATATACAATAAAGTTTAATTAGTCCGTTACATATATATTTGATATATGATTGGTTACGAGATTTATTTATTGGACCTTCAGTTAGGAACTCATTCAGGTTAAGTTTATTAGTCAATTATACGATAACTGACTGAATAAATTTTACGTCTTATTTTAATACGATTAAATAAGATTTAATTCAGTAATTAATATTAATTCTCTCAATTAGTTGAGGTTGTGCATATATTTTGAGGTAGACGTAATTAGTTAATTATATTTACAAGGAGTTGTATAAACAATTAACTAGACATTGTGAGACCTATTATATATTGATATAATGGTAAAATATTACTTAAAAGTTAAGTATATATTATTTATTAATTTGAATCATATAATTGTTATATGATCAAATTAACACTTAATTATACTAGATAATTAAGCATATGATTATAAGTATTTGTGAGACAAATATCAAAAATCAAAATGGACCACATTACCTTGTGGAGGCCGGATAATTGTGATTATGACATGTGATTATGAAATGTGATTATGACATGTGATTATGACATGTATGACACATGAATATGATCATATACTATCCTACACTCTACCACTTTGCAGGAGATTAAAATAAGAAAAATATTGGCTCATTTTTTAGCTACATGACCGGCAAAAGTGTCTAATGAAGGACACTTTGGTTGTTCATTTTGTTTGCTCATTTTTCCACTTGTTTTGCTATTTTCCTCCAACTTCTCTCTAAACTCTCACTACAACTAATATTCTTAATATTATTAGAGTAGTAATAAAACTAATATTAGTCACTTATGGTCACTATATTTTCTAGTCTAAAAATATAGTGATAGTTTGGGTTTTATCTTGGGTGCATGTTGGAAGGAGACTTTCTATATTAAAAGTTCTTTCAAGGAGGTTCATCCTATTCTGTTTAGCTCAAGAACAATAAGAATGGGAGTTTCTTATGGTGTCCATTTAAACCGAAATTTCTCAATGTAAAGAAATTTCATCTTATACTTATTTATGCCTTTATCTTTGGAGGCATGTTACATAGATCAAAGTTAAATAGTATTAATATTTAATTTGTAAAACTAATTAGACGAGTCTAATTAGGGTCTATTGACTTTATTTTTTTGTGGGAAGGTGATGATAAATATTCCAAAGCCCCCCTTGTGTCTTGGAATGTTTTATGTAGAAGAAAGGAAAATGGAGGCCTAAATCTAATTGACAGCCACATGTGGAAGTTGGCAGCAATTGGAAAGTTGGTGTGGTAGCTAGCAAGTAAGCAAGATCATCTTTGTATCAAATGGGTTGACAATATTTATTTGACGGGCTCCCCCTGGTTCTTATATGATCCTACTGTTAATAGCTCTTGGTCTTGGAGGGGGTTGGATAAGGGATATACTATTGCTGATGGTTATTCATGGTATATAATGAGGCCAGTATTCAGGTTCCTTGGTTTAAATGAGTGTGGAATAGGTATAATGTTTCTAAGTGGTGTTTCACTGTTTGGCTCATGCATCATCAAAGACTTCTCACCCTTGACAAACTTAAGAGAAGGGGTATCGATGTTCGTACTGAATGTTTCATCTGCAACTGTGTGCAGGACGATCATCTACATTTGGTAAAGACATGCAGTTACACTCAGGAATGCTTTAGTATTGCTGCAAAATGGCTACTGGTTTCTTCTACGATCCTGGTGAGGTATGAGCAGATTCTGAAAATGTTAGTGTATATTCTGGTTAGACAGATTCTAATTGCAGTGGCTAATGCACTATTTTATAGCATATGGAGAGTTAGAAATATTTGCAGGGTGGAGGGTTACTTGATCCATCCTGCTGCTATTGAATCCCAAGTAAAGAAATACTGTCAGATGAGACTGGATGAGGTTTTCCAGGGAGCTATGAAGATCAAAGATAAATGTTGGTGCCAAAGAATAGGGTTATGGCATTAGAAGGTTGGATTATGTTTTAAATTTGAGTTTGTATCAATATTCTTGATGTAATAGTGGTTAAGTGGTGTTCATGGATGTAATTTGCTCCATAAAGATTTATTATTATTATTAATACAATCTCTTACATTTCACCCAAAAAAACAGTAACTAGTGTCTTAATTAGTGTTTAGTTCATTAATTAGTCTTTATCAAGAGTTTAGTAGTTAGTTTAGTCTTATACCGTCTTCCTTTGGATTCAACCCTTTAGTACTCTTTTATTAGGATAGTTTTGGAGTTTAGTTGAGGAATTATAATTGTTCTTTGACCTTGCTAATTGCTAGTTTAATGACCCTAGTAAAATAGCACGTCAATATATATGTTAATTATTTAGCATATAAATATAACATAACTAGGTAGGGTTTTGGAAACTATAAATAATTAAATAAATCAAAATTTCCAAAAGATAATTTTGTTTTTGGTAAAATGTGAGTCATTCCATTAATTATAATCAAGATTACATCATTCAATACAGTACATTCACTAATACATCTGCCACCAGGCTACTACAAATAGTATATATATTCAGATCTATTTGAATGAGTCGTTGTTTATCATCAATTCTAACTGGACAGTCCATTCGTTGCATAATTCTTATCTGAACAGACCTCATAATATCATGCGCTAACATTTCGGGCCTTCTTAGCATAAGATGATTCAACCTTCAATAGTTCCTCTCCATCCATATGGTGTACCAGCAAGCAGCCAAATTCACTCTGCAGATCTTTTGTTGCAGTCTTGTGTAGATTCTACTGCAATCATCAATCTTCGATTCCAACCAATCTTCCAAATATCTGATAATCCTAGAATTATATCTACTATTTGCAAATAGGGGAGTGTGTATTTCCACTCCACTTTCACAAAGAATACATTGATTAGTAGTTGACATTCCCAACTAATGTAACTTTACTCTTGTGTTTAGAGCTTCTTGTCTGATTAACCAAGCAATAAAAGAATGCTTTGGTTAATTCCAACTTTCCCATACATCCTTAAACCAGTGAACAGGTGGATGTGATCCCAATAACTAACAATAGGAAGATTTGACAAAATAACCTCTTGGATCATGGAGCCATTGATTTTCGTGAAATCCCTCAGCCAAACGATCTCTTATTTTGCAAACATTCCTCCAATTTCAATTGGAATCAGAAGTAGGCTGGTAATCATCCCAGCCCATACCTTTTAAGTAGATGTGATCAACCCACAACACCCATAGCCTATCAGCCTTAGTATAGATCCAATTAACAAGCTTCCCCACATAAGCTACATTCCACATCCCAGCTTCTCTAACACCCAGACCTCCTTCTACCTTTTTATAACAGACAGTTTACCAACCCACTAGGGCACTCTCTGATATTTAGTACCTCCAGTCCACAAAATGTTCTTGCATATAGCTTCAATTCTCCTCAATACCCCTTTTGGTATCAATAAAATAGATGTCCAATAATTGTGTAAAGTATTGAACACTAATTGAACCAAGACTAGCCTTCATGTATAGATTAAATTCCTAGCCCCAATTCCTCTCACCTTACCAACAATCTTCTCAACAAGCACAGTACACTCAGACCTTGTTAATCTACGAGGCTGAATAGGGATGCCCAGGAAATTAAATGGAAGTTGCCCCTCCTTAAATCCTAAAATTTAAATCATATATGCCTTCAAACTGCTCTCTACCCCCATTAAACACCACCTCATATTTTGTTGAATTAACCTTCAAACCTGAAGTAGCAGGATATGTAAAAAGGGGACGCAATAGAAGCATTATACACCTCACATCTCCCTTACAAAACATCAAGAGGTCATCAGCAAAAAACAAATGAGTCAACTTCAATCCTTTACACAGAGGATGAAATCTAAAGAACCATTTACTTGTAGCATAATCCACCACCCTGGAAAGGTACTCCCTACATACACAAAAAATAAGAGGTGAAATAGGGTCACCTTGTCTCAAACCCCTCTTCCCTTGAAAATAGCCAAATTGTGCTCCATTTAGGTTTAGAGAATAAGAAGTAATGGAAACTCAATTCATTACCAGTCTTCTAAACTTATCAGGGAAATTCAAGGAACCCATCATCTGTTCAACAAAATAAAATTCAATAGAATCATAAGCCTTTTGGAGGTCTAGCTTGAACATACATCTAGAAGATACCTGACCTCGTTTATATAACCTAATAAGATCTTGACAAATCAGAATATTCTCTAAGATACTCCTACCATGGATAAAGGCACCTTGGTTCTTACTAATAATATATGGTAAAACCAGAGCAATCCTAGAACATAAAATATTTGAGATGACCTTATAATAGATCACATTACAACAGGATATGGGTCTAAAATGTGTGACATTAGTAGGTCTGTCTATCTTTGAAATAAGGGAGATCACTGTGGCATTAATCTAAGTAAGCAATTTACTAGTGTCAAAAAAATATATCCGAGCATCACATACCTCATCCCCCACAATGCTCCAAGCATCTCTACAAAACTGGCTAGTATAGCCATATGGACCATGAGACTTCCCTTTACTAGGGATGCTAAAAATACACTCCTTAACCTTTGCAACAGTAATAAGTGAAGATAAAATATTTCATACTTCTTTATATTTGAACTTTAATAGAGTATAATAATTAAGGTTTTTTATGGTATTTTAATCTAATACTATGTATTTAATATTTATTTAAACATATAAGCCTAATACATTTAGGTAACCAATTGATTAATTTTGATAAAATTATGTAACTGAATTACTTCATGAAAAATAGTTGAAGCAACCTTCGATGTAGGAAATATGATCGAAATCCCCGATGTGAGTATGTGTGTAGTAAAAGTAGCAATAATAACCGCATGAGTAGTGAAAGTAATAGTAGCAAAAACAAAAGTAGTGATATAATATAGTATCTAGAGAGTAGTGAAGGTAACAATAATGAGGACGAGAGTAGTAAAATTAAAATAGTAACAACGTGAGAAACTATGAATAATTAGCTAACCAAACGATTTAAGGAAAATATTTTATTTATTTAAATATAAATTTGATCAAATAAACGGGAGTAGTTAATTTAATTGTAAAATTAGGGGGAGTAGTCAAAGAAACAATAGTATTAAGTGCTTGTTTGGTTGTCACTTTCAAAACAGGTGAATTGAAGTATGCCACGAATTGAGAAAATGTGTGTTGTTTTTTTACCCAAAATCACTTGAACTGTATTTTCCTAAGCATTCATATCTTCTCCAAATTGAAGGAGTTTAATTACCTAGGCTCCCTAGGTAGTTAGAAACTCCCGTGTCAATTAAATATCCCGCATTCAAATCAACCGTGTTTTGGGCAATTTACATGAACTGTCCCATTCGCGTGTTTCTAAAAACATATGGGAAATTAATTCTCGTACAACAACCAAACAAGCACTTACAACGACCGTCGTGAAAGTAGTAATAATAATAATATTAACGGTGGAAGTAGTGAATCTACTTATAATTTTTAGTTCAATTTTACAATTCATGAGAATTTCAAGATATGTAATAGATATCATATTATATATAGTTTATGTTTGAATTAGGCAAGCCTATTGTGACAACCCTCGCGAATGCGGAAATATAAAACATACAAGCATGTGAAGTAAATTGCGGAAATACGGTATTTTAAAAACTTTTATACATGCAAGGTAGAAAATACGAGGAGTGTCAAAACATTACAAACGAAGTACGGAATACAACAAAGAGACGGAGTCTCTCAAAATGTTAGCAAAGAACAAGTGTTTAACAAACTAGCTAATTAACGACTAGAGGTGAATCTTCCAGGGACAACGCCCGCTAGCTCACACCTGAACCCAAAATAGCATGAGCAAAAAGCCATCCATGCAAGCAACCTGTTCATCCATGAAAACATGAACGCCACAATCACTGGGGAGTAACTCCGGGTTCTCCCAGCCATATCACATTGAACGTACATAGAAAGAAATACAAAAGTAGAGCATGCATACATATAGATATACATGTGAGATAATATAAGAATAGATAGGCAATTCGATATTTACTGATAAGAGCATAAGAGTTACAAGTCCGAATCCATCATGTTATACAAAGACTCAGGGAAGACACTCTTAGGCAACCGAATACGCTCACTAGGGCTTACATCTCACCGTTAGCGGTATAAGTTTGATAAGATTGAGACTCGACAAACAACCATGCCAAGTCATGCGATGATCACAATAAATCCATCATATTATCATTCATTCAAACATACCAATACATTGATGATGCCCAATCATGCAATGACCATGAATAATAAGTCATGAAATCACGCATTCAAGAACGACGACACAAAGATGACATCTCTCACGGTAAATGAAACGCACTAGCACCGTGTCCCTGCAAGTATGATTAAAACGCATCCACGGGATAAAACATTGCCCTGAACGCATACACGATGACATTTCGTATATGTAGACTAATTTCCTCCTGGTAGGACGACGATAATAATACGGTTCCTAGTCTAAACCTGGCCAGTCTCTCGGAATAAACGTGTTCCGATTCGACAAGCGATGACGTTTCGCATCCAATACTCGGTCAATCATAGACGCCGAGTACCCCAAATTCGGTAGAACAATTCACGAAAGAGGCGGAAAAGAGCACAAGCCTCATAACAAGCGGTACGCTACATGCAAATAACACCACCTCGCAAGTACACAACATTTGACGGCCGGGTCGATCAACGCATAGCGTTCGCCTCCTAACAACGTCGTCGTATGCCCACTAACACATGCATTTAAGCAGTAGGATACCTTCCCGTTTCGACATTCCAGCCTTACAAACGTGGAGGTAGCCAAGGGAATGAGAGTACAAAGCAAAAAACAAAATAGTGCTCAAACCGTATCATTTGTAAAAACCGACTCAAAGTGGAACATACCAAAAACCGTCACAAAACATGTGATACAAGCGAATGAAAACTCATATATTCAAAACATTAATATTATAAGTCACTACGTAAAATTATACGATAAACGAACGATCGGAATTATTATCAATGAAGTCGTAAACAAGAAATGCAAACAATGTCCAGCAGGAGCCAGCCGGTCAGGTGGACCGGCTGCCGGTCAACCGGCTAAGGCCAATGCATCATACGAAAACCAATGTGAAACAACAGCATGTCCCAGCCGGTCAGGTGGACCGGCTGCCGGTCAACCGGCTGGGACCAAAGGGTCATTTGAAAAACAAGGAAGAAAGGAGGGGTGTCTCAGCCGGTGGTATGACCGGCTGCCGGTCGACCGGCTGAGACCCATTTCATATTTCAAAAATCACGTAACATGCAACAATATACAGCCACTGCCCCAGCCGGTGGTCTGACCGGCTGCCGGTCGACCGGCTGGGGTCCATATGCACGAAAATCACCATTTCAACTAAGGTTCAACATTTATCAATTATCGATTATCGACATAAAGCATAGATTCTCATATAAATTCTCAACAAACGATATATACCATCATCAACACAATTACTAAACTCACTAATCGTATTCTAAACACGATTCCTAGCATAGATAACATGTAAAACACGTAAATGATATCGAGTAACCCTTCACCGTTACCTTTTCGCGTCTTTAAACGGTTACTAAGCTTTCCTAGTCTCCACCTACAAACAATTAGATAATAAAAGCGGAATATCATCCACCTTGAGAAAGACGGATAATTTAAAAAGCGAGAAAGACGGTAAGTTTATTACCAATACGGATAGAGGAAGCTAAGAGGGGAAGAATAAGACGAACTTACGTGAATTTGAGCAAGAAACGAACGAGATACGAAGATTATAAGCTTGGATCAAAAATGGAGGCAAGGTTTTGGTTTTCTTAAGGAAGAAGGAATGTTTGAGTTGAATGAATGAAAAATAGGTTAAGGAGGGAGTATGAGTTGTGTAAGTGGAAAAGTCAAGAAAAAGTCAAAGTCGCCTTAAGACGGGATTCACATGGAATCTCGCGGAAATTCCAAATACGAACTCGGAAATTCTAAATTCGACTCGAAAAATTAAATTTACGATTAAAACTAAAATTCGCTGAAAAGTATCCGTAAAATATTTTCACTATAAAAAATAGGGTACATTTCCGAGTGTTACAATCACCCCTCCTTTTAAAAAGTTTCGTCCTCGAAACTTAAGAGTAGATAATAAAAGTATCAAGGACAAGAATCGGTTTTCAAAATTAATACTAAAACTTTTACAAAAGAAACATTTATGAAACGAGGTTCTTCTCGAAAACGGTTTATGGAAATTTTTCATAAGTGCGAAGCTTTATTTACGAATCACAAGAGTGCCCGTCGCGAACGAGAACTCTAGCTATTAAAAATCAAATCAATGTTGACAGAGTGAAATCGAAAATCAAACAAGTGTTAGTAAGTGCAGGACTAGTCACCAGACGTCTCCAATAACAAGTCCAAACATCCAACCAAACACAAAATCCAAATATAAAAGGGAAAGAAATCTATTTTCTCCAAAAAGGAGATACAAAAACCATCTTTAGACTTCTTTGAAACGTTAAATTAGAAATATAATATGGAAATTTGAAGGTTTTAAATCAAAGATAAAATCAAATAACAGGACATTACACGTACATAGAGCGACTCGTACATCTCACACACAATTCAGGGTAACAAAATATATACAAAACACCAAAAAAATGACACAAATCGAACTCTTAGGGATAGGAAGATAACGATGAAGTCGGCACGAAGATCTACAAGAATTCGATAGTACTAACTCTACTGATACTCAAATCCTCAAGAGGATGTAATTTACCCAAGTTACACCTCAACATTTTCAATCAATTGATTTCTACTAAAATCCTTCATAACCACGAGACCTCAAGTCATCAAATACAAATAGTCACATTAGCAAATTATGGTGGTTACTAATTCTCAAGATAAATGGGTTCACCATACTAACTCTATAATCCGTAATAACTGAGGACTCACTATCCAAAGCTTGCAACGAACATTTCTCAATCTCAAACTATGATTCCTTAAGAATAAAAGAGAATTACTAATTACAAACCACAAATGGCCAATCACTTGGCAATCAGACAACCATTCAATTCATCTAAATCATCTAAAACTCAAAATGAATCAATTTTCATTTATGACAATACTCCTCAAACTTTGGGTACCGGCTCAATTTCCCTAAAGCAAAGTCTCTTTTAGAATCCACCAATTAAAGACATCAAATTCCCAAATGACATACCAAGCAACCGTTATAGTACCCAACAACAACGAACTATTATCATGATCAACTCAATTCTCAAAATAGCACTACAATACAAAGCTCCAAATCTAAAACTACTAAGAGAGGATACATTATCACTATTAGGATTCATCCTAGAGCTTAAGTCCTATTTCCCACGATGAAATACAACATGAAATTTGCTCAATCCAAGGACACATATTCTAGCTAAAGAATCCATAATTACATCACACTTATTCTCTGAGCCTTACAAACGGAATATCCAATCCACTAGAGAAAAGATGAAAGAGCAACGAGATAGGAAACGATAAGGAATCTCAAGGAGAACACGGGAATAAATAAGGCACGAGATTACAAGAGAGGAGCGCTGAAAATAACGAGGTCAAGAAAGAGACAAAGCAGACAGTAGAGGTATGAATGTATCCGAGTAAGAAATAAGATACGAGCATGCGATTTCTTAAAGATCAATCTTGACAAAAACATTCAAGAATGGAAATGAAAAGGAATGATGGCACGAGTAAAGGTTTAAGGTTTAATCCAAAAAATTCCCTTTTCAAACTCAGGGCGATAGCAAAGCAATTCATCTCAATAACAAAGATCTCTTACAAGGGACCCTCGTACCACAAATCATCGGAGTAAGGTACACCTAAATTTAACAAATCGATTACAACCCAATTCATCCGCCCTTTCATATAACACGGATTCCCAATTGCGGAATTGCAACTCAAGCATAATAACATTCTCTCAACTCCATAATTTGACACATTCCCAAAGGTTTCAAAAAACCGAAGAACCAATAAGGAATTCTCCATACTAATCTCTTTTCAACTCCTACGGCCACAAGGTAGAACACCGAACAAAACGTCATTATCAACATCATAAGGCATCACCGACATAGCCAATCTAATCAGATTCCACTCATGACCATAATCCTTAAGTAACATGGTTTAATCAATCACGACGACTTACTACCTCAACCAAGTCTCCGATACTATGATATAAGATCATATTTATTAATCCAAGAATTATAGCCAAATACTTTTCCACCAAGCGTATACCCAAGAATACACACTCGGAAATCATAGGAAGCCACTTAATCTCAAGGGCATTTCACATCTCAAGGCATCATTCAAACTCCTAAATTCAAAAGATTAAATCGCTAATGGGTTAAGAAGTCTTAGCCAATTAATTCAATCTTACACCATCAAATATCATGAACTATCCACACATTAGTCATGACAAGCATAAAGCATTAAAATCATCAAACTTATCTTACCACCTTTCCTTAGAGATACAACCAATCACCACTATAGGGTGAATTTAGATCTACACCATTTTCCTCAAATCACAAATTCATTCTAACCAACACTAATATTCACAAAGTTCAAAGTTCTTCCGACCAAGTACAATATACCACAAACAAAAGGGTATGACATCCATAAAAATGTTACATGAGGAAGGTAAGGATACCAATGGTAAGATGGAGGAAACTATCAAGAGTAATTCCCAAGAGGCAAACAAGTTGGAAGAGAAAGAAGCACCTAGATAGAAAGAAGAGAGCATGATACATTAAAGACGAGAGGATTCATAGAGGAGGAAGAAATACACTTCAATTAGGCTTGTCAATCTTCAATCTTCGGTAGAGGATACTTCTTCTAAGTAACACAATGATCCACCTCAAAACGGTAGATACAAACAAACATAACATCACTCAACACAATCAACAAACAAGTTAGAACCTAACAAACATTAAGTACACCAAAGACTACCACCTTAGGTCCTTAAGTCTACCCATCTCTCATTTATTATTTCAAGGTCAAGTAATTTAAGTTTAGGGTTCACGTGTATGCGTCGGGAGCGATAAAGCTTTGATACCAACTGTGACAACCCTCGCGAATGCGGAAATATAAAACATACAAGCATGTGAAGTAAATTGCGGAAATACGGTATTTTAAAAACTTTTATACATGCAAGGTAGAAAATACGAGGAGTGTCAAAACATTACAAACTAAGTACGGAATACAACAAAGAGACGGAGTCTCTCAAAATGTTAGCAAAGAACAAGTGTTTAGCAAACAAGCTAAAATCGTCTAGAGGTGTTTTAATCCAGGGACAACGCCCGCTAGCTCACACACGAACCCAAAATGTCAAGCAAAAAGCCAACCATGCAAGCAACCTGTTCATCCATGAAAAACATGAACGCCACAGTCAGTGGGGAGTAACTCCGGGTTCTCCCCGCCATATCACATTAAACGTACATAAAAGGAAATACAAAAGTAGAAGCATGCATATATAGATATACATGTGAGATACGATAAGGATAGATAGGCAATTCAATATATAATGATAAGAGCATAAGAGGTACAAGTCCGAATCCATCATGTTATACAAAGACTCGGGGAAGACACTCTTAGGCAACCGAATACGCTCACTAGGGCTTACATCTCACCGTTAGCGGTATAAGTTTGATAAGATTAAGACTCGACAAACAACCATGCCAAGTCATGCGATCACAATAAATCCATCATATTCATTCATTCAAACATACCAATACATTGATGATGCCCAATCATGCAATGACCATGAATAATAAGTCATGAAATCACGCATTCAAGAACGACGACACAAAGACGACATCTCTCACGGTAAATGAAACGCACTAGCACCGTGTACATGGCAAGTATGATTAAAAGGCATCCACGAGATAAACATTTCCCTGAACGCATACACGATGACATTTCGTATATGTAGACTAATTTCCTTCCTGGTAGGACGACGATAATAATACGGTTCCTAGTCTAAACCTGGCCAGACTCTCGGAATAAACGTGTTCCGATTCGACAAGCGATGACGTTTTGCATCCAAGACTCGGTCAATCATAGACGCCGAGTACCCCAAATTCGGTAGAACAATTCACGAAAGAGGCGAAAAAGAGCACAAGCCTCATAACAAGCGGTACGCTACATGCAAATAACACCACCTCACAAATACACAACATTTGACGGCCGGGGTCGATCAACGCATAGCGTTCGCCTCCCAACAACGTCGTCGTATGCCCACTAACACATGCATTTAAGCAGTAGGATACCTCCCCGTTCCGACATTCCAGCCTTACGAACGTGGAGGTAGCCAAGGGAATGAGAGTACAAAGCACAAGACAAAATAGTCCTCAAACCGTATCATTTGTAAAAACCGACTCAAAGTGGAACATACCAAAAACCGTCACAAAACATGTGATACAAGTGAATGAAAACTCATATATTCAAAACATTAATATTATAAGTCACTAAGTAAAATTATACGATAAACGAACGATCGGAATTATTATAAATGAAGTCGTAAACAAGAAATGCAAACAATGTCCAGCAGGAGCCAGCCGGTCAGGTGGACCGGCTGCCGGTCAACCGGCTAAGGCCAATGCATCATACGAAAACCAATGTGAAACAACAGCATGTCCCAGCCGGTCAGGTGGACCGGCTGCCGGTCAACCGGCTGGGACCAAAGGGTCATTTGAAAAACAAGGAAGAAAGGAGGGGTGTCTCAGCCGGTGGTATGACCGGCTGCCGGTCGACCGGCTGCGACCCATTTCATATTTCAAAAATCACGTAACATGCAACAATATACAGCCACTGCCCCAGGCGGTGGTCTGACCGGCTGCCGGTCGACCGGCTGGGGTCCATATGCACGAAAATCACCATTTCAACTAAGGTTCAACATTTATCAATTATCGATTATCGACATAAAGCATAGATTCTCATATAAATTCTCAACAAACGATATATACCATCATCAACACAATTACTAAACTCACTAATCGTATTCTAAATACGGTTCCTAGCATAGATAACATGTAAGACACGTAAATGATATCGAGTAACCCTTCACCGTTACCTTTATGCGTCTTTAATCGATTTCTAAACCTTCCTAGTCTCCACCTACATACAATTAGATAATAAAAGATGAATATCATTCACCTTGAGAAAGACGGATAATTTAAAAAGCGAGAAAGACGGTAATTTTATTACCAATACGGATAGAGGAAGCTAAGAGGGGAAGAATAAGACGAACTTACGTGAATTTGAGCAAGAAACGAACGAGATACGAAGATTATAAGCTTGGATCAAAAATGGAGGCAAGGTTTTGGTTTTCTTAAAGAAGAAGGAATGTTTGAGTTGAATGAATGAAAAATAGGTTAAGGAGGGAGTATGAGTTGTGTAAGTGGAAAAGTCAAGAAAAAGTCAAAGTCGCCTTAAGACGGGATTCACATGGAATCTCGCGGAAATTCCAAATACGAACTCGAAAATTCTAAATTCGACTCGAAAAATTAAATTTACGATTAAAACTAAAATTCGCTGAAAAGTATCCGTAAAATATTTTCACTATAAAAAATAGGGTACATTTTCGGGTGTTACACCTATCGTAGTTTTATTTCTTAAATGATAAATAGAGTAAACCCCAGCTAAACCGGGTATCAAAGCTACTGGATTTTATTAGCATGAACGACATTGTTGTTCTAACATAAAGGAGGTCGAATAAATTATTCCACATGTTACTTAAGTGTTTTCAACTATGAGAACTACACATGATATATTTTAATAAAGCGGAAGTATAAAAAATTATATTAAAATATGATGGTTTTGTTGATCTCTCGTGGATCTTTCATTATGATAAAATTGTGTATATGTTGATTTTATTCCTCATTGAAGTGAATATATAATATAGCATTTTTAGAACAAAATTGCAATCAAAATATTAATTTGAGCAACGATGAGTTATACATGAAGCTATGAGAAAATATGGAACTAGGCTTACAATGTATGACTTATCAAATACAACTTCTGACCATGATCAATCATGTCTACGTCAATAATTCTTCCACCATCTTCAGACAAAATACAAGAATTGCTACTTATTTTATCTAACTCTTTTGACGATGACACAACCAACTCATTCATTGTCTGTGGCACCCATAACACAACACCGGGTCTTTTCTCATTCTCAGGCCCCCATGGATGGAAAGGAAAAACTGTACATTTCTTAGTATGTACTTTATCTGCAACAAATAGTAAAGATAATCATAAGGCATTAAACTGTCCTCGCGATTCTATAGAAAAGAAAACAGTAGCTCTACCTGCAGCTGAACGATGAAACCAAAGTACGTATAAACTAAAACATTTCATAGTGACATTGCGTCACATGAAATTGTATAAGATGATTATTCTAGTTATTTTTTTTAAAAAAAGCAAATAAGTATGTTAGTCTGCTAGTTTGAGACATTTACTGATTACCCATCATATACATATATTCTTCACGCAGAAAAACGTTACTTTAAAGTTTCAATAAATGTTGTTTAGAAACATTTGGCAAGATGCCACATAGGGAAGAATATATACCTAAGATTTCAAAAGTCTCATTGGGAAATTTAGATGATTGAGCATTTTTAGAATCTTCAAGTAGCTTTATCAAGTTTTTGTTCCCACACATGCGAGCTTCATCTACTGGAGTGTTTCCCCATCTGCATGTCATGTTTTAGATCAAACAAGAGTGGTATATACATATCATACAAGTTTACATCATATATCCTATCAAACAAGACTGTTTATTTGCACAAGTTTACATCATATATCCTATTTGAGAGTTCCGATTTGTTCTTAAACTCACGAATTTATATTATTATGTAAATTATCATGCAAATTACATGAACTAGCTTTCAATCCTTAAGTAGTGTAGTTATTATTGTACTGAAATGTGATTCAACCAAATTACTCGCGTTGCATGGACATGAAAACTATTTATCATTTATGCAAACTTATACCTGTCTTTCAAGAAAACATTTGCTCCAGCGTCAATCAACATCTTTGCCATCAAATATAAACCTTGAGAAGCTGCAACATGCAGAGGAGTTCGGTGATCATAATCTCTCGAGTTTGGACTAATTCCATTTGACAAGAGTCTTTTAAGATACTCGGAATCGCCATTTGCAACAGTGGTGCAAAGAACCGAACCAACATTTTTAACATCCATGGTCGCCCCCTTATTCTGTAACAAGGCTGCAACTTTGTCATGTCCATTTTTTATGGCTTCCAGCAAAGGAGTTGTCCCCATATTATCTACATAAAGTACCAGATTTTATAAGTTCTCCTTTCACTGAGTTCATGTAAAGTAAATTGGTTTCAAGGAAAAGTGGCTGACCTAAGCCGTTGATATCAACTCTTTCTTCAATAAGAAATTGAACAATATTCTCATGTCCTCTTGATGCGGCTAGATGCTGTGGCCAGATAACATCAATTAGTGAGGCACACCATTGACAACAACCACCAATGGAATTCATCGACACAAATAATATATACTATAAGCAACAAAAATTATCAATATTATAACATTGTCAGGTTAAACAATAAGACCGACAAGCAAAATCAAAAAATTAGGCATAACCAAATCATTGTATTATTCTCTTACAATTTCTGAACATAGACATATTTAATAGTCAGCCATATACAAATAGTTTAACAAGAGAGCAACAAATTGTGATGTTTAAACAATATTATCTTTTTCATAATATCCAAACTATATACGCTTAGCGGCTTAGTACACAAAATCCTTTAGATATGGTACTCATGACTTTTCATTTGACACAGTCAGCGTCAACATTTCCTTTATAGCTTATGCCCCCCTTTACGCTCATAACAACTTTAAGATGACCTTCGTCATCAATTTAAGTCAATCCCTGTTTTTAGAATTACAAATTGCCAAACTAGAATGAAATGTCTACAAATCTTCACCACAAACTATATAGGTGGAATCAAGTCTATCGAGTTGATAAAAATTAACAAGACACTAAACTATCGGTATTTTTTATCCAGTACATCCACAATAAAATGTAAGAAGTTCATATCTTTAACAAGTATAGCTTGACATATATTCACTACTACAATTCCCTTGAAATTATGACGCTTCTTCATTTACGCTTTTGTAAATTGTCGAGCCATATCATCGTAATAACCGCATTACTAGCGTTAGGATTAGTAAAGTTAGTGGGCCCACAAAGATATTGAGCGCAATATTTTGAGCAAACCCTTGTGAATTGCAATTTTGAATTTTCAACAAATAAAACCACCGCCTAACTTAAGCAAATTAAACTCAATGAATTACCCTCATCTCTCATCCTCACTTATTTCTAACTTTTGTTCTTTAATCAGATCCACCATTGTGCTCTTCATCATCTCAGGGTTGATTGGTAAAAATTTTAATTTACTCCTTAATTATTACGGGTAGTATTTATTTTGTGTTTTTAGATCCAAAATATATTCTAACATTGATTTCGATCCTAATTTCTCTTTTGGATATTTTTGCCTGCAATTCGTTGAACACATCCTTGATTTTTTCTATTTAGATCCAGTGATACACTCCCGATCTAATATGTTTCGTAGTTTTCTTTGCATAACTAATTCGTACGATTGAATACTTTAGCTTCTATCCCTTGATTTCATGCAGATTCTCTTTTGTTATATGATTTGTTCTGAGATTTGTCAAAAGTATAAATCGATCTTGCTTATCCAAGATACACAATACATATTGAGAATCCAGTATGATATGGTACGCCGTCTCTTTTGCACATTCTTTGCATTTATCTCATCCTATTAGTTGATTAATTCATAAGTTCTTTAATAAGTTGACTAGCTTAATCTATTTTAATTTTTAATGTCTATGTTTTCTTTATGTTCATGATTTATTTCCCTTATAAGCTTCCATAAGTCTTGTTTGAAATCCCCTCACAAAGAGCAAGTGGCAAGGTAAGTGAGGGGCTCCTTTTGCAACCCACTTGTTCTTTGTGAGGCGGATTGACCCGTCGCAAGCTTACGACGGGTCGGTCCGTCACAAATGAGAATTTGTGTATAAGCTCAGTGCCTCCTTCCAATTATGAATGTAAATGTGGTACATTATAGGTGTCTCCAAGAACTGTTACATTAAAAAATTGTGGGATATCTTTATAGTTAGATTTGTCTTCTCATGTTTCGTAATGTATAATCATACATCCGTTTACGCAAGTCACGTTAACCTATTAGGCCCTGCTCTTGCTGGCTTCCTCTATTTCCCTTCACTCGAAATACTGATAACTTAAGTTCTATTCAACTTAAAATGCTACCTGAACTAGAAAGTTTGTCCCCATCGCCCCTACAAATCTCCAAATCTACCCATCTAAACTAAGGTGTTTTACTTCGTTATTAAGTTAATAAACATGCTCTATTTTGATCTTTCGATATAATTGATTCCAATGTCTTGTTTTAATATTTTATAGGATTGTATATATCTGATAATCCAGCTCAATTATATTCTTCTTAGCTTGTGTCACCTTATGGCAAGGTATGATTTATGTTAATCTTGGGACTTTAGTTTACAATTTTCTTACTGCTTATTACTAGTACATCAATTATGTCATGTACATCAATATTTTCAAGTGAAATTTTGATGCAGACTGATACATCTTCTGTCTTGTTAGAGGCGATGGAATACATAAGTTTTCTACACGAGCAAATAAAGGTTAGCTAGATATGTTCCAGTTTCCTTATAATAATTCTATATAACTTCGTATTTAAGTTTTTTTCCTGAACAAATGACAAAGACTTTTCTTAAGAAAGCGTAGAAATGATTATTATATGCGGTTGTGCACTTTGGTTCTATGATAAACTGTATGACTTGTGCTAAAATTAAAAGTTTATTAGTTTAGCTTATACTACCGGTAGCTTGCGAATAGAACTATCTTCCCTTTTTCCTACTTGATGTAAATAATCTTCAAGATGTGGGGTTTTTCCATAACGATCGAATGTTCTTGGTGATTTTGATTTTTTTTTTTTTAGTACAAACTCAAGGTACTGTCTTTGTCATCTTATGGTTAACTATCTTTGAAGTGATAATTTTATTAGAAGCTAATTTAGAGCACAATAAGTCTTCTTTATGACAGATATATATATCCGTTACAAGCTTGTAACGGGTCAAGTATCTCCCAAGTTCATATAATACCCATGTGGGTATTTTTGAAGGTGAGTAGATAGGACTAATTTATTGAATCACAAATAGCTTCTCTACCTATCTATGTGGGTAATATTTTGCCTATCACAAGCTTGTGATAGATACGTCCATTACAAATGAATTTTTATGTTTAGAGCATCATGTAGTTTATTGCTCAATATCTCAAGGTGCTAATCCAAGGCGTCCTAGTGTCTATTTATAAGGCACACTACAAGGCCTTTAACCCATTATAGGTGTTGGTTCATGGTAGATATAAAGTTGATATTGTTAGTACAATTTATATGTCATTTTATAGTGTTTCTCGTGATTTTGATATAATTCATTACTTTGTTGTCTTGCAGGAGGTTAGAAATTGTGAATTGACTCATGGTTAACCTTAAGCCATATAAAGTCTTCGTTATGAGACTACCAGAAGATGTCTAAGCAAAATTTGTGGGCAACTAATTTTTGAAGAGAAGTTTCTTGTGCGAAAATAGTTGTACTTTTGTGTGCTTTTCTTTTTCTTAGTTTATAGTTTGTAAACATTAAGGAAACATTGTGTTTAGTTGTAATTATTAAACACCGTTTTAAGTAATAATAAAGCTATGAGCCAAATTGTTGTTTTATTAGAGTATCTGTATGTTCAATATTATTATGTTGGTAACTTTTTGAATTAGTGTGATTTATTATTCATATTCTTGACAGTTTTCTGCTTCTAGTGGACATGTAATTTAATACGTTCATGGCGCTATTTTAATTTTTGACACTACAAAGTGTCAAAATATTCATTTTCCATAATATACTTTGTCAAAATTATTGACACTATAAAGCGTCAGATATGACAATTCAACACATTAATGTGTCGAAAAGAGTGACACAAAAAAGTGTCAAAAAATTCTGACGCCCCAAAAATTGACGCTTTTGAAAAGCGTCGAGAAATAAAATCATGACACTTTAAAGCGTCAAAAATCAACTAAAAAAGCGTCAAGAAAACAAGGGATTTGTAGTAGTGATTATGCATACCAAAGGAGATCTTCCATCATAGTCTGTGTTTTTGGGATCAGCTCCTGCTCGGATGAAACTCTTTAGCTGATAAAGATCACCATAATATGCAGTATTGTTTACTTTCAGTGCTAGTTCTGCTTCGTGCTTTGCCATATGAGATGCTATATCTGATTCAACTTGTTTCAAGCTATTTCGATCTTTACCCTGCGAATTTCATAATTCAAGAAAAAAAAATTAGGTTTAAAAAATAGGGATTGCACGTGTAACTAGCTAACATCACACATTTAGAATAAGAAAAGCCTGTTTTAGTAGGAAAGAACATCCAAATTACCTCGAGAAGATTGTTATAAATCATTTTGCTGTCATAGAAGTATATGTCAAGGATATTGCTTAATGAATGTTTGTCAATTCGCAAAAGGCGACATAGTTCACAGACCCGAACTGTATATGGTTGAGGAATGTTGCAAAAGACAGATATTTGCCCAAAAGTATTATTAGGCTCAAGAATAGCCAGTGTCTGCTCTGACCCATCCTCCCCAAGGCCTACCTCTTCCTACAGAGAAACAGAGATGTACAATAACTATAAAAGATATTCTCTGAAAACTTCACCAACTATCACTGGAATTAAAGGAATAATAATCGAGTATTCAAGCCTACCAACGTTCCATGACACACAAAATATAGTTGATCAACAACATTTCCCTGCTCCAATATGACTTCACCCGGGAGAAAGAATTCTTCATGCACTCTAATCACCTGCAAGAACAACACCTAATGTTATACGCTGGAGGCCGAATTACTACCGCATACATTACATTTTATAAACCTAAATAAACAAATACATAGTATTTGAAATTTGAAATTCTCTAACGCCTATACCAAGGTTACATTCTTATTATCAGCATTTTAAGTTCTTGAAAGGTTCCACTCAAAGCAAACTACACATCTAGTAATCTAAATCAAATCAGTGTATCTAGGTAGTTGTTGATGGATCCTATTAAACATAGGAAAAATACAAGAATAGTGTTTTGCCCCCAAATCTTTTATATTTGGGAAGAATTTTAATTTTTCTAATGAAAGAGCCATATGAGAATTACTAGTACACAATGGATAGTATTATCTTGTATAAGAGAGTTTGTCACTGCGACAAAGGAAGTAGCAAAGAGACATAGCGTCCACCAGTATGTAAATTTATGAGTATTAATTCTTACAATTTGATTGATAAACTCAGAAGAACATCCTTTAAAAAGTGGAATTGTTTCCATGAATGACCGGTACAAGTTTTGTGATATCTGCATAGACAAAACATTTATCAGATGTAAAAACACATTGTAAATTATCATGACTGTCAGAACAAAAAAAAAATTCCTAAATTGAATTGTACATGCCTATGGCCTCTTACGTAAAACCAGTGTGAGCGTAAGTCAAGAAAGAATGCTTGTGAGCAACATTCAAATCTATTACCTTAGCTCGAAGAGAAACAGGAATGTCCTGGAGAACAGAATCCTCAGTATAGCTGCTTTCATACTGTAAACGTAAATGCCCTTTTATCTGATTACGAAGGTCTTTATCTAACCTATTTCTATTCATGTACTTCATAACTTCAGTCATTTTGTCTCTAAACCGTTCCGTCTTGGAACCTTTCACTATTAATGCCGTCATGTTACCGATCAAATAAGCGCCCAAAACCATGTCAAAAGAAACATATATCATAATAAATATCATTTCCCTCAAATTCACAGCATGTATGTCTCCGTAACCTGCCAAATTACATAAACACTTAAATGTTATAATAAATGCGAAGATATATGAAAATATCGGTGGTGATTCTAACACTAGTTAGGAAATAATGTCAAATTACATATATATATCCATCCCCTCTATATATAAAAGGGGAGTTTTTTCCAGCCTTCCTATTGCCTGGAAAAAAACTCTACTTTTTTCCCCTTTTTATGGTGAGTAGACCCACAGAAACTCAACACCATTTAATTACTCTCTCTCATGCACTCTACATTTAATTACTCTCCTTCATGCCCTTTCCAAGCTTCTTAATTTTAGAGTTGATTATATGATATGATTGAGATTATATGATACTATGATTCCATTATAAAAAAAGATAATTTTTTTTAAAAAAATCGGAATTTTATATTTCAGAATTAATATACAAAAATACAATAAGAAATCACAATCCATATTACAGTCCGAAAATTACAATCCCCCTTAATATAAAACTTTTACTGAAATATTAATAATATAACTAAAAATTAATATTAAAAAAAAAAGTTAATTCCTATTTCAATTAATTCCCGTACTTATTAATAAAGTAAACGACCAATAACTTAGCCAAAGTAAAACACAAATTAGTTCATGTCTATGGGAAATTATCAAGTGATCCTTAAAGTTATTTATCATTTTTTTTTTGAAAAAATCAATTTCATACTCACAAAATTTTTAATTAATGGAAATTTTTAAAAACATAACTGAAAAGGCAATACTTCCAAATATTTTTTTTAAAACAAATAAGGAGATGTATATATAAAAATAACATTTAATTATAAATTAGAAAAAGAGTAAAAGACGGATGAACAACTATAGATTTCTAGAAGAAAAAAAATTACTTATTTCGATATTTGCATGACTAACCAGAAATAAAAATTATACAGAATTTGATGGCACCATTATGGATCATCGAGAATAGAAATGGAGAAGAACAAATTTAACTAAACAAAAAATAAAACTTAGCATAAAATAAGCTTTTTAAAGTGGAAGAGATGAAAATCAATAATAATTGGTGAGGTTGAAGATGAATGTCGGCAAATATGAAAATATGGTTAGGGTTTTGGTGAAATTTTGAGGTTTTATTTTGATGGATTTGGGTGTTTACTTTTGTGTGAGAATGTGTCATGGACTTATGGCCCATGGGACATGGGTTAACACTTAACAATGTAATTTTACTTGGTAACTTGGACGGTCACTTACTGTGCGTCGTATTATCTTGATTTTGATAACTTATTTTTTATTATGAGACGTCATAAATTCAAGGCCAATGTATCGTAAATATAATATGTTGGATTGCTCCAATTTTTAAAAATCAAGTGGTTAAATGTAAAAATTCATTACTATTAATAATTTCACACTCATTTCACAGTTATCTATCACCATTCTCTTTTGATAGATCCGTATGTATTTCCATTTTACGAGTAACTAGTTTAATTTCCCGTGAAAAATCACGAGACTTTTCCAATTCTTTATTAATAGATGTTAAAAAGAAATTTACTACTTTTGTAGTGGTTTGATATTAACAATTTGCTTTAGTGGTTTTTTTACCATTGCATCCTCTTTCTATTATTTTTTATTTAACTTTGATTTTGTAGCCGAATAATACCGTTTTTGTTCGTCTAAATGATATTTTTCTTTGTTTACAACTTTAAATGATTATATTATAAAAATATAAAGCAGTATTAACCTTAGTTATATACTTATATTTTGTATGTTTGAAAATAATAATGATACTTCAGAATTTAAAATATTTTTCACTCATTTTCTCTTCAACGATGTAGCATTGAATAAAATAAGAACAATCTAAATGGGATGGTAATAGATAAAAACATCACAATATAAATGCAACAGCCTCACTTAAAAAAAAATCAAAATGATAAGATATTCCACTATTTGGTATAAGTAAAAAAAAAAGATAAAATTACCTTTTTCTAATCGACTTCATGAAAAATATGAGAAAAGCTTTACTTACACTAAACTTGCTTTGTTAATACATATGTATTATGTTGTTAGTGTCAATCGTAACAAATTCACTACACATTATCAAATAATAAATACATTAAAAACTTCCCAAAACATTGTATCAACATTAAAAATATGAGACTATAAAGTTAAAGTTACAATAATTTGATCACTTTATCAACATTAAACTATGTCAAGAAGTAAGAATACGATACAAATGCTTATTAGATTCTTCTTTTCTCTTATCTCTTCAATTTTCTTCGCTCATTTGATTATAACTCATTATAAAGGAAAAATAGGAAAAGATTTTCAAAATAGATCAAATGACTCTCATTTTATCATAGAGGAGGGTATATATACAAATATAGAGTCATAGTCTTTGTCATCCCATTTTAAATTCTTTTTTTTATAAATGATTTAAGAAGGTGAATTTGAGATCATGAAGTGAAGTAATGTTTTGGTAGATGAACATATATTAGTATATTAGATGAACATTTAAATTTTTGTATAAAGCTACAATTTTTTTAAATTTTATTTTTTAAATAATGATGATGACGTGACGTACTCTAAAAATATAGAAAAGGTAGTGAATCGTGAAAGGTAATGCTTAGTCTAGCCTTTTTATATTTTATATAATATAAATTTTCCAATTTTTTTGTTTTTTAAAATAATTTTATTTCAATAAAACTTTAAAATAATTTAGGATTTCAATAAAACCTTACAAAAAAACCATAAAATCGCGTATATATGAAATTTATAAAACACCATTACTTAATTTCTTAATATATTGTAATAACTAATAATTACATATACAAAATATTATGAAAGGTAAGTATAGAGGGCTAATAATTACATGTACACTATTACTTATGATAGGAATGTGTATATTATATTTTCAGCTGATGGAGGGGAAACTTTTTGTAATGTTTACATGTGGAACTTATGGTGGTATCTTAATAACTAAGGAAAACAAAAGGTTGGTCATAAACTAAGGAAACAGTTGCAGTTATGGAAGTGAGTAAAAGCGTCTAAATGGAGGGGTAAGACTTAAGAGTATGGTAAGATAGTGTTTAGTGTTTATTACTCATAAATTTTTGCCGAGAAAATGAAAAGACTATTGCCCTCTATAGTTTATTTGTATTTATTTTATTTTATTATTATAAATCTTATTATAGATAGGTTTGAGTAAATTCCCATCTTTCAAAGATTGTACCACGTGTCGCTCTATTAAGTACTCAACTTACCTTTTTATATTATTGTAAGATAATAGTCAAACATTAAGGTATAAGGGAAGGTACCCAAGTCAACAATTTTCTAATAACTTGAGGTTTTCACTCTCTGATCATTTTGTATTAATTAGTCGAACATATGTACGCATAGCAAAGTCTTTAAAACAAGCCCGTACATTTTTTGTACGGGTATAAAACTAGTGGACATTAGAGTCTGCGATTGTCAGTTTTTATTCATAAAGCAGTATGAATTTTGTATATGAGATAAGGTTCTAAAAATGTCCTAGCCATTTTACTAGGGATAAATTGGTTTTATATTTTTCGATTTCCTTAGAAGCAAGTATTAAACTAATGGATGCTCTCCTCTTTAGGCTAATTTAATATCCTACCCACGGAATGAAAAAAATAGAATTTTTTTCAAATAAGGAAAAACATGTCCTATTTCGTGCCTATTTTATTACTCCCTCTGTCCAAGTCATTTGTTTACCTATTCCATTTTTAAGTGTCTCATTCATTCATTTATATTTTTATTTAGGGCGTTTCTAATGGGTCTTTGATACTCCACATCCATTATTATCCACTTGTCATAACCACAAATGGGCCCATCTTTCCTTAGTCTTTGTGTCAAAGTAAATGACCAGTACGGAAGGAGTAACAAACGCAAGGGAGTATTTAATTTCGTAAAATGTTGTAGGCTAAATTTTTTTACTTCCACTAATACCAACTTCCCAGCATTTATAAGCAGATGGATATAATCAAAGGACATTCAAGTTGAACAAAACGTAATGAACTTTTAGCACTTAAATCATGACATGCCTTTACGACTTTACTTAAGCCTAAAAGAATGAAAACTCACCTACAGTAGCCATGGTAACAATGGCAAAGTAGAGTGATGTTGTATATGTTTTCCAGATATCAATTTCACGAAAGTGTGAATAACTGTAGTCTCCCAACTTCAAGCTGCCAATCCATGTATAACCCTCTTGATTCTCAGGAAGTGTAGTGGCTAAGTAATAAAAGATGCAAGCTGCGGTATGTGTACAATAGAGTTCGACGGCAAGGAGCTTCATAATCCTTGTGAAAAAGTACTTTATCCTAATATCTTTCTCCAATTTGTAAAAGAACGCAACACACTTTCGTACTCGGCACAACCGGATCCAGAGCAAATATCTAACTGCTTCTTTACGATGAGTTGCCTGCATAAAAATAGATTACTCTGTATTTACTTATCTGGAAACACTTTTTTCACTACAGCTAGCCATATCATATAGTAAGCTAAGTACTCATTGGTATATTTTTTTTCAATAAGTAACTCTGCGAGTCAGTTTAAACGAAAAACAAGAGGCGGAATATAATATAAGAGGACAACAAATCATTTTATAGGATATAATTTTATGTGCGTACAACCTACACAAACATGTTATAGAACTTTATATTTATGTTGTGAAGTTAGATGAGAATGTTGACGCGTGCTTTAATTCTTTAATTTACGACCACTCAACAAGATTCTTATATTTATGTGCGTTAGTATTTCTCGGGCTATACGTGAAAAGTATGTTAGCTGTTTATGTTTCTTCGATTTTAATTAATCTTATAAGAAAGCAGTAATTTTGGACACGACTCCTTCATAAGCTCTTATAGTTGTGCTCAATTCATTTTACACATCTGCTACCTGGATTTGCCATCTAACATAGTATAAAACATAAAAGCTTAACTTGAAGCCAGGTCTAGTTTCAATGTAAATTTGGAACAAAAACTATAAAAATGAATAGAATGAGCAATACCTTGAATATAAGATCCCATGGCATACATGCGAGAAGATCAATGACAAAGGTAGATTTTATGTACCTAGAAATGAAGAGGAGAAAATCTTCAGAACATTGCAATAGTATGAATTTATGTTTTGTTTTAAAATCATAATTAACGTAAATTTGCACCTAATGAAAAAAGAAATGAACTGGATATATTATTACCTCTTTGCAATTTTTGGGCGATGAGAGACCATACGATAAGTATGGCTATCTCTGTAAGCAACAAAGAATTGAAGGAAAATGTCGATAAGGAAGGCAATCTGTCCAGCTATGTCTAACAGAAACAGTTTCTCGGGAAGTCCTCGGAAAAATCCGAACTCCATTGGAGTGAAAAATGAAGAGTAAATAGCCCATATTAAAATGAATCCTTCCCATGTCTTATACCACCTGCATTTGTCATTGTCCTCTCGAGTTTCAATTCATCTTTGCTTTTAACATAAGCAGAGAACACCACTATAGGACTCTCTGTGTGATTTGGGCACCCCACATTATGCACACTGCTGGTTAGATTTGAAATAATGGCATTAATGAAAGTTAATAGTAAAGAATGTTTGTAAAACTAAGTTGGAGTGCAAGGAAATAAAACTGATTTTGAAAGACATTAATTGTTGTTAGCACCGAGGGTAATGTCAAATACGAACAATATAAATTACTTTGTGATTTGATCAAATTAATCCCTCTCCCGCTCCCGCCCCTGATCGATCTATTTGTTTTAATAATGTTGATTTAGCTCGTAATTTCATCTTAGGAAACTACTCTAACCAACTCATTTCTTCAAAAAACAAAAGCTCTTATCACGCGCCTCATGAGCTTTAGGTTGGTTGTAGTAACAGTTTTTGTTGGACCAATTTTATAGTTTTGATAATGACATGTGTTTACGTGATAATATGTTTCACTCGATATATCATATGCGTGTAATTGTGTGCTTTAGTCTCATTATAGCTAGCAACAATTATGAGAAGAAAGATCAAATTAAGGCATAACTTTGATAAAGTCTTTGAGACAAAGTTATAACAACTTCAGGAATAACTTTGGAAGTGAACATGAAAGTTATAGCTAACCAGGCATAACTTTAAAGAAAATCGCTTCAAGCAAGATCTACCTCAAGCAACACAAGACTCAAGATGGAGGGTCTTTGTGATCAAGATGAAGAGATGATCCGTATACTGAAGATCTTTGTGAAGATTAGATAGTATAGGTAGTCATTCGGTAACTATTCCATTCAAGAGATTTTATGTTCAAAGTTATAGCTTTAGCCTATAACTTTGGATAATAAATATTGATGCATGATTTTGGAAATAAAATGTTTTGAAATGTTTTCAAAAGTGAAAGAGTATTTTTATATTTATCAAAATGTTTTATTAGAGAATATATTTATGAGATTCTATTGGTTAGTAATACAACTTATGCGTTGTCATGCTACCTAGGATTTCTAATATATTCTATCTCAATTTGTTGTTAACCTAATTAGCACACCAAGTGTTTGAGCCATTTAGGGTTTAGTGAAAACTAGTTTGTGCCACCTAGGGATTCGTGCCTCCTAGGGTTTCGTGAGCTAGGGGATTTCGGCCTCCTTAGGTTGTTTCCCTAGTTTACCTAATCTAGGATTCTATTATATCTTTACTACAATATTTTGAGATATAAAGATAAATATATTTCTATAAGATAAACCAAATAATATTTTGAGATAAATATATTTTTAAAAGATAAGCAAATATTATTTTATGATACGATAAATATCTTTCTTAAATATTAAGCTAGGGTTTTAGATCTACTATACTTCTATTAGTATAAATACTCCTTCATATAAAAATTGAAAAACACACGAAATACAAGAGCATCACACGGCACATATTTTGACTTGTATTGATTTTCCAAAATCGTTTTAAAAGCAAACCTTTGAGCAAATATTTATTATTTTTAGAGTTTGTTTTTCAAAAGAGTCGTGCATCAATTATTATCAATCGCTTGAGTGAAATACGTTATTGGATAATAGTACATCATTATAAGCTTACAATTCTTTAACGGGAATCTGTGTGAGTTATATTGTACTTTCTTATTAGCGTAAGATAGTATAGAGTATTTATCGATACTCACCTTGAGTTATAATCATAGTGTTGATTATACGAGTAGGTTGATAATTTTTGTAATCCGTAGAAAGGTACTAAAAATTATTAATCGAGAATAGTGGACGTAGGTTTCAACGTGTGAAACTGAACCACTTCAAAAATCGTGTGCCTCTCTCTACTCTCTTTACTTTTCGTTATTTCATTACTCGCGCTTACTTTGATTAATTAATTAGTTGATTTTAACTCATAAGATCAAATAATTAATTACATATCGTATAAATCGAAAAAGTGGGGCTAGTTTTTAATACTCAATTCACCCCCCTCTTTCGTATTCGATCAATAGACTCTACAATTGGTATCAGAGCCTCGTGCTCTTGATTGCCTTACAGCAAGGAGTCTGATCCATTTATTCTTTTATTTTTATTCATTTTCCGCTGCATTTAATTTTATTTTAATGGATTCCAAACATCTGAAGTGTCCCGTATTCGATGGGAAGAACTACAGTTTATGGAAAAATATGATGACCCATTTCATAAAGGGTAACGATTGGGAGTGTTGGCTAATCATTAAGAATGGTCCTAATAAGATCATGCTTGGATCTGCTACTGGCACTGCCATCGAAAAGAAAGAAGATGACTATGTTGAGGCAGATTATAAGAAAGCTGAGAAAAATTCAAAAGCTATTAGTCTATTGCAAAACGGCATGACTCATACTGAATTTGATCGTTTCTCATTTAGTTCTACTACCAAGGAAATATGGGATGATCTAGAGTTAGCATATGAGGGGACAACTGTTGTCAAAAAGCAACGTATCGCACTACTGATGCGAAAGTACGAAGTGTTCTCTATGGAACACAATGAATCGCTTGACAGCATGTCCACTCGCTTTTCTAGTATCATTAATGAATTGAAAAATCTTGGAAAAACTTTTGACTCCGAGGAAATTGCAGGGAAGATCCTTAGAAGTCTATCTAAACGATGGAGACCTAAGGTGACGGTAATTGAGGAATGTAAAGATCTATTTGACCTATCTTATCAAGAGCTACTTGGAACCCTAATGGCTCACGAGATTACTCTTGACGAAGATGAGGCAAATGATAGTAATAGCAAAAAGGTGGCTTTACAAGCTGAATCTAGTGAAAGAGAAGATTCAGATCTTGAAGATGAAACGGTGTTATTTGCTAGACGTTTTAAGAAAAAATTCTTTAATAAAGCACAAGGGAAAACGTTTAACAATAATACCTACAAATCTTACAAAAAGCCAATTGAATCAAAAGGGTCTCTCTCAAGTCGTGGTTGCTTCAAATGTGGGGATAATGATCATATGATCAAGGATTGCCCCACATGGAAGAAAATCAAAGACAAAAATCAACGAGACAAAACCATGAAGGAATTCAGGCAAGTTATGATGGCGTATTGCTGGGGAGATCTCGACACAGAGGACGACGAGTCAGAGGAAGAAGAAGTCGCCAACTTGTGTCTAAGCAACGTCAGTCTTGACCTAATTTATGACAGTGACAATGAAAACTAATCCGAGATGTGTCTTGTTGGCAACTCAGATTCAGAACCAGATTCAGAAGATGATGAAGAGGTTAGTCATCTTGAACTTAAAAAGCAAGTTAAGAATTTATCTAAGAAGTCTTTAACTAAGTATTTTGAAGAAGCCTTAGATCATTGTCATGAGCAGAGTCTAGAATTAAAAAATCTTAAAGAACAAATTCTTGACATTACTGAGGAAAACCAACTTCTCAAGGCCAAAGCTAAAAAGCTCAAGTCTAAGTTATGGCAACTTCAGCTATAACTTCAGACAAGACTAATGTTGAGAAAGAAGCTCTTGAGTCTAAAGTTATAGCTAATGAAGCTATAATCTCAGAGTTAAAGCTCAACATTAAACATCTTCAAGCCAAAGGTATAGCTAATGAAGCTATAACTTTAGAATTGAAGAAAGTCAATGAGCTTTTACAATCTGATGCTAAGGCAAAAGAAAGTGTTATCATTGATCACGAGAAAGTAAACTCCTTTCTTTCTCAGCAATTGAAAGATATAAAGGCTGAATTCTCCCAAGCCAAAAGTCAACATAATGAGGAGAAACTTATCTTGAACAAACGTTTCAATGACTTTCGTGAAAATTTCAAAAAGAACAATCCCTCCAAAGACTCGAATGTAGACCATTCGTCATGTGAAAAAGAAATTCAGTCTTTGAAGGAATTGCTCCTCCTTGCATGAAAAGTTCATAATAAGTGGGAAGGAAGTCAGAAGGTCTTAGACTTCCTTACCGAACAATATAATAATAACATGAAGATGGGTCTAGGGCATGAATGTTATTGTCGTAGAGACCATGATAAGTGCAAATCCACTCCTTCTGACCGTGATTTCAGAAGAAGGAAGTATGTCAATCTTTCAGAATACCTGATTTGCAATTATTGTGGTCACAACGGTCATGTTAAAGATAATTGTGTCAAATATGTCAATGACAACAAAAATCAAACTAATTTTGTTAAAGAACATGACGTGTCTAGTGTTAATGAGTCTGAACCAGAACCTCAACGTGATGAGGTTAGAAATAATGAGTTTAGATGGTTTTATGACATAGCTTTCGATTACACATCTGTACCTTCAAAATCTAAACCATATGTGAATCAGAAGCAGTCATTTAAACCTAATGTTAGTCATAACAATAACAAGTACTACAATAAACGTAAACAACCCTACCTCAGAAAGAAAAGAGTTGTTAGACAGGTATGGGTTAGGAAGGATCAAATATATAGAGTCACTAACCAAAAAGGACCCAACTTAGCGTGGGTACCTAAAAGCTGTATTTGATTCTCTTGCAGATAATAGTGAAAGAAAATAATCTATGGTATCTCGACAGTGGATGTTCGAGACACATGACCGGAAACAAGAATCTTTTTCTTTCACTAGAGCCCTTCAACGGTGGCAAGGTCACCTTTGGAGACAACAAGAAGGGCAATATAATTGGTGTAGGTAAGATTGGTATATCTTCTTCACATGCTAGTAATAATGTATATCTGGTAGAAGGCCTTAAGCATAACTTGCTAAGTATCTCTCAATTATGTGACAAAGGCAACAAAGTCGTTTTTCATTCAAATGTTTGTCGTATCATAGTTGAAGGTACTAGTAATGTTATCTTAGAAGGTCCACGTAAACGGAACGTGTATATGATTGATTTAAACAAAGTCACTACAAGTTCCTTTACGTGCATGAAAGTCACTGTGGATGATTCATGCTTGTGGCACAAGAGGTTTGCACACATGTGTGACTCATGTGCCCGTTGTAAACAAATTGTGGGATTTAGTTGAGGGCTTACCCTCAATTAAATTCGAACAAGAGAAGATGTGTGACTCATGTGCCCGTTGTAAACAAGTTAGATCTTCATTCAAACCAAAACGAGTAGTAAGTACAGAGTGTCCACTTGAGTTGGTACACATGGATTTGTGTGGACCTATGAAAGTTAGAAGTCGCGGTGGATCAAGGTACGTATTCGTCCTAGTCGACGACTACTCAAGGTATGTATGGCCTATCTTTCTATTTACTAAAGATGAAACTTTCGATGAGTTTGTGGTACTAATGAAGCTCGCCCAAAACAAGTATGATAAAAAGTTAGTTTTCATTCGTACGGATCATGGCACCGAATTTGATAATCAAGCTTTTATAGAATATTGTAGGGAGAATGGTGTAGGACATAACTTTTCTGCACCACAAACCCCACAACAAAACGGTGTCGTGGAACGTATGAATAGAACATTAGAGGACATGGCCCGCACTATGCTTTTGTGTAGTGGCCTTCCTAAGAACTTTTGGGCTGAAGCCATTAGTACTGCATGCTATGTGCACAATAGAGCTATGATTAGACCTATTCTCAAAAAGACTCCCTATGAACTTTTAAGAGGGAGAAAACCCAATATAGCTCACCTTTGTTGCTTCGGGAGTAAATGTTTTGTCCATAATAATGGAAAAAGTAATTTGAGAAAATTTGATCCACGAAGTGACGAAGCTGTGTTTGTTGTTTATTCTAATCATAGTAAAGCTTTTAAAGTTTTTAACAAAAGAACGTTGTGCATAGAAGAAAGTGTTCATGTTGTATTTGATGAAGATAATGTGCCTGAGCAAGTTGAACAGAATGAAGAAGAAGACATGAATGATCCAGACTTTCGCCTCTCAAGGGAAGACGAGCTAGATAATAATGAAGAAGTTATTGAAGGAATCAATGATGAACTTAATAAATCCGCAAATGACCTTGAACAGAGAACTGAGACAATTGTTGATGATACGAATGTCTCTTCTTAAAACAAGGAAAAGGAAACTGAAGTTATAGCTGATGATGCTATAACTTTGAACCAGGATCAAGATGGTATAACTGAAGTTGTACCAACTTCAGCTATAACCCCAGAGTCCAACTCAGGGGGAATCAATCTTGATTCTGAATCATTTGAGGAAAGTGATAGTTCATCAGATGATGATGAGCCTAGGAACTCTAAGAAATGGAAATATAAGAGTTCTCATCCTATGGATTCTATCATAGGAAGTTTGAACAAGGGAGTTCAAACAAGACGAACTTTAAATAACTTTTGTTCATTCTATTTCTTTCTGTCTACCATAGAGCCTACTAACATCAAAGAAGCACTTGCAGAACCCGACTGGATTGTAGCAATGCAAGAGGAGCTTCAACAGTTCGAACGCAATAAGGTTTGGCACCTTGTGCCACGACCTCCTAATCGAACTCTGATTGGTACTCGATGAGTATTCAAAAATAAATTGGATGATTCAGGAGTTATAGTTCGTAACAAGGCTCGATTGGTCGTTCAAGGTTATAATCAACAAGAAGGGATTGATTATGACAAGACATTTGCACCAGTAGCAAGACTTGAAGCTATTCGCTTGCTCATCGCCTTCGCATCTCATAAAGGAATGAAAATGTTCCAAATGGATGTTAAGACTGCATTTCTTAACGGTTATTTGGAAGAAGAGGTTTTTGTTGAACAACCTCCCGGATTTTTGAATAGCAAGTTTCAAAATCATGTTTTTAAACTTGACAAAGCTTTATATGGTTTGAAACAAGCGCCTAGGGCTTGGTACGACAGATTATCTAAATTTTTATTACAAAACAATTTTAAAAGAGGATATGTTGAGAAAACCCTATTTCTAAAATCCGAGGGTTCTGATTTACTTGTTACTCAAATTTATGTAGACGATATTATTTTTGGTTCTACTAACAATAAATTGTGCAAGTATTTTTCAGATCTTATGACCTCAGAATTCGAAATGAGCATGATGGGAGAATTAAAATTCTTCCTAGGATTGCAAATTCAACAAACCAAAGAAGGAATAAGGATTCACCAACAAAAATATGTCAAGGAGCTAATCAGAAAATTTGGTATGGAGAACGCTCATCCAATGGACACACCTATGGTAACTGATAAAAAGTTGACCTTAGACGAAAATGGTAAGTCCGTAGATGAGACTACATATCGAGGTATGATTGTTTCTTTATTATATTTAACTGCAAGTAGACCTGACATTATGTTCAGCGTATGTGTCTGTGCTAGATTTCAATCATGTCCTAAAGAGTCACATATGATTGCAGTTAAACGTATCTTGAGATATTTAATTGGTACATCTAATTTATATTTGTGGTATCCACTTGAGTGTAATTTCGATCTAGTAGGATATTTAGATGCAGATTATGCAGGATGTTTCTTAGATAGAAAAAGTACCTCTGGATTTGCTACGTTTGTTAGACCTTGCATAATTACTTGGAGCTCAAAGAAGCAAAATTCGGTTGCGTTGTCTACTGCAGAAGCCGAATATATCGCTGAAGGACTGGTATGTTCTCAACTACTTTGGTTAAAGCAACAACTATGTGATTATGGTGTTAATGTTGGTTGTATGCCTGTATTTTGTGATAATACGAGTGCTATTATTATTTCTAAGAATCCAGCTCAGCATTCTCGTACTAAGCATATAGACATTAGACATCATTTTTTACGTGACCATGTAGAAAAGGGCAACATTAAACTCGAATTTTGTAGTATTGAAAATCAATGGGCTGACATTTTAACAAAGGCGTTAGCGAGAAGACGTTTTGAGATTTTGCGGTTGGAAATTGGTTTAATCAGTAGCAATTAAATTCGTCATATTTATTTTGTAAACCTACATGACTGGTTAGAATAAGACGAGATTGTATGACTGTGTCCGCATATTTCATTGCTAGTATATTTGTGTTTAATAGTACATATTTTACGTGAGTATCTTGCATATTAAGTGTTTTATGGAAATTGAATTATGAACCACATATTTGCCAAAAACCTATCTTATTCACTTTCCTAATTGAACCAAAATTCTACCCAAGTATCCTATTTGGCCGAAAATTCTCAACAAAAACTACCTTACCATATCTTTTTATTTACCTAATCCTATCCTTACCATATCTCACAAATATTTACCCTATATTCCTTTTACTATCCTACCCAAATTAAAAAATAAATAAAAAAAAAAACTGAAAAAAAAGGTGGTTCGGTTGTTGTGAAACCGAATGTGGCTGATTTTTTGGGGCTTGAGCCGAAATTGGATATGTTTATGGGAAAAGTAATGGAGCGCCTTGATGCGCAAGATAAGAAAATCGATGCGGTTGTTGAAAAAATTGTAAAAATCGTGGCTATGGGGAACACTAGCTCTACCCGTGACCATGTCGGTTCGGGTGTGAGTGGTGAGTTGCGGAGTTGGATGACGGGAGTTGATGGTTGCCTAGCAAAATTGGAGAGGAACACTGTCGATAGTCGACAAGAGATGTATAGGCAAAGGGATCGGATGACATTTTTGGTGAGCCAAGGCGGTTCATCGGTTAAAAGTGGTACGGAAATGCGTGAGGGGATGCATACTATCTTCGATGCGACTGAGGCTCTTTCCTTGAAAGTTCGAAACTTTGATGTTTGCCTTACCGCACAAGCAAATCACGTGAAGTCATGCCTTGATCGTCTTTCCACTCTCGAGTACCGGACCCGACCCGGCTACGTTGCACCCTAACATAATCCGCCTACCCAACATTCCTTGATCTTCTTACCTTTGCTTGTTTGTTTCTTGAACTACTTCACCATTCGGCCCATTTTGGCTTGTTAAACTTTATCCTATTCGGCCCAAATGGCAACTAACAATATTATTGTGGCTTGTAGTTTTAATTAACATTTGACATTTGATTTTGCTTGTTATATATCGTTTAATATTGCGTATTTTTCATATCTATTTCTTGCCTTGACGTATGTTATTCTAGTCATTTTATATCCTTGTTCTTGTCTTTTCAATGATGCCAAGAGGGGGAAGAAATGATATGATTTGAGTCTTTGCTTATGCTTGCTCCTTGTCAAGACTCGTTATCTCTTAAAGTCTTTTGAGCTATAACTTTGGCTAAGTTGTTATGTTCTTGCGATCAAAGTTGCTATAACTTTAGAGTGCTTTGTTGAGGGGGAACCATACTTAGTCACTTTGTTTAGAGGAAATCATAAGAGACTTGTCATCATCAAAAAGGGGGAATTTGTTGGACCAATTTTATAGTTTTGATAATGACATGTGTTTACGTGATAATATGTTTTACTCGATATATCATATGCGTGTAATTGTGTGCTTTAGTCTCATTATAGCTAGCAACAATTATGAGAAGAAAGATCAAAGTTAGGTATAACTTTGATAAAGTCTGTGAGACAAAGTTATAACAACTTCAGGAATAACTTTGGAAGTGAACATGAAAGTTATAGCTAACCAGGCATAACTTTAAAGAAAATCGCTTCAAGCAAGATCTACCTCAAGCAACACAAGACTCAAGATGGAGGGTCTTTGTGATCAAGATGAAGAGATGATCCGTATACTGAAGATCTTTGTGAAGATTAGATAGTATAGGTCGTCATTCGGTAACTATTCCATTCGAGAGATTTTATGTTCAAAAGTTATAGCTTTAGTCTATGACTTTGGATGATAAAATATTGATGCATGATTTTGGAAATAAAATGTTGTGAAATGTTTTCAAAAGTGAAAGAGTATTTTTATATTTATCAATTATTTTAATAGAGAATATATTTATGAGATTCTATTGGTTAGTAATACAACTTATGGGTTGTCATGCTACCTAGGGTTTCTAATATATTCTATCTCAATTTGTTGTTAACCTAATTAGCCCACCTAGTGTTTGAGCCATCTAGGGTTTCGTGAAAACCTAGTATGTGCCACCTAGGGATTCGTGCCTCCTAGGGTTTCGTGAGCTAGGGGATTTCGGCCTCCTTAGGTTGTTTCCCTAGTTTACCTAATCTAGGATTCTATTATATCTTTACAACAATATTTTGAGATATAAAGATAAATATATTTTTATAAGATAAACCAAATAATATTTTGAGATAAAGATATTTCTAAAAGATAAGCAAATATTATTTTATGATAAGATAAATATCTTTCTTAAATATTAAGCTAGGGTTTTAGATATACTATACTTCTATTAGTATAAATACTCCTTCATATAAAAATTTAAAAACACACGAAATACAAGAGCATCACACGACACATATTTTGACTTGTATTGATTTTCCAAAATCGTTTTAAAAGCAAACCTTTGAGCAAATATTTATTATTTTTAGAGTTTGTTTTTCAAAAGAGTCGTGCATCAATTATTATCAATCGGTTGATTGAAATACGTTATTGGATAATAGTACATCATTATAAGCTTACAATTCTTTAACGGGAATTGTGTGAGTTATATTGTACTTTCTTATTAGCGTAAGATAGTATAGAGTATTTAGCGATAGTCACCTTGAGTTATAATCATAGTGTTGATTATACGAGTAGGTTGATAATTTTTGTAATCCGTAGAAAGGTACTAAAAATTATTAATCGAGAATAGTGGACGTAGGTTTCAACGTGTGAAACTGAACCACTTCAAAAATCGTGTGCCTCTCTCTACTCTCTTTACTTTTCGTTATTTCATTACTCGCGCTTACTTTGATTAATTAATTAGTTGATTTTAACTCATAAGATCAAATAATTAATTACATATCATATAAATCGAAAAAGTGGGGCTAGTTTTTAATACTCAATTCCCCCCCCCCCCCCTCTTTCGTATTCAATCAATAGACTCTACAGTTTTCAACTAGTACAGTTGTATAAAAGAAAAGCTAGAGATGATAATGTTTGAACACTTAGTAAAGCATAGGTAAAGACAACATAAACAAATATCATAACTAATATCCATGGCTCAGTGGAGCTTAATTAAGAGCACCCTCAATAGAGATGATGAGACCTTTTAGTTAACCCTCTCTTTGTCTAAGAGGACAACCTCTACATTGTAAGAAATATATTACATGTCCTCTTAGTAGAAGGTGGTATTTATAGAGGAAAGCAAACATTGGCCCTAAAGCCACTAACTAACCAATCTTTATTTCCTATGTGACCAATAATGTATGTATTTTGTTAAATTTAGAGATTATTTAAAGTAAGAATAATGAGAAAAGAGAATGCTCTCTAGTGTGGTAAAAAATAAAAAAAAATTTAAGAAACAAGATGGTGATAAAGAAAAATAAGGTGGATGAAAAGAAAAATTGACAAATTCTTTCAGTGCAAATAGGTTAATGACCAAGGACAGGATGTGCAGGCTATTCAATGCTACTAACAGTATGTGTGAAATATGTTACAATGGCCTAGAAGATCACTCCCATTTATTCTTTTAGCGTCCATTTAGTATGAGATGCGTGAGGGTGATGTATGATCCCAATACCTGCTACTGATTTCTTTCAGTGGTGGATGGAGGAGGACTTTGATAATAAGTTACATAAATAGATTATTGCTGCTCTTATGCTTGCTCTGTGTTATTAACATTTGGTGGGCAAGAAATCAGTGCAAGCATAATATGACTCTACCTAGGCCGGAGGTGGTGATTGACAAGATATAGGAAGATATTTGCATAAGAGTTAATATGAAATACATGAATGTACTAGCTAGATACCAACTAATGTGGATTCTAAGTTAGTTTGTTGAATTTTGTTAAACTTAGATAAGTTGATCGAATAGCTTTGTATGTTGAAATGTGTAATTGGGCTAATTGATTATAATGAAATACTTACATTTCTGCCAAAAAAAAGAGAAAAAAGAAAAATTGAGGCGTTATAAAATTAGTGGGAGAATGAAAAAAGAGGATGATAACATTGTCTGTATTGTTGTTGCTCTAAAGCCTTAAACTTGCGTTATGGCATTAACGCAAGTTCTCGGTTTAGTATGGTTTTAGGTTTGTTGTTGTTTGAAGGTAGTCTTGGAGGTGGTTCGTTGTGTGGTTGGTCGGGGCAGTGGGGTTAGTAAATGATCGTCGACTGTAAGGAGAGGTCGCGACATGGGAATAATCACGGTGGGTGGGGCAAAGGGGTGGCGGACGCCCATGCCTTCGCATTACACATTCAAATTTTTTTTCGAACAATATGAAGTCATTTATCTACAACAAGACTCCTACTGCTCCTATGCGTCACGTCGGCGACAAATCCGCTTAATTACTCCGACGACAACAAATTGTTCCTCAACAATCTGATTTATCCGATACAAGGGCATGTGTGTGGTCAGATGGGAGGCGGTGGTGGTTCGGTGGAGGAGAATTGGTGGGTCCGGTGGAGGGTTGGTCGAGTGGTTGTAGAAGGGGAGGTGGTTGGCCGAAAGAGTACTCTGCTAGTGTATTGCACAATCGATTTTTTTCTTCAATATTTTTCATGAAAGATTGAGAAGGAGATGAGAAGTGAAAATGATAGGCCTAGAATGTCAACAATGTAGTGTAATGACTAAAATGCGTACTACGAAAATAATCACCCTTTTTTATTCTCAGTTTCACTTCAAAGCCATCAAATCACTCAATAGCTTGAGACAAAATATAGAGGCTTTAGTGACATAAATTTACAAAATTCGAGGAAGAAAATAGTATTTCAGTCTCATAGAAGCATTAGTAACTTTAATATTTTAAAAATTCGAGAAATCGCACCATTCTACGGCTTTGGGTGAAATTGTAAGCCAGTAGAAAAATAAAATAAAAAGAAAAGGTAATGTAGCAAGCAGCAATCTACTAGGTGACTTGATGATTTTGTCACCATAATTAGTATATTAATTAAATAAATATTTCATCCAAAGTCGATGGGCGAGCGACTTTACACCTTACTTAGGGTTCGCACAAACCAATATTACACGGACCTATTTTTGATAATAAGTTAATATTGATCGTTTAATATTTTTTACTTTTATCTTTCAACGTTTTAATTATGGAAATTGTAAATAACATAGTAGCGTCAATAAAGATCCACCAAAGTAGATCAACTTCAACAACCCAAAACTACTTCTTATAATGTCTTTAATAGATAGATTGTCAATAAGTAGACTTGTGACAATAGGATGGTGTTCGACCTAATTTAAAAACGGTTTTTCCTGCTGAAACATAAGCAAGGACAAATGCTAATTTTTACTAGTGTAAAAACAATTATTGTAAAGCTCATTTCCTAAATTTCAAATGGCCATTTTTTCTCCGAAGCTTCAGACGGGGTTTTATGATCAAATGTAATCCCAATGATATAACCAATATTACAACTATTTATGATAACTTGTTTTCCAAAAGCGGTTACGTTTAGCTGTAAAATAGTTACAAAATCTCGTCTTATGTTTTCAGACTTGAATAAGCTGTCTGAAGGGAGCCCAACTCTAAAAAAAGCTATGCTTCAATTGTCAAAAACAACTTTGAGCATATTTAATTAAATAATAATATCCCTTAATTAGATTTTCATCGTTAACAAATGAGGTCATTGTTGCATTCTTCAAGGCTCATATTATACCTTCATCACAATTAAATTGTTTCATTCATTTTATCAATGTTTGTTATGTCATATTATAATGTTTTTTCCACAAAGTACGTGACAAAATGAGTCATTATGTATGTGGAGTATTACGTTTGGCAAATACTCCATATCTATGTGGCTACACAAATTCTCATTTTAGACGAGGCGATCGGTCTGAAAATTTTAGACGGATCAAATCTGCTCACAAGAAAGTAAGTGGGGTAAGTAAGGGTATAATTTTACTTGACCCACTTGCTTTCTTGTGAGGGGACTTGACCCTTATAAAGCTTTTAAAGGGGATCACCTTACTGAAGTAAGACATGCTTTGTGGGTAATGGGTAGACGTTAGGTTGTCAAATTCACCAATGTCTAGTCTAAATAATTAGTAAAATAGCAGTAAGAGAAGTCAGCCACAGAGACTAGAGAACCTTGGTGACCTGTTTGGTATAGAGTATAGACACCCAGCCAAAGCAACGCCAATCAACAATGACACGTTTATGCGGGAATAAGATCCTATTTCTTTAATACGACAACCCAACTTTGATAGCGACCATATTCTAGCCCAAACAGTCAAACACATATGTGTCACTGACAACCTTAAACAATTGGGTATGACAATCAAGTCATCATGTATGGTCCTTATTACTCAAGATTGTTGAGAGTAAAACGTATGGTAATAAATCGTGGTACCTAGAAATCATTATATGATGGTTTATCAAGACTTATTTTAACATCAGCTGTCTGAATCGAATTGTGCAAGCATTTTTTTATTCCATCACAATTTGAAGAATCTAACATTAACACCAAACAAGTGAACAATTGTGCATCCGTTAAAGCATTCAAATTGTTGTCTGTACCATAATACTCCGTACTTCATTAAATATCGTCCATTGTTTCTCCTATATATTGATCATTACGTAAAAGGGTTTCAATCTTTTTTCCCAATATTTTATAATAAGATACCTTTGGTAAAGAATATAACAAACAAACAATAACAATTTATATAATATACTTCCTCCTAGTCATTCATTTCTTCCCCTTTCTCTTTTACACAAAAATTAAGGAAATGAATTTGGACCAAACAAAACACATTACCCCACATACAAAAGAATTAAGACCACACAAAACACACAACCCCACATCCAAAAAGGGAAAGAGGGAAGAAAACCCGACTTACCCAATAAGGAAAGAGGGAAGAAATGACCGACTAGGAGGGAGTATGTAGATACTAGATAGTAACATGGTCAAAATGTAGCTGGCGAGCAGTATAATGCATCGTTGGCGCGAAGTAGTGTCGACGGAATACGACGATAGTTGGCCCGTATATATGATCGATGTTTGTTTAATATGACCGATACAAGGCTGATCAAACCGATGAGACTTTTGAGTAATATATAAAACTAAGTCCAGATAAAGCCCTTGGATGTTTGGTTATATAACAAATGCACACCATGCATCGGGTCTTCCCAAAAGACTCTTGGACTTCCTAATTAATTCATGGTGAAAGAATATAATTCATCAAAGGAAAATGTAAGTTCTAGAAAATCCCTTTATCTTTTTGAAGTAAATATTTGTATTAAGAAGTATATAGGAGTAGTTCAGTACGTCGACCTGAAATTAGTATATATTATAGTAAGAGATTAATTATCTTATGTTAGGGTAAGATCAACTTTGTCATTATTATTTTATTATTTAATGAAAAGCCAGGGTCCACAATTTTATGTTTGGAGTGCACCATTTGCTCTCCGCTTGTTCGGCCTATTTGTATATTGTGAGAGGGGTACTATTCATTTTCAGCTTATGACGGTTGATGAATAGTACATTTTCAATGAGAATTTGTGCCAAAGATGTTTGTTGTGTGCTGATTTTGTAGGCGATATGGAAAAATAAAATATATTAACAGCAATAACATCTGACAGTTTTTACTTTAAAGGAAAAAAAAGGCAAAAGAAACTCAATGATAGTCGAACTTTTGGAGGAAAGTGTAGATCTACAAGGACAACTCTTAAAGAAATGGATACGGTCCAAGTGGGCACTGATCTTCCTTTTTTTCCGTGAAAGAAAAAGACTGAATTGAGTGGAAATATACGACATTAACCAACCCTTGAAAGCTCCTAACAACATTTTTTCGTCTACTATATTGGTATATAAATGCAGTTTTGTGTAAACATAAATTATAGGATCTTGATTAAAGTAATAATTACTGAAAGGTACTTACGTGGTGCAACCATCAGATCTGATAATAAAGTTACTTGAGAAAGATAAATAATAAACCCTTATTGCTTTACCTTCTCCTACCTTTCTTATTCTCTAATTCACTTTCTTTCTGTGTGTTGCCGATATGAATGAATTAGGTTAAAGCACAAACAGGTGTACTTATATAGAGAGGTGGCAGGAGGGGCTTTATGGAATAAGTAGTCAGTTATGTAAATAGCCTGTAACTATTTACCATAATCTACTTAAACTAGGACTCCTAATAAAAACCCGAAACAATATATTTAACCATTATTTAATTAAGGCAACTAATATCAGTAATTAGGTCCACACAATAGAGAATTAAATATTAATATAATAATAATTCTTACATTCTCCCACTTGGACCATATTACTGATTAAAACATAATGTCACTCTTAATTGTAACATAAGGCGCGTAGACGGTTAAATGAATACATAATGGGTTTATCTTAATTACCCTGATCATCCCTGAACAACTGGTTGAGTCATGTCGGAGACACTACTATAAAAGAGAAGTGGTCCTTTCATGTACTACGGACCAATCGCTTAGAATAATCAGTCTGTACAAGGAGCAAACATAATCCCCAAATAATGTCCTTGAGGAAAATGACTAATTCTGTTAATCGTGCAACAATAATGTATACAATAACAATAATACGATACAGAAAAGTGTTCGGAAATCATCATCATAATAAAACATAAATCGATTAATCAAAACATGAGTGTCATTATTACAAAGCACTAGCATGATCCATACATAAACGAAAAAGCCTTAATAATTATCCTCCAGACCAATATCAATAGCATGCTTCATAAATGTCTTTGGAGGTAATCCCTTAGTTAAAGGATCTGCTATATTAGCACTAGTCATAATGTGCTCAATTGACACAGTGTTTTTCCGAACTTCCTCCTTAACTGACAAGTATTTCATTTTCATGTGCTTTATTCCTTTAGAATACTTGTCATTCTTCGAAAAGAAGACAGTTGCGGTATTATTACAATAAATTCTCAACGGCCTTGCAACATAATGCATAATGCTAAGCCCTGTAGGAGAATTCCGCAACCATAAAGCTTGAATAGTAGCCTCAAAGCACGCTACAAATTCAACTTTCATAGTGGATGAGACAATAATTGTTTGTTTAGCACTTTTCCAGGAGATTGCTCCCCCAGCTAAAACAAACACATAACCAAAAGTGCTTTTCCTTGAGTCCACGCATCCTCCAAAATCTGAGTCATCATATCCAATACCCCATTTCAGGATTGGACTGATATCGACCCAACATACCTACTGCAAAACTTATGTCAGGTCTTGTACAGACCTGCGCATACATTAAGCTTCCAACCAGAGATGCATAAGGAAAGTTTTTCATGGTATTTCGTTCTAGCTCAATCTTAGAATACATACTTAAGTTGAACTTATCCCCTTTCTGAATAGGAACATCATTGGGATTACATTTTACCATGTTGAATCTTTCTAAAACTTTACTGATATAGTGTAACAACCCGAAAAGTACCCTATTTTTCTAGTAAAAATATTTTACGGATACTGTTCAGCAAAGTTAAGTTTTAAAATAGAATTTATTGTTTCGAGTCGTATTTGGAAATTCCGAGTTCGTATTTGGAATTTCTGCGAGATTTTATGAGAATCCCGTTTTAAAGTCATCTTTGACTTTTCTTGACTTTTAAGTCGTCTTTGACTTTTCTTGACTTTTGAGCCGTCTTTGACTTTCGTTGACTTTTTAAGTCGTCATTGAACTTTCTTGACTTGTTAAGTGTCATTAAACTTTCTTGACTTTTAAAGTCATCATTGACTTTTCTTGACTTTTTAAGTCGACTTTGACTTTCGTTGACTTTTTCCTACTCACCTCGTAATTTTAAAGACCGAAATTTTATTTTGAAAAATAATAAATTTAATTTATTTTTATTAAGATTTATTTGAATTTATGATAATTTAATATAATTATTTTGAATTTATTCGGGATTAAAGAATAACTTTTACGGTTTAATCCCGAACGTCATTTAACTATTCCCGATTCAACTTAAATCCCGAAACAAACCCGAAACTCGACTTTGGCATGAGTCACACGCCCATGTCATCTTTTTCCACTCACTTTAGATATTTTCATTCTTTCGATTAAACTAATACAAATATCTAAGATATTTGTTACTTTATCGATCCGTCAACGTAAATTACGCAAATCGCTTTAAAAACAGACCCGATTCTCCTATGATCCACACGGCTCTCCTTCCTCTCTTAGGCCTTGATATTTTCTTTCTTTTCATTACAATAACATAATATCTAGATATTTGGTTTAATTAACTTAATATCTAATTATATTTAATCAATTACCGTAATATATTTATTAAACCCGAGTCAATTCCGTAACAACAATTTCAAAACCCGACTCCATATTTCCTCTATATGTACACGGCTCACGCACCACACTTACTCACTAACAACTTTTCATTTTACAATAAATCAAATTAAGATCTAATTAACACTTTCTTTAATCGTTCTTCATCGTTCTTCATCGTTCTTCGTCGTTCTTGAGCAAAATCGTCATAAAACCTTCAGTTCTTATTCAAATCCGTCCTAACTTATATTTCTAGAATCTCCTCTTCGCTCTCCATCTTCAAGTACGGTTTATTTTCAATTCCGACAAAATCGTTTTCAACACTTTAATTATGGAAAATCAAGTTTTAATTCTAATAATTTTATTCTTGTCATTTCTTATAGGGGAAGATTTTGAAGACGAGTTTGGTGACTCGTATATTTTAGGAGAAGACTAGAAGACGGGTTTCTTGTTTCTTTAGTTCTTATTTTGATGCTAATTGATTTTTGTGCTAGCTAAGGTAACGATTCCGAGTTACTCGACGAATTAATGTTACATACCTTATGTTTTTGTTCATGTTATTGTTATTTATGGTTTTTAGTAGTAACATGATAAGTAGTTATGATTTTCATGTTGTATGGAATTTTTAATATGTTAGTGTTCTTGACATATTTGGATGATTTATTTGTAACCATGATTCTTGTATGATTGATGGTTAAATTGGTTGTTAAAAATGGATGTTGTTAATTAAAAACATGTTAGAATTTATTTGGAAGAGTGGTGGTTTAGGCCGTGGGAAATGGCCGTGTAGGGTGGCTGTGAACCGGCCGGTTCAGGCCTGGTTCAGACCGGTTCAGGCCGGTCCAGCTAGGTCTGGGTTGGTCCGGGGTTTGGTCCTTGGGAGTTGTGTCGATACTTGTTAGTTTTGTTGTTGTTTTGACGGGTTTTAATTATGTTAAGCATGCGGGAAATATTAAGAAACGGTTTTTAGTAAAGTCGATCAAAACAGTCCAAATCAACCCAAAACAGCCGTGGGCCCAGTCCAGGCCCATGTTAGGTCCGGCCCAAAATCAGCCCAAGAGTCACCTTGTTGGACTTGTGACGGTTTTTGAGTTTAATGTTAATTTATCGTGTTTTGTAATATTTAGCAAGTGGGAAATATTAATAAGTAAAATATTTAATTAAAAAGGTTTTTCATAAAATTATTATTTCTCACATGTTAGAAATTATAATACGAGATTATAGTTTAATATGATATCCTTTAAGTCAAGCGGGTTTTTGGTAAGAATTAATAAATTCACATGTTAGAAATAGAATGAAATAACATGAAATGAATGTGATATTCTTATGTTCAAGCCTCGATGGCTAAGACTCTGTTTCTAGCCGGTTTGGCCAAACGGGTTTGGTCAAACTAAGATCTAGTCAGCCCCGTTTTGACTGATGACCCGTCGCGGGACTCGGGTCGGGGATTGTCTTCAGGTAAGGTTTTATTTAATAAATGAATGAATGAGCCTTAATAGATATGAGGCGATATGATATTTGAATATGATTTATATGAAATTAGTCACATGATAGGAAGTTTTCCGTGACTGTTTGATTGTATGATATGTGACGTGTTGACTAAGTACCCATAGAGAATTATGAGTATATGGCGTCTTGACCATTCTAAGTCTAAATGAGTATCTTGGACCATGACATTGATAGGCCCGTACTATCTTTAACGAGCATATGGAGTTCACTGCTTGATAGCTTGGTGTTGTCCGCCGGCTTTGGTGGAATCTTCCAAGTCGGGGCATGGCTGCCTTATTTCTTCCACTTTGGGAATGGAGCCAGCTTTAGTACTAGCCAACCCTTTGGTGGATCTCCTTAGGGGTACTCATGTGATTGTATCATGGGTCTTGGATGCGATGGATCTTCGCATTTCTCTAGGTCTGCGCAGTCTAGGTTTAGGGTAGAGATGTATCTTGGCCATGTTATTAGAGTAACCTTTGAGCTAAGATATGTGCTTGGATCTGGGCCATGTTATTAGGGTAACCGCTGAGCCTAGATGTGTGCTTTGTATTTGGGCCATGTTATTAGGGTAACCGCTGAGCCTAAATATATAAGTATATCCTACCTTGTGGTATAGACTCGAGTTACAGAAGTCTTCTATTGACGGTACTAGGAACTTATGCCTGTTTGTAAACGTATTGGTCTTTCATGTTTGATGATTCTATGAATCTTAGAAGGTGAGATGCAAGCCGGCTAAGGTTGATAGAGTTTGGATTACCGGTTGTTAACTGATTCACATGATAGTTTGCATGAGTAGCTTAGCCTTCACATGCTAGGTTATATGTTAGTTATTCGTTTCATAACATGAAAAGCATATCATATATGTTAAGGTTTTGTATTTTCCATATACATCGCTTTTATGTTATTCATGTTTTAATTAAACTCGACATTTCGTGGCTGGGAGAACTCGGAGTTACTCCCCACTGACTGTGGCTTCCGTGTTTATATTTAATGCGGTTGGCAGGTTTGTGATGCATACATTGGGTACATTGACGAGCTAGCGAGCGAAGTATTTACCTTGGACCTATATTCGGTTCTTAGATTGTATATTATTATACACTCTTTTCATTTCCGTATTTATACGGGAGATATGTCTCCCGTCTTGTATATTTCTTTTGTATAATATTATTTCCGTTTTGTAATGACCCTTTTTATTTATGACACCTTCGTTATGTATTTAAATATTTTTTTCTTTCCGCAAATTTGAGGGTGTCACAGTTGGTATCAGAGCTATTTTGCTCCCGACGCACGTTTGTGTACCCTTGCATAAATAACTTGACCTTAATAAAATAATAAACTTGTGAGATAGAATGGTAGGATGGGTAGATTAGGATTTATGTTGTAGTCTATTTGTTTATGCTAATTGTTAGGAGTAACGTAATTTGTTTTGTTTCTTATGAAGACGGTTGGACCTCGTGTAGAAGAGATCGTTGTTACTGCCAACCAGGTCCCTCCTCATAAAGAAGACAATTGCCAAGGAGGCTATGCTTGGGTGGCTAGCCAAATTGCTAGGAGCAATATTACGCCTTATGGTGGAATATGGGTTACCTAGAAGGAGTATCCTCTACCGAAGATTTATAAAGCCTAATTGAAGTGAATTCTTTCTTCATCTGCGAATTCTCTCGTCCTTATAATATTATGCCCTGTTCCTTCTATCTAGGTGCTTCTTTCTCCTCCAACCTATTTACCTCTTGGAAATTACTCTTAATAGTTCCTCCATTATACCATTGGTATCCTTACCTCCCTCTTGTAACATTTTTTATGGATGTCATCACCATCGGATTGTGGTATATTATACTTAGTAGGAAGAACTTTGAATCTTGTGGAATATTAGTGTTTGTTAGAATGAACTTGTGATTTGGGGAAAATAGTATAGATCTAATTTCACTCTATGGTGGTGAGAGTTGGTATCCTTGAGAAAGGTGTGGTAAGGTATGTTTAATGATTTTAATGCTAGATACTTGTCATGACTTGATTCGAAGGAGTAAAGTCGAATGAGTTAGCTATTACTTCTTAACTCATTGGTAATTTAGTCTTTTGGAATTAGAAGTTTAGCATTGGTTTGAAGACCATGCTTATGAGATGTCTATTTAGGAGTAAATAAGAAGTTTCGAATATGATACCTAACCATCCTATGGAGCTAGTTTCGTGTTTAAATGATTATGGAAAATAGAGAATAAGTTTAGGAAGAAACTATCCTAGTGGTTTTAAAATATGAAAGCTTGAAGTTGCAATATCTTTTGAGGATCGAAATAAGCTTAATAATAAGTTGTAGTTATGGTTAGAAAGTTGAGTGATTTTTAATGTTACTTGGGAAATTGTTGTCGTTAAATGTTGGACCCTAACAGGAATAAATACTTTGTGGAATTAGGATATGATGACTACTTGAGGAATATCGACATAAGCGAAAACCGATGTATTAATAATTGGGAAAAAAATAGATAAATCGATTACGGTCGCATTGCCCGATGTTTGGCAAAAGTTAAGTGAATCGAGTTTTGTGTGACTAAATCTCTTTGAGGTTTCGAGATTTAACTTTTGAGGATGAGAAGGTGTATTGTAAATAATTTGGATAATAAATTTTTGGGAATAAGTTGGATTAAAGGATTTCATCGTAAGTTCTTTACTTTGTGGTGGTTAGCGGTCTTGTTCCCTTAATGATAAATATTTTGATGGTGATTTCCAATAATAGTTTCGATGGACCTTAGAAGATTTTAATTGAATTGGAATAATTGGGAATTGCTACTCGATGTGGCATGCTTATGAAATATTTTGGTGGGAATCCGATGATTGAAATGTTGGGGATATATTGCACTCCCTTGAGGACTAGTTTACTTGTACAGTTAGTACTGTCGAGTTACTATCGACATTAGAATTTTCATAGAGGGAGGATAGTATTGGGGTTCACCCTTCGTTCTTCTTTATTCTTTCCTTCTTTCTTTCTTCTTTCTTTCTTTTCGATTTATTCTTTCGAATATTTCGTTCCTTCTATCAATTGTCATCTCATATAGATAGGATATTAGAAGCTTTAGTTAGAAGTTTTAGGTATAGATAGTAGTGTTATTACTTTTACTATAGAATTTTTGAATTAAAAGCTTTTAGAAATGTTTTATGATTTCAAGTATGTTACCGTCAAGGAGTGTTGAGACTTGTTATTGGAGACGTTCTATAACTAGTTTTCTCATTTATTGATGCGAAAATGTATATTTTTAAGTCTTTGATTTGGGACGTTGGTGTTCGTAACAGCTGACGAGAACCTTCCGCCCCAGTGATAAGACTCTGTAATTTATTTACGAATATATTTTTAACAGTTTTAAAATAGACCTACATATATGTTACGTTCCTTCTTCTAAGTTTCGAGGACGAAACTTTTTAAAAGGAGGGGTGATTGTAACAACCCGAAAAGTACCCAATTTGCTTAAGCAATAGCGTATGGATACTTTTCAGTAGAACTTAAGTTTTTAATATAGGAATTTTTGTTCCGAGTCGTATTTTGAAATTCCGCGTTCGTATTTGGAATTTTTGAGAGATTTCATGAAAAGACCGTTTTTGGTCGTCTTTGACTTTTCTTGACTTTTAAACCGTCTTTGACTTTTTCTTGACTTTTTACAGTCGTCATTGACTTTTTATTGATTTTTAAGTCGTCAGAAACTTTTCTTGACTTTTAAGTCATTTTTGACTTTTCTCGACTTTTAAGTCGACTTTGACTTTCGTTGACTTTTCCCGACTCGTCTTGCGATTTTGAAGACCGAAATTTTATTTAAAAAAATTATATTTTTGATTATTTTTATTAAGATTTATTATGATTTATCATAATTTAATATAATTATTTTGAATTTATTCGGAATTTAAAGAATAACGTTTACGGTTTTAACCGAACGTCATTTAACTATTCCCGACGCATCGTGATGCGCGCAACAAAATCGAAACTCGACTTTGGCATGAGTCACACGTTTATGTCATCGTTTTCCACTCACAACTAGATATTTTATTTGTTTTGAATAAACTAATAATAATATCTAGATATTTTTCTACTTTATCGATCAGTTAACGAAAATTACGCAAATCGCTCCAAATCAGACCCGCTTTCTCTCCTATCCTCACGGTTTTTTTCTTCCTCTCTTAGCCTTGA
>JAIUZE010070094.1:0-46935 GCA_022085475.1 Heliosperma pusillum
ACATTATTTCAGTTCCGTACTTGATAAGGACGGATTTTCGTTTGTAATAAATGATGAATAGCTTGTATTTTTCTCTTCTCTTTGAACGATATGATTTATGGTAAGCTGTTCCATATAATGAATATATGTTTTAGATCAAACCACAAATATAATGCATGTGAGTAATAAGAAAGCAAAGGTTGGTGACAAAGATCAAACCTATCTATGGCATTGCCGTATGGGACACATAAATGAAAAACGCGTGAAAAAGCTCATTGATAATGAGATTATCTCCCCATTTGACTATGAATCTTTTGGCACGTGTGAATCATGTCTCATAGGCAAAATGACTCGAATTTCCTTTAAAGGTGTTGGAATGCGCGCTGCTGACCTATTAGGACTCATACATACTGATGTGTGCGGACCTATGTCAATCAACGCTAGAGATGGCTATAGGTATTTTATAACTTTCACGGACGATTTGAGTAGATATGGTTATGTCTACTTAATGAAGCATAAAAGTGAGTCATTTGACAAGTTCAAGGAATTCCAGAATAAGGTTGAAAACCAGCTAAATAGAAAGATTAAAGCACTACGTTCAGATCGTGGTGGCGAATATCTTTCGAATGAGTTTGATCAACAGCTTAAAGACTGTGGTGTAGTACTACAGTTAACTCCACCTGGAACACCACAATTGAATGGTGTGTCCGAACGGAGAAATCGAACATTGCTTGATATGGTTCGATCCATGATGAGTCACACGGTTGTGCCTAACTCATTATGGGGATATGCTCTTTTGTCAGCTGCTCTAATACTTAACCGAAGTCCGTCTAAAGCTGTTGACAAGACTCCATATGAATTATGGAAGGTAACAGTCCCTAACTTGTCCTTTATTCGGGTTTGGGGCTGCGAGGCTTATGTCAAGTGGAGACCTGACGATAAGCTCGGCCCACGATCGGTCAAGACATACTTTATTGGTTATCCAAAAGGAATGTTTGGTCATTACTTTTATTCGCCTACCGAACAACGTGTTTTTGTTGCGGCTAGTGCGAAGTTTCTAGAGAAAGAATATCTCGAGAACAAGACGAGTGATAGAACCTTCGATCTGTCAGAGGTTCAAGAACCAACAACCGAGCAACCAATGGAGGAAACTGTTCCTTCATCATCGGCTGCAGTAAATATTCCTGAGGAACCCAGGAGGTCGGGTAGAGTCTCCATTCCTCCAGACAGATACATTGGTATGGTCGAGGAGAATGGGAGAGATGACGTTTTACTCCTAGAGAGTAACGAACCCGCTACCTATAAAGGTGTCATGACCTGTTCCGACTCTAAGCTATGGCTTGATGCCATGCAATCCGAGATGGACTCTATGTATGAGAATGACGTATGAGATCTGGTTGACTTACCTGATAAGGTTCGGCCTCTTCAGTGCAAATGGCTTTACAAAATAAAGCATTCTGTAGAAGGACACCCAGATACCTACAAGGCACGACTAGTGGCAAAGGGTTTCACTCAAGTGCAAGGATTGCACTATGATGAAATTTTTGCACCCGGAGTTATGCTGCGTTCCATTCGGATAATCTTAGCGATTTTGCCCAGCTTTTTCAATGACTATAAATTTGGCAAATGGATGTGAAACCCGCCTTCTAAAAACGGTTGATTTGAGGAGGAGTGTACATGTTAACAACCCTAGGTTTCATTGATCCTAAAAATCCCTAAGAAGTATGCAAGCTTAAAGCGTTTCCATTTTGGACTTAAGCAAGCCATCGCGGAGTTGAATCATCGTTTCGACAGGTGATAAAGAGAATGGATGTTACTCGATCGGATCCGAGGAACCATTCTTATATACATCGAGTGGGGACAAGATTGTCCTTCCTAATATTGTATGTGATGACATACTCTTGATTGGGAATGACATACCTCTCTTAACTTCGGTAAAAGTTTGGTTAAAGAACCATTTCCAGATGAAAGATCTGGGTGGAAGCACAAAGAATTTTGGGGATCCGTATCTACAGAGATAGATCACAACGGATGTTATCCCTCAGTCAGGAGTCTTATATAGATAAGATTCTTGAGAGGTTCAGCATGACCAACTCCAAGAAGGGGAACCTTCCAATGGTCTCTGGGATGCAGTTGAGTAAAGCTCAAGCATCAAAGACATCGGAAGAGGTTGAGCGCATGAGTCGGATTCCTTATGCATCAGCTATAGGATCGATCATGTATGCCATGATATGCACACGTCCAGACGTGGCATATGCATTGATTATGACAAGTCGATACCAAGGCAATCCAGGTGAAACACACTGGATGGCTGTTAAGAATATCCTTAAGTACCTACGGAGGACTAAGGATTGGGTATTGACTTATGGAGGCGACACTGAGCTATGCGCAATCGGTTACTCAGATGCTAGCTTCCAAACGGATCGAGATGACTCAAAATCTCAGTCTGGATTCGTTTTTACTCTTAATGGCGCTGCGGTCAGCTGGAAAAGCTCCAAACAAACTGTTATAGCAGATTCTACGACTGAATCCGAGTACTATGCTGCTTCAGAGGCTGCGAAGGAAGCTATATGGATGCGTCAATTCTTACAAGGACTAACTGTAGTTCCTAGTTCGGATGACCCCGATCACCATCTATTGTGATAATAGTGGTGCCATCTTCCAGGCTAAGGAGCCTAAGTCCAGCAACAAGTCTAGGCATGTACAACGGAAGGCTCACATGATCAGAGATTACGTGGAGCAAAGGGAGATAGTGATAGACAAGATTGCTACGGATGATAACGTTGCAGATCCTCTCACTAAACCGTTAAGATATGATAAGCATGAAGGGCACGTTATTTCCATGGGAATCAAACGTGTTCCTGAGTTGTATTAGTTGTTTTTATGGATTAGACACCTGTATCTTTTCATAAAAACTATCTATAAAATCATCGTTTTGTTTATATTTTGTTTTCATGTGGGTTGTACGGACAACATTGAACACCACAAAGTGAACTGAATTACATTATATTTTGTTTTGGTCTGTAATTGCCTACATGAGCTGATACCTCTGGCAATTATTTTGTGACGTCGATTGATGGTGGGTTCAACGAGCCATAAGTCAAACTGTTGACTGATCGATCACAGATGCGAGTTATAATGATACTGCGCAGGACATTTTGTGACGACGTTATGGAGTCCTAAATGTTTCGGAACATTAGGTGTCGGGTCGTGGATAGGACATCCATAGTGTTCCTAGAGTCGATTCTTTTGAGTATCGACTGTCTCTTGAGATAAAGGCAGTTTTTGGGTGACTTTGGTTTCTTTCTCATGGTCGACCGTAACAGGAGGCTAAGTAGATTTTCACTGGGTCATTTCATACTGCGCTTGTGTCTGCAAGATTCGAGTTGAAGAAAATATCCAACCTTTATCAGGATATGATATTTCTCAGGGCCACTCGAGGAGATGTAACTGAAATGCATGGCCATGCTCGAATGAAGATTCGTTTATCAGTTAAGTTACTCTCTAGTCGGGGAAACCACTCTTGATACTGATCACTTGTAAACTACGACCTTTGTGAATACGGACTTTGCAAATTGGTTTACATTGAGTGGGAGAAATTTATTATGGATATGAGAATCGGTTATCGCACATACACTTGTACGGACAAGTGGGAGATGGTTGGAGCCAGTGTCCTCCACAGTTAGTGCAATAACATAAATAAATCTCTGTAGGTTCACAGGGTATACTTTGTATTGTAATCAGTTGATTAACGTTTATCGATAACGGTTGGCTTGCTAGATAAGTTTGACGTTATCGTCATACAGATGGCGGTGATCAACTGGTCCCTAAAAGTGACACCTAAAGGATGTGATTGAGAAATGTGATTATTTGAGAAAATAATCATATTGATGCCTTATTAAATGACTAAAAGGTTAGTCGGTGTTTTTGACTAAAAGGTTAGTCAATGTGATGATGATGTAATTATTTAATAATGATTAAATAAATTTAGCTGAGACGAATTAACTGTAATTCGTAAATTGAATATAAAATGTTATATTTAATTGTTGTATATAATGTAAGCTAATTAAACATAAACCGTTATGATTAATTGGAAAATTATAAATATACGGATATTTATAATTAATGATGTATTATAATGTCGGTCTTTGACTAATGACGATTATAATGTATTACAATATATTAGAAGCTAAAATGACCGAAAAAAGTGTCCAGATACACTCGGGTTTTTTCCAGTCAATGGGTAGTTATTTGAGGAGACTAAATCTCCTCATAATTGACCTAGAGGTGCCGTGAGATACAAAGAGAGCAAGGGAAAATTAAAACCTAATTTTTACTCTCTCAACTTGTGCCTCCATCACACACTAAACACAAAACCTAAAAAGTTAACAGTAACTTTGAATCGATCTTTCTAGCAAAGGAGAAGGGCATATCTCAATCTATCTTGGGTGAGACAATTAGGAGGATATCTATTTTGATATCTGTTCTTAGGCCGATTTTGCTAAGGACCAAAGGTTTAATTCATTTTCTCTACATTTGTAACGTTTTCATATCTATGACTTGCAATTTCATATTATATAATTTTGTTATAATCCTAAATTTTAAGGGGATGTAAACAGTTATTTCCCACACCTATATCTTAATATATTGAAATGCTTATTTGTAGTTCTCGTAATTCACACACACACACACACACACACACACACACACACACACACACACACACACACACACACACACACACACACACACACACACACACACACACACACACACACACACACACACACACACACACACACACACATATATATATATATATATATATATATATATGTATGCTTCTACATGTTTATTACCGTCTACGTATGTTTACTTGTGATATGGCTGGGAGAACCCGGAGTTACTCCCCACTGACTGTGGCGTTCATGTTTCATGAATGAACAAGTTGCTTGGCTGGATTTTTGCATGTTTTTGGGTTCGGGTCTGAGCTAGCGAGCGTTGGACTTGACGATTCACCCGTAGACGTTCTTAGCTAGTTTGCTAAACAACTTTTATGTTTGATTACGTTTTGAAAGACTATGTCTCTTTGTAGTATTTTATACTTTAGTTGGTATCTAATTGACATTCCTCGTACTCTTCCTTCGGTATGTAAAAAGTTTCAAAAATATCGTATTTTCCGCTATTTAAATTGCATGCTTGTTATGTTTTATTTCCGCTATCGCGAGGGTTGTCACAGTTGGTATCAGAGCCTATGACGCTCCCGACGCACACACGTGAACCCTAAACTTAAATTATAGCTTGACCTTGAAATAATGAATGAGAGATGGGTAGAAATTAAGGACTTTACTTGGTAGTCTCTTTGTTTATGCTAAGTGTTAGGACTAACCTTGTTTTGTTTTTGTCTCTTATGAAGATGGTTAGACCTCGACTCGTAGAGAATGTCATTCTAGAGGCTCTCACTCAAGTCCTAAGGAATCAAAAAAGATGCGGCCAACGCTCAAGGTGACCAAGCCCCTCCTCTTAGAGAAGACCATCACCAAGGAGGCTATGCTTGGGTGGCTAGACAAAATTGCTAGGAGCAAGACCAAGCCGTATGGTGGAGAACCGGACCCTACCGGGCTTTCAGAGTGGTTCCGGAAGAAGGAAAAGCAATTCGACTTGTATCAAGTCCGTGAATAAGACAAAGTGAGGATTTCTAAGCATTTTCTTGTGAGGGAAGCCCACAAATGGTGGTCGATTACTAATCCTACCGCTACTCTTGAAGTCAATTTCAATTGGGAATGTTTCAAGACTCTTGTTGAGGACCGATTTTACCTCAAGGAATTCAAACAACAAAGACTCAAAGAATTCATCGATTTAAAACAAGGTGACTTGACGTCTCAAGACTTCACCACTCAATTTAACAAACTTGCTCACTTTGCACCAAGACTCATCAAGGATGATGAAGACCGAGCTTTTTACTATCGTAATAAGCTTAGTGCTTTGCTCCAAAACAAAGTAAGGAGAAATTATACCTCTTTTGGAGAATTGTATGATGATGCACTTTGGGCCGAGAACTCCGTGAAGGCCATCAAGGATGAAGCAAAGATGAAAAGTCCCCCTCCTTCCTTCTCACCTAAGCCAAACTTCTATGGAAAAAGGTCGTTTACTCCCTCATCTTTCAATGCCTATGCCAACAAGCGGAGATTCAACCCTCCCCTGAATGCAAATGCAAGGGCTCTCACTCCTTTCTTGCCCCAAGCTACTTCTAATGTGTCTCCTAGGCCCTATGCTCCCCCTCAAGCTCAAGCTCAAGATCGCCTTTGTAACCGTTGTAGACAACCACGCCACCCGGGTGTTGGATGCTTCAACCGACCTTTCATTTGCTACTTTTGCCAGAAGCCCGGTCCCCGTTATGATGAATGCACCGATCGGAAGTTTCCCCCTCCAAGTGCCACACCCAAGGGATCTATCTATATTCTAAGCCGAGCCGAAGCCGATGCTCATCCGGAGATAATTACGTGTATGTTCTCAATCTTAGAACAACCGTGTCTTATTCTATTTGATACCAGAGCATCCATGTCCTTTGTGTCTTAGACCTATGTTAATAAGCTAGCTATCGAGCCTACATCTAGTGAAGATACACTACAAGAAAAGGATATATTAGCGATGGACATTTTGCGACGGATATGAAATCCGTAGCAAAAACATACTTGCGACGGGGATTACTAGTTGCCACGGACTTGCGACGGATATTCCGTCGCAGAACATTTCCACATATGGCGCCCAACTTTTTACATGGCGGGAAATTATGCGACGGATTATTCGTCGCTAATAAGATGTTGCGACGGATGTGCGACGGATAATCCATCGCTAATGAGATATTGCGACGGACTTGCGACGGATAATCCGTCGCAAAAGTACATAATTGACTGACAAATTGACCACAGAAAGGCGACACGTGGTTTACTTCTGCGACGGAAATTCCGTCACAGACTTCTTTATATGTCATGAACTCGCCTCTCTTTCCTTTACCGAAATCAATTGTTTTAAAACCTAAAACACCAAATCGACGACGACGACGACGACGACAACGACGACGACAACGATGACAACGACGATGACGACGACCACTACAAAGACCACCACGACGACCCACTAAATCCTTCCCTCCTCTCTCTCAGGTCTCTCTCTCTTTCTCCTCTTATTTTTTTTTCATGTGTTTTGTTCCCTCCGGCCACCCACCGGACCACCCCCCTCCTTTTCCCCTTCCCTTCTCCGCCCTTTCCCCTTTCCCCTGCCCCCATGTACTTTCCCCTTTCCCCTGCCAATATGCGGCCGGCTGCCACCCACTGACTATGCCGCCTGCCGCTGCCGCTATGCCGCTGCCTATTAAGTTAATTAGTTTAATTATTATTAAGTTTAAGTTTAAGTTTAAGTTTATATTAAGTTAATTAGTTTAATTATAATTATTAGTAAGTATAAGTTATATTGATTTAAGTTAATTTTTTGTTTTGAATTAAGTTTAGTTATTATTAAGTATATAAGTCCAAGTTTTTATGTTTGCGTTATTTTGTTTAAGTTTAACTGTGTTTATTTTTATGTTTATGTTTGCGTTCTTATGATTAATTAGACTATAATTTTTTTTTGTTCATATATGGTAGACCTAGTACCCGTTCAAGAGTTAGACATTAGGTGTAATTCTTGAATAGTCCCCATTTTGGGACTGTCTTTGAATCTTTAATGCCATTTAGGTGCTAAATACTAATCATTTTTTTAATTGTTATTTGGCGATTAATTTTGGTTGACTGTTCCTTTAATGTTCTCTGAATACATATGGAGAGTGACAAGTTATTCAACATTGTGTATATGGAGAACTGTAGGGAATTGCTGCCGAATTTTTGTCTCATAACAATTAATTAAATGATTAGTATTTACTAATGGTATGAAAGATTCAAAGATGGGTTTAGGTTGGAGAGATAAGGACCCCATGAACTCGAATATTTTTTTTTTTTTGGAGGTGGAAGATGTTAGATAGTAGTAGTAGTAGTAGTAGTAGTAGTAGTAGTAGTAGTAGTAGTTGTTGTTGTTGTTGTTGTTGTTGTTGGAGGTTGGAGGTTGGAGGTTGTTGTTGTTGGTGTTGTTTGTTGTTGGAGGTTAGAGGTTGTTTGTTTGTTTGTTGTTGTTGTTGTTGTTGTTGTTGTTGTTGTTGTTGTTGTTGTTGTTGTTGTTGTTGTTGTTGTTGTTGTTGTGTATTAGTAGTTATTGTTGTTATTGTTGCTATTAGTAAACTTTTAGTTCTTGTTGTTATTGTTTTGAATATTTATTTAAGTCGATAATTATAATTATAAACGTGTATGTAGATTTGAAATAAAAAGAGTACAACGAGCGTGGATGTATTGTGACACCCTCAAATTTGCGGAAAGAAAAAAAAATTATTTAAATACATACAAGATAATAAAACATAACGAAGGTGTCATAAAATACAAAGGGTCATTACAAAACGGAAATAATATTCTACAAAAGAAATATACAAGACGGGAGACATATCTCCCGTATAAATACGGAAATACAAGAGTGTATAATAATATACAAACTATGAACCGAATATAGGTCCAAGGTAAATACTTCGCTCGCTAGCTCGTCCATGTACCCCAAATATGCAACACCACCTGTTCGACCGCATTACATATAAACACGGAAGCCACAGTCAGTGGGGAGTAACTCCGAGTTCTCCCAGCCACGAAATGTCGAGTTTAATGAAACATGAATAACATAAAAGCAATGTATATGGAAAATACAAAACTTCAACATATATGATATGCTTTTCATGTTATGAAACAGATAACTAACAAATAACCTAGCATGTGAAAGCTATCATGTGAAACCGATAATAAACTATAACTCGAGGTAGGGAAGCTGGTATGCTAGCTCAGAGGTTCCTCTCAGAAACATGGCCATGATACACTCAAACCCTAATCAACACGTAATCATGTGAATCAGTTAACAATCGGTCATCCAAACTCTATCAATCCTAGCCGGCTTGCATCTCACCTTCTAGAACTCATAGAATCATACAAACATGAAAGACCAATACTTCTACAAACAGGCATAAGTTCTTAGGACAGTCAATATTCGACTTCTGTAACTCGAGGCTATACCACAAGGTAGGAAAACATCCTAGTCCTAGACTGATCAGACCTAGCGACAACAGCTATTCCATTCCCCGTCCCATGACATAACCGCCTATGAGAAACTCTACTAGGCGACACCCTAAGCAGAGATGGCTAGTACTTAAGCTGGCTCCCTTCCCAAAGCGGAACTCTTAGGATGCCATGCCCCGACTTGGATATAAACCCACCAAGCCGGGACACAAACGCTATCAAGCGACAAACTCCGTATACTCTTAAAGATAGTACACGGCCTACGCTGTCGTGGTCCAAGCTACTCATTCAGAATTAGCATGGTCAAGACGCCATATACTCATAATTCTCTATGGGTACTTAGTCAACACGACACCAACCATATAATAAAACAGTCACGGGAAAAACATCCTATCATGTGACTAATTGCATATCAATAATAATCAAATATCATATCTCCTCATATCTACTAAGGCTAATTCATTAATTAAATACAACCTTACTTGAAGACAAATCCCCGACCCGAGTCCCGCGACGGGTCATCAGTCAAAACGGGGCTGACTAGATCTTAGTTTGACCAAACCCGTTTGGTCCAACCGGCTAGAAACAGAGTCTTTACCATTTAGACTTGAACATAAAATCATCATATTCATTTCATGCTATTTTATTCCAACTTCTAACATGTGAATTATTAAATCTTACGAAAACCCGCTTGACTTAAAGGATATCAAATTAAACTACAATCTCGTATTATAATTTCTAACATGTGAGAAATAATAATATTATGAAAACTTTTAATTAAATTATTTACTTATTAACATTTCCCACTTGCTAAATATTACAAAACACGATAAAATAACAATAACTCAAAAACCGTCACAAGTCCATGGAAGGGACCCACGGACTGTTTTGGGCCGAAAATAAACCGGCCCAATTTGGGCTGTTTTGGTTCAACATTTTAAAAACCGTTTCTTAATATTTCCCGCATGCTTAACATATTTAAAACCCGTCAAAACAACAACAAAACAATCATGTATCGACACAAAACCCAAGGACCATAACCGGACCAACCCAGACCGGCCTGGACCGGGCCTGAACCGGCCTGAACCGGCCTGGTTTGGGCTGGTTTTTCCGTCCATTCTCCACGGTTCAAACAACCACAATTCCAAATAAATTCTAACATGTTTTTAAATAACAACATCCATTTTTAACAACCAATTTAACCATCCATCATACAAAAACCATGGTTATAAATAAATCATACCAATATGTCAAGAACATTAAACATATTAAAAATTCCATACAACATATAAATCATACTACTTATCATGTTACTACTAAAAATCATAAGTAACAATAATATAAACTAAAACAAAAGCTATGTAACATTAATTCGTCGAGTAACTCGGAATCGTTACCTTAGCTAGCAAAATCAATTAGCACCAAAAATAAGAAGTAAAATAAACCCGTCTACTAATCTTCTCCTAATATATACGAGTCACCAAACTCGTATTCAAAATCTTCCCCTATAAGAAATGACAAGAATAATATTATTAGAATTAAAACTTGATTTTCCATAATTAAAGTGTTGAAAACTATTTTGTCGGAATTGGAAATAAAACGTACTTGAAGATGGAGAGCGAAGAGGAGATCTTAGAAATATAAGTTAGGACGGATTTGAATAAGAAATGAAGGTTTTATGATGATTTTGCTCAAGAACGACGAAGAACGACGAAGAACGATGAAGAACGATGAAGAACGATTAAAGAAAGTGTTAATTAGATCTTAATTTGATTTATTGTAAAATGAAAAGTTGTTAGTGAGTAAGTGTCAGAGGAGCCGTGTACATATAGAAGAAATATGGAGTCGGGTTTTGAAATTGTTTTTACGGGATTGACTCAGGTTTAATAATTATATTACGGTAATTAATTAGATATTATTCGGTTTTATAATAGTTTAATGAAATATCTAGATATTAATTAGATATTATGTTATTGTAAACAAAAGAAAGGAAAATATCTAGCTTAAGAGAGGATAAAGAGACGTGAGAAAATGGAGAGGAATCGGGTCTGTTTTTACGCGATTTGCGGAATTTAAGTTGACAGACCGATAAAGTTACAAATATCTTAGATATTTTTATTAGTTTAATCATATTAATTAAAAGATCTAATATGAGTGAAAAAAAAGTGACATGGGGCGTATGACTCATGTCAAAGTCGGGTTTCGGGACTTAAGTTGACCCGGGAATAGTTAAATGACGTTTGGGGTTAAATCATAAAAGTTATTCTTTCATTCCGAATAAATTCAAAATAATTATATTAAATTATCATAAATTCAAATAAATCTTAATAAAAATAAATTAAATTTATTATTTTTCGAAATAAAATTTCGGTCTTTAAAATTACGAGGTGAGTCGGAAAACGTCAACGAAAGTCAAAGTTGACTAAAAAGTCGAGAAAAGTCGAAGATGACTTAAAAGTCAAGAAAAGTTTAGGACGACTTAAAAGTCAAGAAAAAGTCAATGACGACTTTAAAAAGTCAAAGAAAAGTCAAAGACGACTTAAAAGTCAAGAAAAGTCAAAGATGACTAAAAACGGGATTTTCATGAAATCTCTCAGAAATTCCAAATACGAACTCGGAATTTCCAAATACGACTTGAAACAATAAATCCTAAGTTTAAAACTTAAACTTGCTGAAAAGTATCCGTAAAATATTTTACTAGAAAAATAGGGTACTTTTCGGGTTGTTACAAACCACCTGAGCTTGTAGGGTAGAAGGTGGTCTTTAGTAGGTAGATTCATTTTGCCTATCATGGTTTTGGAGGCAACATTAGTGCAGCTTCCCCCATCAATAACGAGTTTACAGACCCTCCCTTTGATGGTACACTTTCGCTTGGGCTCGTGCCGTGTTGGGCCGGATTCGTGCCGGACCCGTGCCGCCCGTCGTGCATTTGGCCCGACTGCCAACTCTATGCATCACCCTCCAGGTGACTAAGCTCAACCCAGCATTAGACTCAATCAGTTCCTCATTAGCCTCCACCTCAGGTTCCTCCATTTCATCATCACAGACCAACACCTCATCTTCGCCCCAGTGTACAACTTTCAGGGTGCTAAGAGCTCTTTTTGAGGGACACTCCCTAGCAAAGTGCCCATACCCCTTTTTTTACTTTCCCGGTTCAGTTTAGTTTCATTTAGTTCAATTCAACAACACTCCCGTTATACCTTTATGTACACTTTCCGCAACAATAAAACTGATATATCTGCTTTAAACAAGACTTTAAACAAGAAACGGGTCAAATAGATAACAAATGACTAAACAAGTTTAGGAAATGTTAAAAAGTTTGTCTTTACTATCACCATGTTGTAGTACTTCAATCTACTTGGAGATAAAATAGATATCTTCATCTTAAGCAATAGCTATTAAAGGGCGGAAGAGTCATGTAATTAAAATTCCTTTAAAAATAGTCAAAAACTCTCTTGGAATTATGGAAATAGGCCTCAACCATTGTTATTTTTCAATTTCTATATAAAGGTGGTCACGGGCCGGGTTTGATGTTTGTAAGAGAATTTATGGCTAAAATCTTGAATTGTTATTACCACGAATAAGGGTACTTATACATAAGTGATATAAGAGACGCGTCACAAACCGAGTTAGTGAATCCAATACTTTAGAGGTAGGCACGAAGCTCGGTGTACCGAACACTGAGAGACTGCTTAAAGTTATAGATGGCTTTTCTTAGGCAACAAACACGAGTAGGATTATTATTAGGATCGACGAAACTAATAGGCTGAGCCATATAGACGACATCAGTTAGCATCCCTTGAAAAAAGACATCATTAACATCGAGTTGACGGAGCCTCAAATCCTCGGTGATAACAAGACTAAGCAAGATTTGGATCGTGGTGAGTTTAACGCTGGCTAAATGTCTCGATATAGTCAAGGTCAAGACGTTGGTGGAATCCTTTGGCAACTAGGTGGACTTTATGTTTGTTGAGGGTGACATCAGGGTTGTACTTAGTAAGAAATACCTATTTGCACCAAAAAAACATTTTGAGTATGATGGGGGTGTGTGGTGGGGGGGGGGGGGGGGGGATCTAAGTAACATTAGACACTAGAGCGCCAAATTGTGCTTGCATAGTTTGACGACAAGGTGGTACAATAGAGAGGGAGGCGGGCGGAGGTGCGTGGGTTGCATGGGCTAATCTATGGTAGAGTGTTAGTTATATATACTTGGATAGAGTGAGAAACATGTTCACATGTGGCAAAGGACGGTGCATGGGAAAGGACAGGTACGGTAAACTGGGAACCATTCTTCAACAATGATAAGGGTGGAAGCATATTTAGAGGGTCATCTAGCAAAGGGGTATGTTGTGTCACTGAAGCGCATGTGACTAGAACAGTAGACGCGGTTTGTGTTGACTATGTGAGTAGCCAACACATACACAAGTAATGGAGCAAGGGGTCGATTTTGTGTCACTGAAGCGCATATGACAACAATATCAACTTTTTGTTGAATAAATGATTCAAAATATGTACAAAGCATTGTGACTATTCAAGTGAAATAATGTATTGAATAAAACTGTAACACCTTCATATACCAAAGAGCCTTACAAGACCTCCTTAGTACATCGGGACTCTACTAACTCGGTTGCCCGAGGTAATACATATCAAATAGACCATAAAAGAACATACTTATTAAATCAATGTTTAAATCAAATTACATCAATCCAAATCCAGATGACACACCGTCGTAATAATAATCCAACTGGTAAAATAAAGACAATGAGTGTAATGTCTAAGACTCTAATCATCAATGCGGAGCTAAGACTCAAGAGCGGCAATCACATCAACTCCCCAACACAAGATCACCAATTTACCTGCTGAACACCGCTCACCATCCTCCAATGGATCACAACAGTTTTAGAAAACAATACGGGATCAGTACTCTTTAAGTTGATCAATGTACAAGACAACAAAGTAATCATCACAGTAACAACACCAGAGACCCACCGCAACGGTCACCTCAACAGTATCAGGCTACCACTCTAACCTGCAAAACCACCTATTCATCCCAGACCGTATCGCTGGGCATCAAAATTTCATCTCACCGCAGTGATGTAACACCCCGTGTTTTCTAATAATTTTATTCGGAAATTTATTTATTAAAATAATTATTTTGCGAGTTTAATTATTTAATGCGTATTTAACGCTTGCGATCTCTATTTTGTTATTTTCCGTTTTTACCTAAATTGGATGGGTTAAAATGTCCGCGCACAATTTTACTATTTTAATTTAATAGCTACTTCTCTTATATAAACTCTTTGAGCGTTTTAATTATTCTAAACTTAATTTGTCATTGGATTATCCATCTTGTGAGCTAATGGGTCAAAAGCCCACTTAAAATCTCCTATATAAATAATAAACCCTTAGCAAGCTAGCAACTTGCTCAATCTTTCTTGGTTGCGTGCATTGTCCAGCCGTGAGCTTCTTTTTCTTCCTCTCTTTTCATTCTTCTCCCTCTGACTCCATTGTTATGCAACTTTCTTCACTCAAATCAAATATAAATTATATATTTACAATCTTGGCTCTTATCTCTACAATATATTCTATTCATATTATTTTTAAGGGACTCGATTGTATGGAGTTTAGACCTACTTTTAGGGTTTATATATTTGATGGGTAAATAAGAAGAATAAGAAGAAGATGTCTTTCTTTTGGGGCAATTTAGAGGAGGATTCGTGTAGGACTATATTAATAGCGTTTTTATGAAGATGAAGATTATTTTGCGGTCAATATTGCGTAATAAAGGTAACTAGGTGTTTTCCTTTAATTGTGTTTATAGAAAGTGAATTATTAACATGATATAATGATTGATTGTATGATTAATTGTTTGTGTGGTTATTTATGCTTATGATTCACATGTTTAATTGCATTTAATATTTACGTTGTTATATTATTTTATTTTCAAGTATTTATTTGGACGCGAACTAGGGTTCAAATCGCGAACCCTAGCGCCGTCTTGGAGGCGCGGCCCCTAGGGTTGGTCGTGGCCTAGGGTTTTGGCTTCTCCTTGTTGGAGAGGCTAGGGTTTGCTTATATTGAGAAATTAGGGTTTTGGTTTACATCATTAAGGTTATAGCAGAAGTTACTATAACTTTGCTTGTAAGCTACCCTAGTTATACCTATTTGAGTTATAACTTTGAAAGTGACGTTATGGTGCGGTGTACTATAACAAGACTCGTTGTGGTGACATGGCGGTTTGTACCGTGGAGTCGACCCCTCGGTGATGGTGTTATAGAGGACTAACCCGTGACGGAAGAGAGTTATAGTTGATGATATTATAACCTCGCACGTATAAAGTTATAGTTTGAAGTTGCTATAACTTCACTAAAGTTGAGTGAAGGTTATAGCTGAAGGTACTATAACTTTGCTGAAGTTAAGTGAGGGTTATAGTTGATGATACTATAACCTGACAAGCTTAACTAAAGTTATAGGTGGTGTACTATAACTCTGCTGGAGTTAAGCGAAGGTTATGGTTGATGATACCATAACCTGACAAGCTTAACCAAAGTTATAGTTGAAGTTGCTATAACTTCACCAAAGTTGAGTGGAGGTTATAGCTGAAGTTACTATAACTTCACTAAGGGTAAGTGAAGGTTATAGTTGGTGGTATTATAACATTGAGTTGTTATATGCTTCTGTGTTTGGTGTTATGGTAGCTTGAACTATAACATGACCGTTGAGGTGTAATGTTATAGGTCAAGATATTATAACCTTTGGTTATATGTGCTTGCTTATGTGTTGTGTTATGGTTAGTTGAACCATAATACTATGTTTGCATATTATCTTGGCTACTCTCATTCTTTGAGGAGTAGAGCAGTCAGTTAAACTGTTCTATGAGTTAAGTTTGGACAGTCAGTTAAACTGTTCTACTGAGTTGAGTCGTGATGTTGTTCACGCATGTTTTGTACATTCAGTTAAACTGTGCATTTTTTGTTGCTTAGTTCGAATAGATAACGGTAGTATCAGTTAAATACTATCGGAATGAATCAAGAGCCGCCCTTCGGGGGTTTATTTGGTCTATGTTCGGGGGTGGCCAGAGACATCAGTTAAATGCTCTGGGTCCCGAGTGTCGTTCGATGTACAGTTAATGCATCGAGAGGTCTGGCCAGGTCTTAGACATATAGGCAGTGGTGATACGCTATACATAGTACCGTGGAGGCAGTGGTGATACGCTCCACAAACGACAGAGGCAGTGGTGATACGCTCTGTCAAGTTAGAGGCAGTGGTTATACGCTCTAACAGTCGTTCGCTCTATTCGCTATGCTTTGTTGCTAGCATTGTGCCTTATGTTGCTATGGATCATGTGTCACTTTTGGGTCGAGTTAGTGTTCATGGTCTAGGGGTTTGTCTAGTTGCATTCATTTGGAAATGATGATGTCATGGTAAGTTTGGTTGCACGTCATATTGTATAAATTGCTTCACATGTCTGTTATGATTACTTTCAGTTGTTATAGTTTGTTATTAATTCAGCCTGTTGTAAACATGACTGGGAGAGCATCTAGTTACTCCCGACTGATTGTCGACCCCCATTCTCAGGTTGAATTGGTTGCTGCTTGTCTGGATCTTGTGCTGGAGAGACTTGTGGCAAGAAGAATAATTTATTTAGGAATTTATTTAAGTTAAGAATTATTAATAATGTATTAGTTTAGTTTTGGATTTGAGTATCGATCCGGATTGGTCAGGTGTTTCCGCCACCTTGACCCTATTCATCTTTGTACTCTGATGGATTATTTATTATTAAGTTATTTCTTTTGTTTTAAAAACCCGGGTTGTTACAAGTGAGATACCCAGAACATTAATGTGTACATCCCCCTCGCAGCGGAAGAGCTACTAAGTATCACAATTCCAATTCCAACTCCAAACACCATCATCATCATCATAGTAACCATAATTATCATCATAACAATAACCATTGTCATCATCACAACAATAGCCATCATCACAAGTCACAACATCTCATGACAAAAGATTAACATATAAAATACTGAGTAGAAAATACTAATTTTTTTCAAATCCGCAACAAATCACAAATACGCAATCACTAGAAATATTCCTCTACGAAGTCTCCCGCTAAACATGCAATTCACATAATCAATACTAACCCTTCTTCCCTTTTTCATCCTTCAATTCAATTAGGGTACAAATCAATACCAATAATAATAATAAACATATAGATGAACTACTTACCGATTGGAATCAACAAGACAAGAAGCAATAGATCCGGCTTGGAATGATTAAGGATAATGCTTGAGAGGTTTTGAGAGAATTTAGAGTATTAGGGTTTGATTATGAAACATAAACTGTTAAAATTATGTTTTAAAACCTCTTAATAATCTTTAATCAAACCATCCAAAATAATCCCGCAGACCCGTGTACTCGGCCGAGTACAAGAACTACTCAGTTGAGTACACCGCACTCGGTCGAGTGCCAACTAGGCAGAAGGCTTCCTAAATAACACACGCACCCTAGTCGGCCGGATATACTCTACTCGCCCGAGTACCAGACACACTTGGTTGAGTGACCCCTACTCGACCGAGTACACAGTACACAGAATACAGAGTATTACAGAAACGATGTGTCTTTGGGAGATACAATGTATTTAGTGAAACAATGTAACTCTTCATAACATTATGTTGTAGTAGTATAAATATGAAGTCGTATTGTTGTAAAAATATATGTACTTCTCATTATATTTCCAAGTATTACAATCTTCTTTTATATATATTCTTAATTGATCCTCTTTAGCCAACACTTTTTAAACAATTTGTATACTCTTTGAAGATAGCAAACCCTCTTATAAAAACTTCCTATACAAAGAATGAGTCTTAATGAACAGTCTAAACTCCACACATAATTATTTAAATTTATTGAACAATCAATCTTCTTTAGACAAGAATTATATCCAAATATATATTTATAATTATTTTAAAATATTTGATTTACATAATACAACTTTATATATATATATATATATATATATATATATATATAGCTATATACATTTAATGACTAATCTAATTAATACGAGTATCTTTTAGTCGGTCTTACTAAAAAAACCTTGTATAACCCTATTCACTTAAGGGCATTTTGATGCAAACGAGGTTTAAATTCACCCTATTCACTTAAGGGCATTTTGATGCAAACGAGGTTTAAATTCAGGTTATTAGTTCTCTTTTACAAAGCTTCATAACATCTAGATATTGACACACATCTCTCAAAATTCAACCTCACTAACATTCACTTCGTCCTTTTTCTCTTTGATTCGACTTTAAATCTGTAACTATTAATTTTTTTATATTATTTACGGTCACAAGTCACGACTCATGTCCCGACTTAACGTGAAGAACATGTTAACCGGGACACAAAGTTGTTCTATGTCGCTTGTAAGCCCTGTACTATGAATCAATGATATCAACAAATCGGACCAACGACACCTTTTTGGCTTAATACTATCCAAGAAGGTATAAGGCAGCTATCACAAACGGGCTTTGACTCATACTTATAAAAGCCCAAGGAAAACGGGCCTATTTAGTCGGATCATACAGCAATATTTAGTTGGAATAAGTTCATCTACGACTGCATATCGGTAATACCTTTATAACGTATTTTCTCCGTTCCATTTAATTGTATATGTTTGCTTTATTACGTATGTCAATGCTCATTTTATTTTGTTTATATCTTTAGTTACATATTATTAAAAATTATAAAAAATTGTTATTAATATTGTACTCCGTTAGACAATTTAAAAAATATCTCATATGACTGCCTTCAATGTTATTTATTAAAAGTTGTATTAAAAATTCTTCTCGCTTATAAATAGTGTCAAAAAAAAAAATGTATACAATCAAATAGAACGGAGGAAGTATATAGTATAATACCGCATACTCCATCTTATTCACTAAAATTATATCATTTGAATATAATATTTCTTACATATATAAGATATAATATGATTTCAAGTATCTAGCTCAGTAAGTATTCTTGTATGTAATGGGTGAATATATATATATGTAATTGCTATGGAATTACACTATTACATCTATCTATATAAAAACTATAAAAGAAGAACCACTAAACCTAAACTGTACACGTGTCACTCCCATATTAATTATTTTCCCGCCTATGCAATTTGGGCTTCAGAATTGAGAGTACATGATTAATCCAAATATCCACATAATCCACTTAATAATAACCCTAGCAATATTTCTATCTTCTTTTCGCCGTCAACACATCAAAATTCATCTCTATGTCCCTCCTCATACTCTTCTGAGTACCGCGTATAATAATATTCAGTATTCAGTATAGTACATAAATTCCATTGTGATTTGTGATTCTTGGTTTGTTATATATTCACTTTGAAAGAGGTAAGCAATTTTTTATATTAGTTATTAGTATTATTTAGATAGGTTAAAAGTTGGTTGATTATGTATTTGATTTTTTCATTTTGCCATTGTAAATTTTTGACGATTGCCAGGCCGATTAATTTATTAAATTCAACATTTTAACATGGTTTTAAATATCCTCGCTCTATTGCTACCCTGTTTATTAGACTCTAATGATTCATTAGTAATCGAATTGTTAAGGACATCTACATCATCTGGTACATTCATTTCATACCGTTTCCTCATGGTTCAAGTGATATATATGAGATATTTAATTTCAATATTTGGAGTACATAAAAAGAATCGTCATTGTATGCATTGTAAATTCAATTACGATCGGCATATGCCGTACTATCTTTAATTTATAATTTATCAGGAGGTTTAATTGAAGTCATTGGCCCATGTATTATTCTAGAATTACAAATACCAGACTATATCTCACAAAGTTACTATGAGCTTTTTCTCTATCTTTTATGTGTTTTACTATTTCGTTTGGTATATAGATTTGACAATGAGCCTACCTATTTTATGGTGGATCATGATCATTTTTAATTTTTATTAGACTTACTATAGGTGTTAAGATTAGTGGTCCTTTAACTAAAAAATTAAGGGTATGATTTCTATTGATTTTCTTAAAACAAATTACACCTTCCGACTCAAACAATTGTTTACCTACATCCTTAAAAGTAAACTTGGGCATGGTGAAAACTATATAGTCAGTATCCACCATTTTTGACGTCGTTTAGGACACAATATCCTTAGAGTAAACATGGGTCTGGTGCAAAGTATATAGCCGGTATCCACTATTCTTGACGCCATTTAGGACACAATTTTATTATACGGAGTAATCGATCAAGTTAAGGTAGAAAGTTTTGATTTTTCTAAGATGTTGAGATTTTCTTATGATAAAGTTGTTTTCACATATGAAGTATGTAGTACCTTTTGTTTTGCAAATTAATTAATATAATCTGATATTTCGGTTCATTCTAGCATGTTGTTGAAATCATTTTATCTTACATCTCATTAACTCAAAAACTAAAACAGTTGATTAAAGAACAAATTTGTGGAGCGCTAGCTAAGAGGATGATAAAAATTGACAAGAATAACGAATTTAAGTAATAAGAGCTGTGCATTAACATGGCAAGAAACTTGAAATGTTGTGATGTCATCATGATATAATGGCCTTTTGAAATATTTAACTTCCCCCCTCATGATATTGTTCACCACATTATGGGCTGTTAGAACTTAAAAATAGTTTATATTTGACGATATTTAGCCGATATTATATGGGACAATACGAGAAAGATGGTAATTGGGTTGTCGAATAAGAGTTTATGACAAAGATTAGACCTTAAATACAAAATGGAATACAATGAAAACAATACTCCATAGACTACACACGAATAAGAGTTTATGACAAAGATTAGGCCTCAAATAAAATATGAAATACAACAATACTTCATAGATCACATGTGATCAACTATAATCGTTGATTAATTGAAAACATATAATTAAGAATAAAGATATAATGGCACGATGATGAGACTGAGAGATTAGCCAAATTATAAAAAAGAATGCACAAACTCTATGGCCCTTTTCACATATTGATAAGAACATTATTCCGATATTGTTTGTAATTGTAAAATTTTAAACGTTTATTTTATATGTTACTGTCCATGCCCGTGCAACTTTGCACGGGTCCTAAGCTAGTATTAGTATATTACATACATGAATAATAACTACTCCGTATATTTTATTAGACCATTATACCAATATATGATAACTGATTCACACTAATCACGATTACAAAATAAACTGATATAACATCAATACATCATGTGCCTATTTTACAAATATGATGAGTATACGTGTGAAAGGGTTTTTCACCGTCACAAATTCTCTTTTAAGACGGGAGTATTCCTTTAACCTTAAGACTAGTCTTAAACCCGTGCAAATTGCACGGGATTGCTATTTTAATTTTATTTTTAACATAAAAGTAATATAATAGATAAGTTCTTATAAAAATTAAATATCTCCTTTTAAAATTAACTATCGTTAAAAATAACTTTTTAAATTAAAATAATTAAATATCTCCCTACTTTTTGTTAAAATAATTTTAAATTAAAAATGTTGTAGTTGATTTATAAACTCATAATTTAGTTTTTAGTTTTTAGTTTTGAGTTACAAATTTCATTTGCAAATAACGTAAATGATGCATTACGGTCAATTAGCTAGGTAATTATTATTATAGTATAGTATGATATATATTTTCTTTGTAGCTAAATTTGAGTTACTACTTTGTCTTGTTACTCGAGGGACTTCAAAAAACACGACTTAAATATCAAACAAAATTATTCATATAAATAAAACAAAGATAGTAAAACTGATGTGTCTGAAAATTAGTAGACTTGTGTAAATTGTTAAACCTGTTTATAACTAGATTTCATGCCCGTGCGATGCACGGGTCTACGTTAATGTCATTTTCATAATTTTCCTATAACAATTAACTTGTAAAAATAAACTTTTGAAATTTTAAGACTATAATAAAATATACTCCGTAATTTTTAAGAAAATAATATTGATATATTGATTCAACTTATATTTTAAACATATTTTACCAACCTTGCCAGGAATCAAGTTATATTTGATTTATATGACTCGAAAAATGATCCAAGATACCTAAGAATTAAGCTCTCTAAGACAGTGTTTAAGAGAATCAAAAGATTTTGGGTTGATCACCCTACCTTATGGTAATTGTCCGATATCGGGCAATTCTACTATTTATAGGTATTAGTATTTTCACCACACTTACATTATTTTTCAAGGTGAGATATATAACATACTAAGAATTACACCAAGTATATGCAAATAATATGAGATTCTATAATGATAACATTTTTGTACTACGAATCTTATAATTAGATTATTTTCATAATTAATACAAAATTTTAAGAGCTCTCTAAAACAATATTTGAGAGACTTAAACGATTTTAGATTGATATCTAAGTCCAAGGACGACTCTTATGTATAATCGCATGATCACTTCAGCTTATGATATTTCTCCGATGTGGGAGAATTCCTCTATTTATACATAGTATATTTCCCACACTTACATTATTTTTCAATGTGGGACAAATAACATATTTAGTTGTACACCATTAAAATTATTATTTATGATACTTTATTAAATTTTTATTTATGATATTTTCTTAAATTAATTTTGATGATGTAATAAATTTCATTAAGGCGGGGATAATAGTACAAACTTTTAAGAGTTCTGTAAGATAATTCTTAAGAGATTCAAAATATTTTGGGTGAATATCTAACTTTGAAAGATGACTCATTTTCACAATATTTTTTGGTGAAATGAAATGTAAAAGGTTTTATATAAAAATTATAAACATCACTTGAATATAATATAGGAAATGTAAAATTTTAAGAGTTGATTAAAACAATACTTAAGAGACTAAAATGACTCCAATATATAATCATATTTTTGATCACTCCACGATAATTTTACAATTTACACTTAGTATATATATTTACCACAAATACATTATTTTTCAATGTGGGACTAATAACACATTAAGTAGTTTATCATCAAAATTATTATTTATGATACTTTTCTAAATTAATTTTTAATAATGTGAATTTCACTATTGTGACGATTATAATACAAATTTTTAGAACTCTTCAACACAATACTTAAGAGACTTAAAAAATTGTGGGTTTATACCTAAGTTCAAGGATAACTATTATTTATAATCATAGAATCACTATATGTTATAATAATTTTTTTATGTGGGACAATTTACTATTTATATGTAATATATTCATCATACATACATAATTCTTCAATGTGAGACTAATAAAAAACTAAGTAGTACATCTTTTTCTATATAATATTTATTTCTTAACTGTTACTAAACTATTATATTAATATTAGAATAATAAAAATATATTTTAAAGGTCACTTATTATATTTCAAAAGTCTGTTATTAACAAAATAAAAAAAATGATCATATTTATGATAACTCCACCTTATGATAATTTTTCAATGTGGGACAATTTTATTATTTATACATAGTATATATTCACCAGTCACCATAACTATATTGTTTTTCAAATAACACATTAAATAATTTATCATCGAAATTATTATTTATGATACTTTTCTAAATTAATTTTTAATGATGTAAATTTAATTATAGTTTAGATTATAATACAAACTTTTAAGAGCTCTTAAGACAATATATAAGAGGCTCAAAATATTTTGGGTTGAAACTTTATTTCCAAATATGATTCCTATTTTTTCTTTAAAATATATATTTAATTTTCATATACTCAGGTTATAGTTATATGATCTTATAAATGATATGGTAGTAAAAAAATACAAAATTTATACTCTAATGAAAGCATTTTCGTTAAGAATCCAAATATATAAGTTTCGAAATGTTTTGAATTATTTTTTTTTGTCAGATTGATAATCAACTTTTTTTTACGTAAATAATAATTGTGATATTAGATATATTACATGATATATTTTTCGTAATCTTGGAAGATCTTAAAATATACTTTCTAAAAATTGAAAATGATAATGTTGACCAATAGAATTGCTCGAAAAAAGCCTCTTTTATATATATATATATATATATATATATATATATATATACTAGCTTAGACACGTGCAAAATTGCACGGACATGTATAAAAATATATGTATATTAAAAGTCATTTGAAAGTTTACCGTTAACAATATTAGTATGAATAATATACAATATTTTACACAAACAAATTAGAGTAGAATATTGACTTGGAATTAAACATGAAAGAATTATTAGACCAATGTAAAAGAACATTTTTAATTAGTGGCGGAGTCAGTGGAGCCTTGGTAGTTGAAACTTTCATTTTTTAAGCTTGTTTTATAATATTAAAAATAACTAATTTTTCACATATTATTTTTTGTTAAAATATATTTCTGGAAGATTAATTGATTATTTATGTATATAACTTATTAGCTCATATCACGAAGTATTATTTTTTAAACCTTATAAAATATTAAAATTTTGATTCAAAAAGTCAAATAGGAATATCTTATATAAAATATCTTATCTCCGATTATTATATCGAAGAGGAGCATGGAGTAAATGAAATTCTCATGAATATAACCAAGTTGAAATGCTTTTTCTCTCAAGTGATCGAGATAAATGAAATTTCCATAAATATTGTATAAAACACTAAAAATACACATTAAATAACTTTGGTCGTATATTTATGTAAAGAAGCATATGATATCTTGATGGGATATTTGTATAGACTTTAGTCGAATATTTATTTTTATTAGAGAAGTAACGAATAATTAACATATTAGCTAGTCAATCAAATACAATTATATTGTATGGATTCCATATATATTATTATTCATTTGCCAATTTTAGATATCATTAGTAACTTAAATGACAGATAAATAAGGAAAAAAAGAGTAGGCTTAGAAAAGTAAAGAGGTTAGGCGGAAAAATTTGGATGAATAGAGAACCTATAACTGACACGTCTCATAGGGGTTCTTTTATAGTTTTTATTATTTTTATATAAAATAGATGATTGAAGAGCTGCTTCTTAGTTTTACAAATTTGTAACGTCTTGCTTCTAATCATATGTTCGTGTTCTAGTTCTTCATTCATTTTCCATTTAACTGTCAAACTTAAACATAAACATAAGCATTATATAATTACTCTTAAATACATACGATGCACAATAATCTATAGAACCTTATGAAAAACTTAAAGTTAAACACAACAATGGAAGCACTCATCCAACCCATGTAGCTAGAAAACACAGCTTTAAACCAAAATTCGTACAAAACAAAAGGTTAGAGAGATAATTTGTAATCCATGCGAAACTATAGTCGAAGTTGTATAGAATAATATTTGTATTGTGGGCCCAATTTAAATTGAATGTATTAGAGTTATTATATCATGAATTACTCTGTTATAATACTTATGCTATAACACTAACGTCAAAGTAATCTTAAAATATAAGTAAAACATCTTTCCAAGAATATGAAACGATAGCTAGAATATCATCTTCGTTTTCTTATGAATACCAGCCCATCCTATTAACACATAATTGACGGTAAATGAAATTAATAAATGAGTGATACATAAACTAATTAATTTAAGAAATAAATTGAGTAACATGTACTGCATTATCTTATATTAAGAACTGTTAACATCCGATAACATACAAAAGATCACGATCACTACACGATTGATAACTTCAAGCAAAATCGGGTCAAAAAGTCAAGATATAAATATTAAGGGGCTAGATTTTGGATATATATCATTATTGTCAAAACCAAATTAAGGTAAAAGTGAGGAATGTAAATAATACAATGAATTTATTAGTCCGTCTCACACTTCCATAAAAATATTAGATTGATATTATGTAAAAACTACATACCTCTTGGATTGTAACTATAATCTACATGAACATGGTAAATTTATTGTTGATTGCTTCATTATCAATACAATCATTTTGAAAGAATATGAAGGGTTTTCAGGGAGTTTGGGGATAGTGAGGAAGAATATAACATAGGTTAAATTTGAAGATGATAAATAGAAAGAGGGTAGCGACTTAGAAGAAAGAATGCAAGGGTAGATGTCTATGTTAAGGTTAGCTTGGGCGGGAAAAGAATGCGTGAGAAAGTGACACGTGTCCAGAAAAATGTAAAGTGGTTCTTGTTTTATAGTATTATATATATATATATATATATATATATATATATATATATATATATATATATTTATTTAGTCAAGCTTGTTAAGTTTAGAGACAAAAGAGTAATTCATATTATTTGAATAACCTTGATTGTTGTCTTTTATTATGAATCATGAAGTTTGTATAATACAACTTGGAAGATTCTAGACCATGAATTTTGTAGGTTCTAGACTCGCATAAATGCTAGTACATGAACAAAGGCTAATACATTGAACATGACTACTATTCCCAATACACTTGTTCTACTACTATTCTCAATAAAGCTCATTCTTTGTAGAATCAGTGGAAGTCAAAATGATAATTTTGACCCGTGTACGTTTAAAAAGAAATTTTAAACCTGTTTTCTTTGTTTTTAATTTAGTATCAATGGTTAGTTAGTGAAACATGACAAAATGAAAATTGTGACTCGTGCACGTTTAAAACGATTGGTCCAATTGTTAAATATTAAACTTGTGATATAATCCGATAAATATGTTGTAGCTAAAAAGTAAACACCAATGTTATATACTTCATATATTTTATTAAAATATAAGACTATACTACCAATATCGTTATTTATAATAAACAAATATGGCTCTTGAAAAAAAAACAACTTTGAACCATCGTTGGGCACATTAGCTTTCTGGTTATTTATATACATATAATAAAACCGTACTGCATATAATAAAACCGTTATTTATATATATATATACATATAATAAAACCGTATTCAAATTTAGTCATTTATCTAAAACGATGTAATATTAATATTTATGTCAATAATATTTTATAAGCCATATAAAAGTATTTATTTAAAAAATAGTAATTTTAAAATATGTGTCGTCATTAGATACAGTAACATATAAGGTTACTAAAATACAAATGTACGTTATTGTAATACTAAAATATTTACTTTTACGCTTTTCTCACTCAGTTGGTTCATTGAAAACGGACATATCCGTCTCCAATGAAGACGGGTCGGAACCCCTCTTTTACGGAGGCAAGTGGGAGGGGATCCAACCCGTTTTCATTTAAGACGCATATATCTGTCTTTAATGAGACTTTATGTTTCTCATTTTAGATCTCTTATATAATAACACAAATTATTATTTAAAACATGCATTATCCGTCTTAAACTTAAGACTTATAGATATAACAATACACTCGTCAGTTAAAAGAATTAATTTAGGAGGATTAGATTTTAGAGTAAAACTTTTTTTACCTAGTTATTTTAGAAAATACCCCAACTTATCCTCTTTAATCTTTGATAATTCCAACTTACCCATATATACTTTATAAAAGCTCATACTTTTCATAACAAAATCATAGATATTCCAAAATATCCACTAAATCTGAGGGATCAAAAACCCTAGCCTACAATTTACCCCATCTTTAGGTAACAAACGTTAAAAAAAAATATTCTGTATAAAATTATGTCCTCCTTTAATTCTCCTATTGTATTGATCTCCAAAATAGCATTAAGTACTAGTTTTATACCCGTGCAAGAATGCACGGGTTTGTATACTTTGTATTAGTGACAGTGACATGATATTTAATTATTCTAAATATATAATATCCATACTTTATAGGATTAATAGTAAGGGAAAAAAAATTAAAATATTATTGAATATCCTATATATTATAATGACATTAAAAATGAAACAATTAAAAGAAATTACAAAACTCTAATATGGGTTGGGTGCACTACAAGAGAATGATGCTTTAGCTACTGAATTAGCAACTGAGTTAAACTCAGTAGCTAAATATATAACTTAGCGACTAATGTTGAGACAAAAAATATATTTAGTCTCTACACAGGAGACCAAACTATAACGGTAGCTAATTACGTCTCTATTTTAGAGACTAAATAAAGGAGGTAGCAAATTTAGTAACCAATTTAAGTGTTTAGATACGAAAGTTTGTCGGTAGCTAAAGTTGTCTCTATATACGTCGACACAATATAACAGAACAATCTATTTGGCCGCTACGTATGAGACCAACGAAAATGAGTGTATAAGTACGTAGTTAATATAGAGACAACACAAAGTGAGTAGCAAATTTAGTATCTAATTTTAGTTGTTTGCTACGGAAATACATTGGTAGCTAAAGTTCATTTTCAATGTGAAATATACTTTTGAATTATTATCAGTCTACTTATATTATTATAATTATTATTAAAAAGTACTTTGTAATGCTCATACGTAACAATGACTTTTACCTTAACTAGATATTCATTACCCAAATAGTCATTAATCTTCATGTGCCTCAATGGTTAGAATGTCAGTTATCAGTCACTAGTTTAGCTGCTATACTATTTATGGTAGGTAATGTAGCTACTTAAACTTTCGTCTCTATTACTGTCGCAAAAGTAGCTACTTCGAATTTGGTAGCTATTTTTTGGTAGCCAATTCTGTAGCTAAATTAGCGACAATGCTTTTAGCTACGAACCATCTACCGTCGCAAATTCCGTCTCTATTTGTAGTTAGCTACCGAAAACTAGTGATTTGCTACTGAAATATCGGTAGCTAATTAGGTTCCACCTTGTAGTGGTGGGTGTGTATTACATGAGATATTTATTGCGTGAGACGGTTTTACACTATAAGACGATTCTATTATGTAAACATATAATAATTCATTTATCAGCATTAAAACCAGAGCTCGCCCTGAGTATTTTTGTCTCCACGTATTGGTGCTAATAATGCTATTTTTAAATAGGTGACAAAGAAAATCTTGTATTTTCGCTCTTATCAATAATAGATTAGCGCTAATATCTTTACTTTTTAATAAAATATACTATACTATTAGACGTATTAGTCTATTAAATTTCAGTTTTTATATCTATTTATGAGTTTAGTTATATTGTTGAAAAATATGTCATGGACACTTTTTGTTGTTGTCTTAAATAGTGCTCCCTTTTGCATTTTCTTTTCTTAGGCTTATCATTCTTTTATTTTCTCATACGTTCAATTCAATTTGATGTTTCCAAATTTAGCTTTTTTACGTCTCTTAAATTATTTGTAAAATCAGCTAATCTAATTTCTAACAATTGCTTATATTATTTACAATCTTTTTTTGTAGGTTTTTAAATTTCGATTATTTTAATTTTTGGTTTTCTTGTTTTTTGTTCTATTGTTTTTTTTAAATAGATGTGGTAATTAGATATGTATTTTTATATGTGTTCATATTAGATATGGTGATTACTGTTGTAATACTTGGGTTGTTTTTTTGTATAAATATAATTATTTATTATTACTCAAAATTAAAAAGTTAATTTTTTTTATTGATTTTTGTATTTTGTATGGCTGATTTTAATATTTTCATGATGAGTCCTTTCATTTTTTTGGTTATTCCAATCGTTTTTCCATTTTATCTAAATTTGACGTATTAATTTCTTTTATTAGTTCATTTGATACTGTATGTATAAATTTTTTATATTAACATTTCAACTCTTGACATAATTTTTTTAAAAGATTTGAATTACATAGTGCGTGGCGGAGTATATTGTAGAGTAATTTTGAAATATCAATTGAGTAGGATTTTATGGTCTTGCAGGTTATAAATTTGATGAAATATTGACATTGCTATTTGATGATCATTATTTATATACATATTTTATGCCTCCCTTAGATGCATTTAACTTGATTTACCGTCTTTCTTGCTTATTTTTATGCTATTTTAGCTAGAATATCGATTCTGCCGCTTTTGTTATGTTTTAATGCAGATTGGATGCATTTGGAGCTTTTTGAGTAGATATAGAGAATGGCGGACGTGGATCGTGGAAAGTTAGGCACGGGAATCGAGAAGAATCAAGAAGAATCGAGAATGAAAGACAAGAAAGGAAGAAAAGTCGAAGAATCAAGCCAACATGAGAGCTGCTCGACCGAGCATAGTACCTGTGCTCGATCGAGTCGGTGTGACTCTTGCTCGATCGAGCAGAAGTGCCTTGCTCGATCGAGCAAGCTTTATTTCGGCGGATTTCTTTTATTTTCCTTAAGTTTAACCTAATTAGTTAGATCTTTTGTATTATAAAAGGAAAGCTCGTCTTTCATAATTAGATATGCTTTCTTAGGCTATTGAATACTTTTAGGCTTTAATTCAGAAACCCTAATTTAGTTTAGTTTGCTTCCGGATTTTATTCATCAAAGACGATTGTCTTTAGTTCAACTTGTAATCGGTATTCTCAATCTTTCTTTGTTATTCAATTTAATTGTCTTCTAGTTCTTTAATTATTCTTTGTTCATCCTTTCATTGTTGTTAATCATGTTTACTTTAATTATTATTGTTGTTGTTAATATCGTTATGAGTAGCTAAATTCCTTTCTAGGGTTGAAAGGAGATCTAGGATTGTTAGAAGGGGTAGATTAATTGATTGAATTGCAATTGCATGGTTATCGTTTGATTATCGTTTTAATTCTAGTTGTTTGATTACTGGCCAGGATTAATTAACTAGTCTCGCGAATTAGGATTGACACCGACCGGGTTAAGACTAAGATAGGCTACGATAATTGAATAGAACTCGTTTAATGATAGCGATCGCATGTTAAATTGTAGATCTAAAGGGCATAATTGAATCGACCGATCTTGTGACCTTAGATAACTTTATTGCATGATAGTTGATTTTATCCCTATCCCTGAACAATAATCCTAGTGAACCTGTGACCCTAGACTTTTAATCTCATTGTTTTCAACCTTATTAGTTTGTTATTGCTTATAGTTAGTTATTGCTTATTATTAGTTGTTATTATTATTAGTTGTTATTGTTTAGGTTAGTTGTTGTTATTAATTGCTATTAGTTTAGAAACCACAATTCAAACCCAGAAATTGTTACTTAAGAGACAAACCTAGTTTAACAGATTAGAATACTACCGCCTCCCTGTGGATTCGATACCTTGCTTGCCGCTGACTATTAGTTAGTAGTGAATTAGGTTTACTTTGATTAAGGAGACGCGACTTTACCCTTATCAAATTTGGCGCCGTTGCCGGGGAGGCAACAGTTTTCTGTTTGTTTCTACTTAGTTTGTCTTTTTCGTCTCAGGGAACCTAAGTTCCTTGAGACAGTTCTCATCCTTTTCTTTAGTTTTTGTTTATGCCCAGGTGTTCTAGGTCCGTTCTCGTGCCCTACGATTCCGAACCAGAGAAGACTCTCCGGTCTAGACGAAACTTTTGGAAGGAAATTCAAGAAGCGGAAGACTTGAGTACGCTTGAAACAGTTTACGCCGAATTCGTCGCAGAAAAACCATCCTTAGAAGAGGATACACCTATTTCTGCACCTACTACAACCATGCCTACTCTAGCCAGCCACTCGGAGCCTACTGTTGCATCTATTCCCAAGGGATTTCAACTCCCTACTACGGGTAATAGTACTTTTGAGATTCGTCCATCTTATATCTCTTTGGTGGAGCGAAACATGTTTGGAGGAAGCCCTACTGAGGATCCTGCTAAGCATATGGAGAAATTCACTAACTATTGCTGCTCTATTCCTTTAACGGGTGGGGTGACACAAGATCAGATCAAGTTGGTGTTGTTTCCCTTTTCATTACGAGACGGGGCAGAAGATTGGTTGAGTGAGTTAGATATGGCTGCACTTGGCATCACCGATTGGAATTCTTTGGCTCTTGCATTCTACAAAAGATATTTTCCGCCACAGAAAACCAATGTCATTCGAAGCCAAATCACAAGTTTCAAACAAGGTCCCAATGAGAACTTTAATGAGGCTGGGTTCGCTTCAAAAAGCTTGTCAAGTCTGTTCCACATCATGGTTTTGATACTTGGTTCTTATGCAACCAATTTTATAATGGGTTATATGATGATCAGAGGACATTGCTCGATTCTGCTGCTAATGGGAGATTCCAAAATAACACTACTGATGCCAATGCTTGGAAGTTAATTGATGAGATGGCTACTCACACTGCTGAGTATGGGAATCCTAGGGGTAATGTGAGGAGAGGAGGTACGGATAATGCAGTTGCAGCTCAGTTGGAGGCATTAACTGCCAAAATTGCCGAGTTACAAACTTCAAAGTCCTTGGAAAATAAGCAAACGGTTCATGCCATGGTTCAACAAGAGCCAACCTGTGAAAGATGTGGTACTATGGGGCATACTGCAGTGGAATGTATGAGTACGGTTAGCAAGTCCTTGCCTTTCAATCTTTTAAGCAAGGTACACCTTACTCCAATTTTTACAATGAAAGGACAAAAGAGCATCCCAATCTCTCCTACAGAAGTCAGAATGTTCTTAATCCTACCCCACCACCACATCAGCAACAAGGTTCCTCTTATGTGATTCCTCAGAATCGCAATTTCCAAGGTAATTATAATCGTTCCAATCAAGGTGGCCAAAACTTTCAACAACCTCCACCTCCACCACCTCCAAGTAATGATATGGCGGAATTGAAAGCCATGTTGCAGCAGAGTCTTATGATACAACAAAAGCAAGATGCTCAGATCTCACAGTTAATAGCTCATAATAAGATGGTTGATACTCAAATTGCCCAATTGGCAATTCAAAATCCACATAAACAACCAGGTAATCTTCCTTCTCAAGGACACCCTCCACATAAACAAGCCAATGCTATCACTTTGAGAAGTGAAACCCATTACAAAGGCCCTGAAATGATAAGGGATGAAACCAATGAAAGCTTGGAAGTTGTTGATCAAAGTTCGAAAAAAGGCGAAAAAGGGGCTGAAAAAGAGGTTGCTCGATCGAGCAGAACCCCCTTACTCGATCGAGCAACCCAGAAAAACTGCCCAAATTCTTCTCGGGAAATTTCTGAAAGCTACAGTACAGAAAAACTCGATCGAGCCAGCCCATTGCTCGATCGAGCAACCCCTGATCAGGATGATAATGGTTCAAATTCATCTTCCAAAGCCAAAGAAGCCGAGCCCATTGTCATTGCACTTCCCTTTCCGCACCGCCAACATAAATCCAAGCTTGATAAACAGTTTGGGAGGTTTATGGAAGTGGTCAAGAATCTGCAAGTGAGTGTACCTTTTACCGAGTTGATCACTCAAGTGCCGGCTTATGCAAAGTTCATGAAAGATATATTGACAAGGAAAAGGTCCTTTAATGAGGTGGAGACGGTCGCATTTACTGAGGAATGCAGTGCTGTTTTGCAATCCAGATCACCACCTAAGCTAAAGGATCCAGGGAGTTTTTCGATTCCTTGTAATATAGGTTGCTTAGCAATTAATAAAGCCCTTTGTGATTTAGGGGCTAGTGTTAGTGTTATGCCATTTTCTATATGCAAAAAGCTTAATATGGGTCAACTTACTGTTACAACCATGACCCTACAAATGGCCGACCGTTCTATTAAACACCCTTTAGGGATTTTAGAAGACGTACCGGTTAGAGTAGGGAAGTTTTTCATACCAGTTGACTTTGTTGTCTTAGATATGGCTGAGGACACCCAAATTCCTATCATCTTGGGACGACCATTCCTCCATACTGCGGGGGCGGTTATAGATGTTAAGAATGGGAGACTTACACTAACAGTGGGGGATGATACAATCACTTTTAATTTAGACAATGCCATGAAACACCCCATGTTAGAAGAGACATGTCATAGAGTCGATATTGTTGATATAACTATTGATGACTGTCTTTCTTTGTGTTTGAATAGGGATCCTCTGGAGATCGCCTTAATTTCCAGCACTGCTGAAGCTGGAAGCTCACAGAATGAAGAAGTAGTTGAGATGGAAAAACTGCTCACAGGAGAGGATTGCAAGGCACAAAAGGTTTATAGCTTAGGTAACCCCCCTAAGGTTACCGAGGTAAAGAAACCTGAACTTAAACCCCTCCCCTCTCATCTTAAGTATGTTTTCCTTGATTCCCATGAGATGAATCATGTAATTGTCAGTGCTAGCCTATCTGAAAGCCAACTTACTGATTTGTTGGTGGTTTTAAAAAGACATAAAAAGGTTATAGGTTATAGCATTGATGATTTGCAAGGTATTAGTCCTGATTTTTGTATGCACCGTATCCACTTATAAGAAGACCACAAACCTTGTAGGCAGGGTCAGCGTCATTTGAACCCCAATATGCAAGAGGTAGTTAGAAAAGAGGTGCAGAAACTGTTAGATACTGGGATAATTTATGCTATTTCCGACTCAAAGTGGGTCAGTCCTGTTCAGGTAGTCCCTAAAAAGGGAAGGACTACGGTCGTCACTAATGAGAAAAACGAGCTCATATCTACTAGACTAGTGACTGGGTGGAGGATGTGTATTGATTATAGGAGGCTGAATGTAGCCACTAGGAAAGACCACTTTCCTCTTCCCTACATTGACCAAATGTTAGAGCGTCTAGCGTGTCATAAGTATTTTTGTTATCTAGACGGCTACTCGGGATTCTTTCAAATCCCCATTCATCCTGACGATCAGGAAAAGACTACCTTCACATGCCCTTATGGTGTCTTTGCTTACCAAATAATGCCTTTTGGGTTATGTAATGCCCCTGCCACCTTTCAACGTTGTATGATGGCTATATTTTCTGATTATATCGAGTCTATTATGGAGATCTTTATGGATGACTTCAGTGTTTATGGGACCGATTTTGATAGCTGTTTAGCTAATCTGACTAAGGTCTTGCAACGTTGTGAGAAGAGTAATTGATAAGCATTTAATTAGTCACATTTTTCCCTCATTTTCGTCCCCATTTTGGTCCGTTTACACGGATTTGCGTGCCCTTGATTGCATTTGCTTCCCGATTTCCCGTACTATAAATGTCGGTCTTAATTTGTAGGAATTAAGGCGAAAATGAAGAAATCGGAGCAATAGGGTCTTGCATGAGTCGGGATTCGAAGATGAGATGAAGAAGTGAAGAATTGAGTCATCAGGTGGCCCAGGCCGGGCCCCAGACCGGCGGCCGGCCCACCGGCCCAGACCACCACTCTACAAATGAAAGGAGTTGAAAAAGAGAAGAAAAGGCCCAGGTAGCGCCGGCCGGCCTACCGGCGGCCGGTCGACTACCCGGCCTACACCTACATCAGAAGCCATTGAGAGTCAAATGGTGCTCCAGGCCGGTGGGGGACCGGCGGCCGGTCGACCGGCCCAGACCCCCATTTTTCCATACTTAGTGAAATTTTGAGGATTTTGAAGACGGAGTTCCTGAAGTCACTGATGTGCCCCAGGCCGGTCAGAGGCCCGGCGGCCGGTCGACCGGCCGGGAACGCAACATCGCAAAATCCGCCTCTTCTTCTAATTTCTTCCTTAATTTCGAGATACCTATATATACCCCCCCTATTATTTTGTAAGCAGTTTTTTTTACATTCTCCTTAGCACGAAACCCTAGAAATTTGTAACCCAAATTAATCCCTAATTACTCTCCTAATATTTCCCTAATCTAGTTTAGTTTCTCATTTCAAGTTGTTGAATCTAGTCTTTCATTTCAGTTTTGGGGTTTGTATTGAAGACTTGGGTGAAGACATTCCCCCATATTCATCAATATAAGTTTTGTTTGGTATTAAATTTCTCATCTTTTTATTGTTTATGCAATTAATTTCCATTTCTAGTTTATAGTTCATCTTTTGATTGTTATCTTTATTCTTCTCATAGCATAATGTTGATTGAACTCCCCCTTCCCTTTAGTGCTTTGATTCCCTTTACCATGTGTGAGTAGATTATCCTCTAGGGTTTAGGGGAGCCTAAGGGTGGATCATGTGGGGTATTAGGTTGGTTAATTAATAAGTTTGTGGTAAATGATTTGGGTATTGCCCATATGAACACCAAGTGTTTGATGAAATGGGTGAACGAAAGTTGCCATTTTATCAAACATGGTTTGATTTTCTCTTAAGCGACGGTGGTAGAGACGATTAGACTAAATGTTTATATGGGTGATTTGAGACAAATGCGATGGCTTTGTTGACGATTATCGATTGTTGAGACATTAGCAATCGATTTTACTCGAATTATTTACCCCTTTGCTAGTTACCCGACTAACCCATTAATCCCCCTAAGGTGAACCCTTCACCCTAGTCTTTCCCTTAATTGTTTTCGTCTTCATTACTTAGCGATTACTTGTTTTTCCTAATTTTTAGTTAACTTTCCTATCCGTCATATTTTAGGCTAGAATAGGATTCAATCGAACTAGTAGTTGACCCCACCATCCTTGTGGTTCGACCCCGACTTCCTCTATCGCATTAGTTGGGTTTCATAAATTGTTTTGCTTGAGCGGTACGCGACAAATCGTTCATCAAATGGCGCCGTTGCCGGGGATGGCGTAAGGAAACTCGTAGTTTGTTTTGTGTCTTAGATTTAGCCAAGTTACTTGTTGTTTTTGTTGGTTTTTAGTTGTTAGATTATTTGTAGAGTGCCTTGCATTATTGTCTTTCCCTAGTGTGCCCAAACACACACTAGGAGTCTAACTTGTTTTTGAGTTGCTTTGAGTGCATGCCTAGGGGTGAAGGGTTGTTCTTGAGCCATCCGGAACCCGAAAGGTTGTTTAGGACTCTCCGTGCCAATACACTTGCTCGGGTTAGGAATTCAAGAAGAGTTAGCCATCAACAAGCCAATACTTCAATTGCTTCTACATCCACTCCAACAATCGATTACCCACAAAACAACACCATTGAACCCATATTTGAAAACCCCTTCTACAATACACAACAAAATACACCACCAAATTCACCACCTACAATACCTCAACAACAAAATCAACCACAAATGACAACTTTACGTGATCGTAACCGTCCCAACCACGATGATACCCAATCTCCAATCAACTTCGGTGTCTTGGCCCCAAATAATTTTGAGATTCACCCGGCTCAAATGAGTTCTATTGAGCGGGATAGCTTTGGAGGCCTCCCCGATGAGGATGCTCATGCCCACTTGAGAAAATTCAAAAGTAGGGTAGGAATCATGAAGAGGAATGGTGTGCCCGAGGAAACTCTTTGCCTCATGTTGTTCCCATTTTCCCTCAAAGACCGGGCGGAGAGGTGGTTGAATAACCATCCTCCAAACACTTTCACTACTTGGGATGATTTGGCTAAGGAGTTCCTAAGCAAGTACTACCCCGCTTCCAAAACGGCGATGCTAAGGAATGAGATAACAACCTTTCAACAAGAGGATGGAGAATCCTTAGGAGAGGCATGGGATCGATTCATTGATTTACTTGCCCGTTGCCCTCATCATGGAATTGCGGATTGGTATGTCACTCAAACATTCTATCAAACTCTCCTCCCTCAAACCAAGGCTATGGTGAATGCTTCCGCGGGGGGAAGTTTTGATCATTTGAATGACCAACAAGGGGCGGCATTGATTAAGAAGATGGTTGAGTCGGAATCTAGCTATGGTACTAGTTCTAGAGGAAATAGCTTGAGGAGGAGTTCTAAGTACCCAAGTGAGAACTTCTCAAATGCGGATACCAATGCCAAGATTGATTTGCTCACACAAACTTTTACAAAGGGTTTTGCCGAGCTTCAAAAAGCTCAAAATCAAAGTCAAGGCCATCATGTGAATGAAGCTAGTGGGTCTTATGCACCTCCCATGGTGGAAGCTTATCAAACCCCCACTTGTGAAATTTGCAATGGATATGGACACACCTTTGAAGTTTGTGGGAACAATTTTTCTTATAGCAATGAAGGAGGAAATGACTACCAACATGTGAATGCTTTTCAAGGAGTCAACAACAACCCACGGCCCTCAAGGCCTCAATTCCAAAATCAAGGAGCTTACAACCCAAATTCAAATTTCTATCATCCAAGCTCAAAATTTCACCCAAACATGAGTTACAAAAGCCAAAATGTCTTAAACCCTCAACACACACAAACTCAACCTTCCAACCCTCCGGGTTTTTCCCAACCTAGAGGAGGAGGTCAATTTTCTAGAGGAAACTATAACAATCAATTCAACAACTCTCAACAAGGTCAAGGATCCAACCAATTCCAAAATCAACACTTCAATGATCAAGGTTACAATAACCAAGGTAACTTCCAAAACCAAGGTAATTGGAATCAAGGTCAAGGAAATTGGAATCAAAATCAAGGGAACCAAAACTTCAACAATCAAAGCCAAGGTAATTTTTACCAAGGCAATCAAAACAATCAAGCAAGTCAAGGGGTTCCCGATCAATCTTTCCAAGGCCAAGGGCCAAATTTCAACAACAACCAAGGGTCAAATTTCAACAATCAAGGTTCAAGGGGGCAACAAGGGAATTTTAACAACAACCAACAAGGAAACTTTAACAATCAAAGAAACAACAACCAAGGTTCAAGTAGTCGGAATGACTATGCTTTTGCCCTTCCTTTGACAAATCAACCCCACCAAGAGAATGATCCTTCAATAAGTGAAGTTTTGCAATTAGTCAAAAACATGGAAATCCAAAACAACTTGACTTTGCAAAATGTCACCAATGCTCACAAGAAAGAGGTGAGGGAATTAGAAGCTAGGTTAGCTTCTCAAGCTTTGAACAATCCTCAAAGGCCTCCGGGAGGTCTACTTGCTCAAGGGAAAAGCTCCAAGGATGCTTCATCAAGCCACCATGCATGTGCGGTGACTTTAAGAAGTGGACTAGTGCTTGATAACCCCTACATGGATATGATGAATGATGAGATCCCAAATGATGGGCATGTTGAGGAAGGAGAAGAATTTGAAGAACCCATTTTGACTCCTACCTTGGAGTTAAAAGATGATGGAAAGGGTGAAAATGATCAAACCAAAGAGGGAGAGGATGGGTATGTCGAAATTATGCCTTATGAAGAGGAGATGAACAAGGATGTCAATGATGACGGAGTAGAGGTACAACCAATAGCAAAAGCTAAGGTAACCAAGAAAACTCCCATTCCAAAGGTATCTTTTAGTACTCCACTTGTTGTTTCCGATATCCCCTACCCCTCTAGAGCTTTGAAAACTAAGGAAAACTTCAAGTTCACCCAATTTAGAAAAATGCTTGAGGGACTTGAAGTGACCTTACCTTTCACCGATGTTATATTGAACATGCCCACTTACTCAAAATTTCTAAAAGACATCTTGACTCACAAGAGAACTTTGGGTACCCAAGATGTTATGATTATGGAGGCGGAGTGTAGTGCTCTCCTCATTAATCCTAACTCTTTTAAAATGCCAAAAAAACTTGGGGACCCCGGAAGTTTCTCTATCCCTTGTGTTGTGGGGGGAGTCATGATTTCAAGGGCATTATGTGACAATGGTGCAAGTGTAAGTGTCATTCCCTTAACTATTGCTAAAAGAATTGGACTTGAAAGTTTAACCCACACTTCTATGACTCTACAACTAGCGGATAGGTCCGTCAAGCAACCTTTGGGTGTGCTTGAGGACGTACCCGTTAAAGTTGGCAAATTTTTGATCCCCACGGATTTCGTTGTCCTAGATATCCCGGAGGATAGCCACACTCCCATTATCCTCGGTAGGCCCTTTTTGGCTACCGGAGGAGTCCTCATTGATGTGAGGGACGGGCGGCTAACCTTTAGGGTGGGAAACGAAACCCTTGAATTTAATCTTCCACATCTAGTGAAGGGACCAATGTTTCACAAAGCATGCTCGGTAGAAGTCATTGAAGAAGTGGTTGAGAAGGTGCATGAAGAAGAGAAGCATGAAGAAGAAGCTCTACAAGTGGCACTCCATGATGAGGAAATGGGAGATGACCACGAGGTAGATGATGAGCTAATGAAGAAGGTGGAGGGCCTTCTCCCTCCAAAGGTACAACTTAAGCCCTTACCTCCCTCACTTAAGTACTCTTTTTTAGGTGAGGGAGAGACTTATCCCGTTATCATTAATGCTAATTTAAGTGAAGGCCAAGAACTTGAACTTTTGAAAGTCTTGAAAACTCATAGGGGTTCACTTGGATATAGCATTGATGATATCAAAGGGTTAAGTCCTAATCTTTGCATGCATAGGATTGTCTTGGAGGAGGGTAGCAAACCTAAGGTAGATGGGCTACGTAGGTTGAACCCTAAGATGGCGGAAGTGGTGAAAAATGAGGTGATGAAGTTGCTAGAGGCCGGGATAATTTACCAAATAACCGATAGCTCTTGGGTGAGTCCCGTCCATGTAGTGCCCAAGAAAGGAGGGGTAACTATGGTGGAACAAGAGGATGGGACTCTCTTAGCTTCTAGACCCGTGACCGGGTGGCGGATGTGCATTGACTATCGCAAATTAAATGCCGCCACCCTCAAAGACCACTACCCCATCCCCTTTATTGACCAAATGCTTGAAAGGTTGGCGGGGCATTCTTACTATTCATTTCTAGATGGTTATTCCGGGTTTTTCCAAATCCCCATACACCCGGAAGACCAAGAGAAAACCACATTCACTTGTCCCATAGGAGTTTATGCTTATAGGAGGATGCCCTTTGGGCTTTGTAATGCTCCGGGGACTTTCCAACGGTGTATGACGGCTATTTTTGCCGATTTTCTTGAGAAGAGTATGGAGGTCTTCATGGACGACTTTAGTGTCCATGGAGACTCATTTGATCTTGGGCTTTGAATTTGTCTCATGTTTTGCAAAGATGTGAGGAGCACAACCTCGTCCTCAATTGGGAGAAATGCCACTTTATGGTGGAGGAGGGGGTTGTGCTTGGTCACATCGTGTCTAAGAGAGGCATAGAAGTTGATATGGCTAAGGTTTCGGTAATAGAAAACTTGTCACCCCCTACTAATGTGAAGGGAGTGAGAAGCTTTCTAGGCCATGCGGGCTTTTACCGACGTTTCATCAAAGATTTTTCAAAAATAGCCAAGCCTTTAACTTCTCTTCTTCTCAAAGACACACCATTTGTATTTGATGAATTTTGCTTGAGTGCTTTTTGTAGGTTGAAGGAGGCTCTTGTGACGGCTCCCATAATCCGATCACCGGATTGGAGCCTTCCCTTCGAAGTTATGTGCGACGCCTCCGATTATGCGGTCGGGGCGGTGCTTGGCCAAGTTGTGGATAAGAAGCACCATGTAATCTACTACACAAGCAAAACTCTTGATCAAGCCCAAGTCAACTACTCTACGACGGAAAAGGAGATGCTAGCCATTGTTCATGCCGTGGAAAAGTTCCGGCAATACTTTGTTGGTGCTAAGGTTGTGGTATACTCGGATCACTCCGCTTTGAGGCAATTGTTAGTGAAAAAGGATGCAAAGCCAAGGCTCTTGAGGTGGATTCTTTTACTTCAAGAGTTTGACTTGGAAATTAAAGACAAGGCGGGGTCGGAGAATGTTGTTGCCGACCACCTATCTAGATTGACTACCGAAGATCATGGGTTGAAGGATGAGAGTGGCCCGATCAATGAGTGGTTGAGAGAAGATAGTTTGATGATGATAGGTGGTAAATCACCATGGTTTGCGGACTTGGCAAATTTGATTGTGAGTGGGTTTATTCCGGAAGAGTTGGATGCTAGAGCTAGGAGGAAGTTGAAGCATGACTCAAAACGCTATTTTTGGAATGACCCACATCTTTTTCGCAAGTGTGGTGATGGCATGTTCCGAAGATGTGTTCCTAGAGAAGAAGGTATGGAGATAGTTGATAGAATTCACAACTCGGCCTATGGGGGCCACCTTGGTACATCTCGCACCATTGCAAAGGTGTTACAAGGTGGTTTCTATTGGCCATCTATGTTCAAGGATATCCACTACTTTGTCAAATCTTGTGATCGGTGCCAAAGAACGGGGAATATTAGTCAAAGGAATGAGATGCCCCTTCAAAACATTCTTGAGATTGAGCTTTTTGATTGTTGGGGAGTTGATTTCATGGGACCATTTCCCAACTCTTGCGGGAATGAGTACATTTTGGTAGCGGTGGACTATGTGTCCAAGTGGATTGAAGCCGTCGCCACCCCAACAAATGATGCTAAGGTTGTTATCAAGCTCTTCAAGAACACTATATTTCCGAGATTTGGGACCCCAAGGGTGGTGATTAGCGACGGGGGTTCGCACTTTAGGAAGAGCACTTTCAAGTTCTTACTTTCTTCCCATGGTGTCACTCATAAGACCGCTCTTGCCTACCACCCTCAAACTAGTGGGCAAGTAGAGGTCTCAAACCGTCAAATAAAAGCTATCTTGGAGAAGACTACAAGCAAAGGTAGGAAGGATTGGTCTCAAAAGCTTCCGGATGTTCTATGGGCCCTTCGCACCGCTTTCAAAACTCCACTCGGCACAACTCCCTACAAGCTTGTTTATGGAAAAGCTTGTCACTTGCCAATCGAGTTGGAGCACAAGGCATGGTGGGCCTTAAAGGAGATGAACTTTGATATTGATATGGCCGGAGAGCTACGATTTCTCCAAATGAATGAACTTGAAGAGCTAAGACTTGATGCCTACGAGAGCTCAAAGATCTACAAGGAGCAAACAAAGAAATGGCATGATGCCAAATTGGTTGATAAAGATGTAAAAGTGGGTGACCAAGTCTTACTCTATAATTCTAGAGTCAAGTTGTTTCCGGGAAAGCTACGCTCTAGATGGTCGGGTCCTTTCAAAGTTATCGACATTTCACCACATGGAGCTTTTGAACTTTGGAGCGAAGAAGGTGGTAATTTCAAGGTCAATGGGCATCGAGTGAAAAGATATTTTGATGGCGATGAAAAAGGAACGGTGGAAGTACTCTTCCTTGGGGATCCACTTCCCGAGGAGGAGTCTTGTTTGTAAACTCTTGTGATTTGATAGGTTTGGTGGAGTCCCTCAACAACCACCAATTTTTTTGTATATAGCATGCATATTAGGAATAGTTGTGAAGATTTGGATTTGTGTACTCGGGTTTTTCGTCTTTAGGAAGAAGTTTTAGGACGGTTTGAAACACTTGTAGTCGGGTTTGGTTTGAAACCGTATCATTGGGATTATGTTGGTTGGGTGGATATTGTTGGTGACTTGGGTTTCTTAGGTGATTTGTTGTGAATTTGAAGACGAGGTGAAGACGAGAAGAAGTGCTCCAGGCCGGTCGACCGGCAGCCGGGGTGCCGACCGGCCCAGAGCACTCCAGAAGGTGAATTTTGAAGTTTGAAAATTGAGCTGCAGGTATTCCAGGCCGGTCGACCGGCAGCCGGGGTGCCGACCGGCCCGGAGCGCATTATCATTGAAGTCAAGTTTTTGCAAAATTCTGAACTGTGTTCTAGGCCGGTCGACCGGCGGCCGGTCTGAGAACCGGCCCAGAGCACATTATTGCTGAAATTTCGAAGGTTGATTATTTTTAGCTGAGGTCCAGGCCGGTCGGCCGGCAGCCGGGGTGCCGACCGGCCTAGACTACCTGAACGCGCAAAAACCAAAAAACCAAAAAAATCAAAAAATTGACTTGGGGTCCAGGCCGGTCGACCGGCGGCCGGTGCCTGGACCGGCCCAGAACTCACCCGAGAGCCTTATATCACTCGTGAAACCCCTTCTTTTTCTCCATTCTTCTTCCTTTCTTTCTCCTTCTTCCCTCAAATCCTCACAAAACTCACAAAAATCTCACATAACTCCATCAATCAACATCAACCCAAAAATTAACCCACTACCTCAAATAAAATCATCCCCCACCTCAAAAACCCAATTTTTCCCTCTTTCAATTGAATCTAACGAAAATCACCATGGCTCAACAACCACCTCGGAAAAGAACAAGGGCTCAACTTGAGGCCGAGTTAGAAGCTAGACTTCATCAAGTTACGGCGGGTATGGGTCCGGATGACGATTTTCCCGATATCGTCTTCGTCAGCGAAATCGCAAGAGGTAAATTTCAATGTTTAAAGCGCAGACCTCTTCCCCACTCCCGTTTTATTTGTCGGAATACTATGCGAAACCTCGGTCTTGATACGGTCACTCTTGAGCTTTTCAAAGGGTTGGGGATGGGGGAACTCTACGGTCAGCACTTCCGTACTTACCCCCGTCTCACTTGGAAGTTTTTGAGTTCGTTTAGTCACGAGAAGGATAGGAATACGGGTATGGTCAAAATGGTATCTTTCCGCCTCTTGAATATTGCCTTTAGCATTCCCCTTGAGAAATTTTGTAAGGTTTTAGGGGTCAAATTTCATAAGTCATACAAGGTCCCCGAAAACTTTAATATGAATGATGTGTGGACTGCTATATCGGGTTTTGAATTTGCGAAGGGAACTAAGAGGCCGGCAAATGCTTGCCACAATGCCCCTATTAGGTTTTGGCATAGGTTTATGGGTTGGACGTTGTTTGGGAGAGAGGAGTGTCATAATTTTCGGGCTGATGAGCTCGCGATTTTGGCGGCTTACTTGTTCCAAAAGCCGATTAGATTTGGAGTCAACATTGGTCACTATGTCGCTCTCCACTTTCAGAAAATTGCCAATGACCCATTTAGCCCGACCGGAATCCATTTAGGGGGAATTGTCACCAAGATTGCCCATGTCCTATGTAGAGATGCTCTGATGAGCGTAATTTGAGGTGTTTAGGGGGATGCTCCTTGTTGACGGAGGATTACATTTCAAAGAAGCTTGAGTGGGTAGTAAAGAGAGTTGAGGACGGGAAGACATATTGGAGGATTCGAGGGGTAAATTCTATTCCCCTCCCTAATAGTGCGGCTATGAAAGTGGTTCCTGATAGCGCGCACTATCTTCTCCCCCTAGAGGAGGAGAACCCTCCACCACCACCTGAAGAAACCCCGGAAGATCCTTTAGCTCCAGTTACCGCATTTAGGCGAGATCCTACTGCCCCCGTCACTACTTATAGGAGAGAGGAGCGGGGCCCCACTTCCACCACCTTACCCTATATGAGCCCCTTCTATCATCAGCAGCAGTGGCGTCCTTGGCCCAATTCATCCCAACCCGACGCATCCACTTCCACCACTACCAGTTACCCACCTTTGGATCCCTCCTTGATCCAGTTCATGGCCGACATGACTTTGGCCTCCGAGGCAGCAGCTACGGAGAGAGAGGCAGCGGCTAGGGAGAGAGAGGCGGCAGCTAAGTGGCGAGAGGAGGAAGCTCGGGATATAGCTCTTTTGTCGCAGCGGATGGACAGGATGTATTATGACTTGGCTCTTGGCCAATACCCTTCTTACGATAATTGGTGTAGGGAGGGGTATAGGGAGCCAGTTGGCCCACATCCGTCCTATTTTATGTGGCCAGAGGGCGGGTATGACCAGGGTTCTAGGGTGTTCGGAGATTTCAATTTTCAGCCAGATTATTATTCTTCTGCGCCGGGTTTTACTCAGCCGGTAGTTGATGAGGAGGAGGTGGACCCAGAGATTGCGGCTCAGAATGCCGAGTGGTTTGACAGGATGGGTCCACGGTTCGAGATTGTGGAGGGTGGCGGCTCTGGTTCGGGAGCCCAGGATGTAGATGCGTCTTTTGCTAAGGCCAGTCATGGCCAATTTGATACTACATCCTCTGATTTCACTGGATACTCTTGAGGCCGGAAACCCATGAGTATGATCCCTTTTAATCCAAATCTTCATCATATTTATATTTTCGCATGCATTTAGATAGTTGTATTATATCTTAGCTTAGTCATCCATTTACTTGCATCCATTTAGGCTTGCATTAGAATTTAATTTTGTAACATATCGTCACATATTAGCCTTGCATCCATATAGCGTAGTTGCATTTTGTTTGGTGTCATTTTTAGACTTTCCCGTGGTTGGTACCCCCATGAGGGGCGTGCATTTATGCATTTTACCGCCACGACGAGACCCCGATATGGCACACTAGACTTTCCTGTGGGAGGTACCCCCATGAGGGGCTTGCATTTATGCACCTTACCACCGCAGCGAGACTCTAGATTAGCATATAGTGTAGTTTGCATTTACTTAGATCATGACATTGTATTATATCATTTTGCATTTAGTTTTAGGAAGTTTATTTAGTTCATGCATTTACTTAGAGCTAACCCTCTTGTATATATTGTTCATATTGTGATTATTCATCAAAAATCAAAAACCCCAAAAACAAGTTTTTATTTTTCAAAATAGTTAAAAACCCAAAAACATGTTGTTTGCTTTGAATTCACCCCTCACACCATGTAAATGCTAAGTGTGGAGAGGGAATTCCCGAAAAATTGAAAAAACCCAAAAAAAATTTTGTTTTGTTTTCCTTTTCTTTTTTCTCTCCTTTCATATTTGAGTCACTTACTCGGGGACGAGTAAGACTTAAGTGTGGGGAGGATTTTATTTCTTTTGTATATATCGTTGAATATATCGTTGATTTTTGAAAAAAAATTGAAAAATGCCTAAAAATCGAAAAAATTTGAAAATTTTCCAAAAAAATATATGTTTAGATTAGTTTGTATATAGTTTATTTTGTATATATTGACGTGTGTTTCTTTTTATCTCCATCCATAGGTGCGCCCCACATCATATGAGGCACGAAAAAGGGAAAATGAAGACGCTTTGGTGAGACCTTTCCTTTTTCCCTTCTCCCTTATCCCCTTTTCTTCTTATTTGAGGATGAGATGTGTTGATGACGATGTTGTGGATTTTGTTGATTGGCGTGTGTGCCACTTGTGTGCTGTTAGGAGATAGCATTAGCTTATGTGTCATATAGTCGGTTAGAGCATGTGCATTTAAGTTGTATATATGCTAGATTGCATCATGTCATATAGTTGCATTTAGAAAAATGTTTTAATAATTGTCTTTTTGGAAAACTTGTTGAATGTGCATAGTCCCTTTTTGCTTCTTTTTTATTCATAAAGTGTTCATCTTAATCGTGGAATTTTAGACGCCCTGGGTTGTGCATTTTTAGTGAGTTTTAACCCGTCTACTAATGCCGAGTCAC